>OZ005648.1:193147803-193470303 GCA_963930645.1 Salticus scenicus | reverse complement strand
AATTCAACATTTTCCACTATAAAAATTATGACTGTTTAAGAATTCTATATATTATCTTCTATGGTAGCATAAAGAATTCAAATAAAAAATGTACTTTTCCAGGTATAGTGTATAACACACTAAGCATAATTTGGCTATTAAATTTTGAATCAATCTACAGAGAGATACCGTAAGTAAATAAACAATCTTAAATTTGATAAAAATTGAATGCATTTCCATTAAATAACTAACTACGGAGTTTCCTTCTCGGCGTGGGTACTACTGTAAAGGCTTTATAAAAGTAATAACTATTTCTCCAGTAAAACCAACCAAAATATTGAATTATTTTGAAAAAGGTTATATAGTGAGAGCTGCAAGCCAAAAAACAAAATGTTGAGCCTTATTACTTTGTCTACCGTCAATCATTTGATTATTTATTAGTAGAAAGCAAACCAAAGGGAAGCTACTAATTCACGTTCGGTTCGATCGCGACAAACAGATCGAGAAATAATAGCAGCTAAACAGATAGTTAAGAGATATTCTTACAGAACAGCTGAAGACTTGTTGCAAATTTTCACGGAATTTGAATTACATCTGTCATGTGACTTCGACAACATAAACTACTCCGAAACATAAACTACTGCTTTCTCAAGGTCAGTATTAGAAAAGGAAGTTTTTGGTCATGAAGATGAAGACCTACCATGTGAACTTTTGGCGATTTGTAATTTGTAACTCAAAGTTCCAAATTATACTCCAACAAGCTTACAGGTTACTTATAGATTATGTTACCTACCATCAATCTTTCGATCATCTATTAGTAGAAAGCGAACCAAGGGGAAGCTACTAATTCTCTATATAATCTCTCTCTCTCTTTTTTTTTTTTTTTTTTTTTTTTAATGAAAAAATCGATAACTTTATTTTAAATTATTACAGATCGATAGTCCAACCATTAAGGTACTGATGAGCTCTTTTGAAATACATCCAATATGAAAATTTCCTCCTCTGGGACATGGAGGGTAGTAAGAGATGCTCCTACCTATGCAAAATTTTTTGCTCAGTTGACTATCACTATTATAATTCTTTTAATTTTATAATAATTATTAAAATATAATGCTCTCCATGTACATTTATACTAAATTTTGTCCTATGCCGTCATGTTCAAAATTTAGAAAAAGCGGGATGGCAACGCCACCTGTTGGATGATTTTCACCAAAAGTTGATTAATTTGTGCCAAAGTACAACTACATATCAAATTTTATGAAATTATCCGCTGTAATCCCTAAGATACAGTTTCCACAAAAGTTTTTCGCTCACACCCACACAGACAGACGGACAGGCAGAAATTTTCAAAAAATGATTAAATCTTGTTCTAAATCACTCAAAACATGTAAATTAGTCGAAAACTAGACGTCAAAATGTTTTATAAATCCTATACTTCCTTCTATTAAATATAGAATAAATAACGCAGTCCTTCAAAATTTGAGTCATGAAAAAGTGATTGCAATGTAGTGACTGATTTTTTTATTATTTAGTGGGCTGATTCAAAATGTGGCATCAATTGTTCTCAATCACGTGAGGATTTTTCACAAAATTGGTTTAAATTAAGGGGCAAAGAAGCCTGTTCTACATATTTTGGTGAAAAGAAAGTCTTATCAAAATATTTTAAAATATTTTCGTTACAAATTAATTAATGTATCAAACAACTCGAAATCTTTTGCTAAATATATATTGGTTTTATATTAATTGGAAATTACATTAACTAGAACAGTTAATAGTTATAATTGTTTAATGCATCCTAAATTCATGCCTCGTTAATGATTTCCTTTCCTTTTGCCCTGAAAATTCATTTTGGTACTTAGTCTATTCTAGACAATAAGGGGACTTCTGTGTGCAGGATTCAATATTAGTGCGCATCATATTGACGTTCTATCTACCTTGGCATATACGGCCTTACCTTTTCATAATTTTCATTTTTTTTTTTTTTTTTTTTTTTTTTTTATTGGTACGTCATGGAATTTTTTTAGTATTTTTCTTAAAATCAATGTCAAAAAGTCTATCAGTATCAGGTATTGGTTTCCAAACACATTTTGGTTGCAGGGCTGTGTAATTAAATTTTTTTGTAGGGGTGGTTATAAATCGTCATGGAAAGAATTGTAAAAGTACGTTTGGAAGTATTGCCGAGTTCAACAGCGAAATATATAAATAACATATAATATTTTTAATAATGACATTTAATTATTTCTTCTTGCTTTTGTTATTTGCTTTTGTAACTTTAATTAATTAAGTAGTATTTCATTTTCTTCACTGATCAAAAGTTATAATTAAACCTTCATTTTCGGCAAATATTCTGGAGGAAGACCTAGTAATAAGGTGTAATTTAAAAATTACATTGGATCCACTTCTCCCTTCAAATTATTAACAAGGCTGTCTATCTGATGAAATTTACCAAAATATTGTGAAACTTTTCTAGAATCGGAATCATTTCAAACTCTAAATCTGCATAAAAATGCATTTTTTTTTTATATAGTATGATCGCAATTAAACGTGCAAGTTTCAAAACTACATTGTACCACGAAGTGCTTTAATATGCTCATAATATTTTCACTGATCCATTATCAAAATATTCAGAAGTTGATCTATATTTATTTTAGTGTCATCTTTATAAATATATTCGTGTTATAAAAACAGTACAAAGTGTTATCTATTTCTATACTTATAACATAAATTTGTAAGCACTTTAAAATGAATAACAGAGTATTCAATAAGCATTGTCAATTCTTTTCAGTTTGTATTTATCAACATTTTCAAAATAATTTGTTTTGAAATCAAATTCTATTACAAAAAAATTTTCTTATATTATGAAATTTCACTTCTGTTTACGTATAACAGTTTTAAATTACTAAAAACTAGAAAGCAATTCACGTAAATAGTATTTAATAAATGAATATATTATTTTTAAAAACGAATATATTAATAATTGAATATCATTAGTCAGTAATTTAAATCAGAATATCTTTTGATATCAAGTTCGATAAAATTTATAATAACAATAGTAATAGTAATAAGTACGCAAAAATGTCTGTACGTAATTATAATTAGTTTTTCAAATATATATTTTTATAGGATGTGTAGAGTGGTAATTTACACATTTTTTACTTTTTACTTTATATGTAGGTTGTGTAGAATTTGTGCAAATTTCTGATCTTCCAGTTTTGATGGATTTACACGTTTTGAGATGGAGTTACACTTCTTGAACACGATTTGACCATTTTTAAGAAATGTTTGTCTGTATAATGTCTCTGTGCATGTGTATCACAAATTTTGTGGACACTGTATTTCACGGATCAATTAATGAAATTTGATCAAACTTGGCATTTACTTGAGTTTTGATCTAAGCTTGTGCTCATTACATTTGGGGATGAATTGCTTAACAAATGGAGCTGTCATCACACTTTTTGTATGTAATTTTTTCCTTCAAGCACCACAAGCAGCACAGGACACGTCGAAAAGTCACTTGCCGCACCTGTCTAATACAGCATCATCGTACACATCGAGGTACCAGTACTGTTTAAGAGTTTAGGCCAAGAGATTTCCGCAACAAGCATCAGTAGTATTTGTCCCTACTCATATTGTAAAATGAAGGGGAAAAATTATTAAACCTTTTTTCTTTGGAAAACTCCAGATCATTGTCCGATAGTCTAGTACCTGAGCAACTGTACTCCAAGACCAGGCACAGACAGCAAAGATAAATTATTAGGTGTGTCATTTTCAATATTTTTCCTATTTTTTGCTTATAAAAATGGGAGTACAAAACAAAATTTCATGTTAATGTACACTAACGAATGGCAGTGAAATAAAAAAAAGGATCATTGATAATTGTATTAGCAAATCCTGAAAAAACTGTATGCATGTAGTACCGGCTACCAAGAGAAAAGAGAGGTATACGCTTTTAATATGGGTATTTTTAAAAAGAACTCGTTAATACCACATATTTGAACAATAGATCTGTGCTAATTTAAAATAAAATTATTAAATAATGATTTTTTTTTTTTTTTTTCATTTTTAAAGAAAAATGATTTTAGAAGCATTTCCTCAGATGTCGGTACAGAATTAACTGTCTTTGGACATTGATTGTCTTGCTTCTCTAAGATGAAGATCTTTTCAATTCATCATGAAAAATAATTTTAATAAATAATAATTTTAACAAATAATTTGTACTACGTGAATTTAAATAGACAAATATAGAAGAATGTTTTGTGGCAGCCACAACATTGTAGGTTTAAAATGAAAGTAGTACTTATTTTTCAGTGAAAGTTCAGGAAGAATTATTTGTTTTAATTTTTATTTTATATTGTTCGTTTAAAACCACTAAAATAAAGAAAGATTATTTTAAGGTATCTTTAGAGCGAATATTTAATATTTTTCTTTTGTTTCCAAGATTATTTTTAAGAAGTTCAAGTTTGTGCATTTATTGAAAATTCTGTATAGAACAATATTAGAAGTGCATTCAGTGAAAATTTCCTTTCAATCACAACGAGTGAAACGGGAAAAAAAAAAAAAAAAAAAAAAAAAAAAAATGACATTTCTTATCGAAAAACCTATAATAGTTGTTGAAATGGAAATTGTTTTTTTCTTGTCAAAAATCTCTGCTTTAGTTTTTATGGAACGCTGAAAGATTTTTTTTTTTCTTTTTATATAAAAAAAGTTACATTAAATTATATATATATATATATATTTATATATATATAAATTATTGCTACCTCTTTAAGATAATGATTGTTTCTGATAAGTTGGAGAAAAAGTTATTTTTATTATCCCTTTACAGAAATTGTGCTCATAAATGTAGTAAAAGAATGTTTTAAAAGTATAGTTAAAATTTTATTATTTTTTTTTCTTTATTTTGTCAGAAATGGATTTTAATAACGTCCTTAGTTACGGAAAAGCTAATTTTTATACCACGTGTTTCTGAATTCATCAGTAATATATGGATAACCCAAATATATAGAAAACGTATATGTCGCCGCTCACCGTAGTTTGACTATAATGCGCCAACCTTAGCGCGCATCTCGTGTTCACCTGCCTCCCCGCTTTTAGCGGTAGTAGTTGTTGTATTGTTTTTCATCGTAATGGTAACATCGTTTTCATTGTAATGGTACCACTGATCTTGTTAGGTGATATGGTTCATCTTTTTTATGGTTTGAGTTGACTATGGTGTCAACATAATTTGAAATACGACTAATACGTCATCTATTTATTATAAATATATACATAATATATGTATTATTGTTTAATTAAATGTTTGTGAAGTAATAGCTTCAAGAATAGTAATTATTATAATGATATACAGTCCATTCATAAGTATCGTCAACAGTATATATATATATATATATATATATATATATAAGTCTAGATTCTCTCTATCATATTTTGATACCGTAAATAAACATTGAGATAAGTTAATTTTTTTTATTCGTTTTATTACTAAAATTCTAGTTTTAAAAGAGTCAATGCTTCCTTTTACATAGGTTCTTATATAAAATAAATGTGGTTCTTTAGATCAAGAGAATTTAATAAAGTTATTCAGTCAAAAAATGTGCTTTGAAATGTCTAGATACATAAAAAATCATCGATTAAATTATAATGATATTATGAGCAGTATTTTATATAACTGCATTATATTTGTGATCACCAAGCACAATGTAATTGAAATGCACATGGATATAAAATAATGATCTGTGTACATTTATAATGAACCGTTTAAATATCATAGGAATATATATATATATATATATATATATATATATATATATATATTTCTCTGAATTCTAAATTCATCTAAATGTGATTTACCGAAACATTTTAAATCTTATTAGTATTTTAAGAATTTCATATGACACTTTCCTTTCATTATAATTTAGGAGAAAAACTAATTATTAAATTAATAATTACTAAAATATGAAAAAACTTTTTTTGAAAACTTTAAAAATTAAAAATATAAAGTTTATTTTTTTTGAAGTTCAAATAATCATTCAATATCACGCAAATTGCATGCCAGATACTTTGAAATAAAAAATAATTTTATCGCCCAATAAATCATAGAAAATTTCAGTTTTTTTCTCACTATTTAAAACCGACTTGGTGAATGGTGATATATTTTGCTTCCTTGACAAAGTGACTAGAGCAAAGAACCTTTTATATGCGACAAATTTTATTTCCTGTATTTTTTTTTTTTTTTTCATACAGCTGGAACATCGATCATTCACATGTGTCATTAAGTGTATAGAGTTTTAAAACATAACTTTTATATTCTTTTTCAAAGAACTGATAACTGATAGTTAATAAAAATAAAAATAAAAACTCATTGAAAGTTTATGTCTAGGGTAAGACTTAAAGAAAACTAATGAAAATACCATGCATATATATATATATATATATATATATATATATATAAAGAGAGAAGGGATGGGAACGTCTTGTTTAGTCAAAATTTATTTAATTCAAGGATAATTAAAAAAAAAAAAAAAAAAAAAAAAAAAGTCATGTTTATTTTTTTATAAACAGATATAATTAAGAAAAAAAAGAAAGAAAAAGAAATGCAAATTAATATTCAAATATAATAGTTATTTATTTGTTATCTAGCATTTTTTATTTCATACTAGATTGCTTTGTAGAAATTTAAATTACAAAAGTGTAGCTCTGACAAAATTTCTAGTTTATAAATCACATTTATTACCACTATTTTTAAAGAGGAATCCGTCACATTAATTTTTGAAAGTTAAACAAACTGAAAACAATTATAAAAAATTTCGAATATGAACTCTCCCTTGAACAGTGGGAGACGTAGCACCCATACGTAACTTGGCACCCATGCACCCAGTGGTTAAAGTATACTATGGGTAATTTCATGATAACTACAGTATTAGTTACACATAGAAATATTTCCCCTTTCCTCAATATTTTCTACCAACAAACAGTATTCTATTTTATCACAGAAAAACCATAAATGTACGATAAAGATTTCTTTATAATAGTAGTGTTAAAGGGAAAAAAATCGAAATTCACAATTTTCTGTGTGACTGTTATTACATTTTGCCATAATAGTAACTCTACCTATCTATATGTATAATTGGCCTATACATGTTATATGTATCGGACAATGAAATGCATATATCAAATTTTTGTGAATTTATAAATCTTATTTTCTGTTTGTTTCTTCTAGGTAAAATAAAATAAAAAGAAAAAATATGTAGTAAGTTTAGAAATGAAAAGATACATTTGTTTTAGGAATATTGACAATAAGTTAATGTATAAATATTTGTTTATTTAACCTTTGTATATAAATACATACTTACCAAATTTTATGCTTTTTTTTTTTTTTTTGAAAATCTTTCATATACATTTTGATTATTTAATAAGTGAAAACTGATACAAAAAGAAAAAAAAAAAAAAAGAAAAATTTAAATTTAAATTTTTTAATCATAAAAATTTTCTGGTAGCCAAAAAGCTTAAAATCTAGCAATTATGTAAATGGAATTCCAAATTCCAAATATTTATAACTACTGTTATAATTTCCTACTGTTATAATATTTTATTCCTCTAAATCGGTATTATATGTAAAAAGGATCTTCCTGAATACAAAAAATATCAATGAGAAAGTGTAAAATGCTTTGAGGAAAAACATTAAAATAGTGATTGTTAAATATCAGTGTACCAAAAATTCAGTAAGAAATTTATTTTAATTGAAAACGCCTTTAAAATATTCCACTACAAAAAGTAAAAAGTAGTAGAGGGATCATGCCCAGGATCTCACAAAGGGACATTTCGATACAAGAATTTTTATATAGTAAAATTTTTAAATCAAGTCTAAAATTCCTATAAAATTCCTATAATTTCTTTTTGGGAGATCACGATTCATATCATAGCTAAATTACATCTATCAACTTTAGCAATTTTTTCACAATTTTTGGTGAGTTGTTTTTATCTTTGTTAATCTCAGAATTTACATATTAAGCAAAGCAAAAAAAAAAAAAAAAAAAAAGAGATAAAAACTATTGATGTTAAAAAATGCAAAGGGTTGACCACTTAACTCTGGTTAATTTATAAACAATATATAAAATCTGAAACCTTAAATATGACTTTTTAAAATATAAAAATTAAATCTAAAATTTTAAATATAATTAAAATTAAATATCATGGATATATTTTATCCAGTAACACTACTCGGCATAAAAATTGTCTCTGACACCATTTCAGCATATTCTTATGTAAAATGCCCTCCTGAACTCGAATATGATGCCCATTTTACCCTATTACCCACCGTGTTTTACCATGTTTTTATTAACTTCGATTCTTGTTTGTATGTTTGTTTGTTTGTTTGTGTGTTTGTCAGGGACAAATCTTGCAATCGATTTTTAACTAACTTCCCGACTAGCTAGATATTTGAAATTTTCAGGACAGCTCACAAAACGGTGACAATACATTTTTTCTAATAATTTTAGTCAACTATATCAGGTCCCGTTGCCTTCGGCAGCGCTTATATGATTCGACAGAAAATTTATTTAACTAACTTCTCGACTAGCTAGACTTTTGAAACTTTCAGAATAGTTCAGAACACGGTGAAAATACATTTTTTTTAATACCTTTAGCCAACTGTTTCGGGTTCCTGCTGCATTCGGCAGCGTTATCAGTACAAAGCTTGCAATCGATTTTTCAGTAACTTTCCAACTAGCTAGACATTTGAAACTTTCAGGCTAGCTTATAACACGGTGACAACACATTTTTTTTTTTTAAATACTTTTAGTCAACTGTTTCAGATCCCTACTGCCTTCGGCAGTGTTTATATGATTCAACAGAAAATTTATTTAACTAACTTCCCGACTAGCTAGACATTTGAAACTTTCAGGATAGCTCAGAACACGGTGACAAAACTTTGTTTAATACTTTTAGTCAACTGCTTCAGGTCCCTACTGCCTTCGGCAGCGTTTATATGATTCAACAGAAAATTTATTTAACTAACTTCCCGACTAGCTAGACATTTGAAACTTTCAGAATAGTTCAGAACACTGCGAAAATGCATTTTTAAAATATTTTTAACCAACTGTTTCGGGTTCCTGCTGCCTTCGGCAGCGTTACCAGTACAAAGCTTGCAATCGATTTTTCATGAAATTCCCGACTAGCTAGATATTTGAAACTTTCAGGATAGCTCAGAACACGGCGACAATACATTTTTTTAATACTTTTAGTTAACTGTGTCAGGTCCCCATTGTATTCGGAAGCGTTTATATGAATCAACAGAAAATGTATTTAACTAATTTCCCGAGTAGCTAGACATTTGAAGCTTTCAGAATAGTTCAGAATACGGTGAAAATGCATTTCAAAAATATTTTAAACCAATTGCTTCGGGACCCTGCTGCCTTCGGCAGCGTTACCAGTACAAAGCTTGCAATCAACTTTTAACTAACTTCCCGGCTAGATAGCCATTTGAAACTTTTACAATAGCTTAAAACACGATAGCAAGGAATATTTTAATACTTTTATCCAATTTCTCCGGGTTCTCGCTGCCTTCAGTAGCGTTTATATGATTCAACAGAAAATTTTAAAACACGGTGTATAAAAGTTCTTTTTATCTTGTAATTATTAGGAACTATTTTTATCATTTTTCTGTGATTTTATGGATATAAATTTGATTTTTAGCAGGGGAAAGGATTATTTTAACCGTTAAGTATCTTCTGAGGGGGTACAGAATTCTAAAACATGAACATTTGCGAGAACGGAAAAATTTGGGAGGTATTTGCCACTGAAATTATGCATTACATTTCTTATATTTTTTAATCTGTTATTAATGTTATTTTTTAAACTTCATATATTTTTGCTTTTTGTTGTTAAATTAATTATTTTTCATTCTTTGAATCAAATTCTTGGTCATAAAATTATCCAACGGGAAAAGAAATTGAGGGAAGGGGTGGTGTAAGTAGAAAACGGTGGGTGACTGGGCAAAATGGAAGTCACATTCGGATTCAAGAGGTCATTTTGCATAAGAATCAGCAAGAATGGTATCCGATCTCAATTCTTATTTATTTATTGATTTATTTATTTTGCGGAGCAGTATAATGAAATGTAATAATATTTAGTATTTTAAGGAAAGAAGTTTCAAATTAGTCTTAATTCTAAACTTCAAATATTTTATTAAAGTTCAAAAGGCACATAATAAATCAATTTTTCTTGCCTATCACTAACAGTATATAACTGCATTTATTAAGTTTTACTAATACATTGTTATAAAAAATATTCATTTTTTATTGATTTGTGTAGACTCACGCAGCTGTTTTGATGATTGTTAAAACTTTCAAAATCTAGATGATGTAGTAAACAAAAGAAAATATTTATTCATGTTAGGAAGCCTTAGAAATTTGTTTATTTTTATGTATTTATTGAAAAAAAAAAATCTTTAATTTTTCCCCATGGCTCGCATGAAAGAGTGTGCAATTTATATAAACGAGATTATCATTTTTTTGTTGAAATTCATAGAATAATAGAACTTTACATCTATTAAGAATACGAAGAGACTTACACAAATCTCTGCATTTATTATGTACGACACATTAATAGAAATATATTTCATCTAGAAATTTAGAACTAAATTTTCTAGAATCTCTATAAAAATTAAGAACATACAAATGCAGAACCTACCATATTTTTATTTATTTATTTATTTTATTATTATTATTTTTTTTATAGTTAATAAAAATGTATTTGTGTAGACAAAGTGTAAATTAAAATCAATACATTGTGTTGTATATATAAGCTCTCTATTTGTAATTTTTATCACTCCATTTCTGTGCTTTCATACTTTTTTTTTCTATTTACAATAAACATCCTATTTTCTATTCTAATTATTTTTCTAATAACAGATTCCTAATATATAAGACATATTTACAATATATCAGGAAATATAAAGGTCTATTCATTCTTTCAATCACTAATTATTCTTATAAGCATGTAAATGAAAGAAAGAAATCAATAGATTAAAAAGTTCAAATAAAATATCTGAGATCCAAAAAAAAAAAAAAAAAAAAAAAAAAAAAAAATCAAATAAAATATTTTTTTTATTTTTATTATTTAAACTTTTTCATGTAATTTTCATTTTTCGTAAGTCAGAAAAACATCAATAAAGAATCATAACAGTATATATTGTACCTAAAATAGATACAAGAAATGTAAAAAGGTATTTCATTTTTCTTATATTCATCTACATTATATGCCGATATTATTAAAGTCATACAGACTTTAATTTCATATTTTATGAAATACTCTTTTTTCTAACTGAATTTGCGTATTGATATAAGAATGCGTTATTATATTTGATTTGAAAAATTGAATATATTTACTTTTTTTTTTTCAAATATTAGATAATTTCTCTATCGCTACGATTCGACAAAATCGTTTTTATTTTCATGATATATATATATATATATATATATAAATTTATTGTTTTTTTTTTCTTTTATAAGACAACTATTATGCTTAAAAACATTAAAATTTAATAAAAACTTTTGCATTTGTTTCTAGATGCATATTTATGTACAAAAAATGAGTATGTGATGTTTTATTATGTTTAATCAAATATTTCGCTCAATTGTCCAATTTGAACAAAGAAACCATGTCACGTAAACTTAAGTATCGTGAAGATCCATAATAGCTAAAATGTAATACAAACTTGAAAGGAGAATTATTGTAGATAAAGGAATTCTAAGGCATCAGCGATTTATCCTCTCGTAAAGAAAAATAAAAAACATAAAATACATTTCCTGATAAAGTGTTTATTAGATTTCATTTAGCAATAATAATAATAATGAAACTGTACTAAGTAATACTACTCATTAAACAATTTATACTTTTATATTATTACAACATTATGTTTTTTATAATATATAACCTTATAATTACTATTTTTGTAATTAACTGTAGACTCGCAAGATACATATTTAGGTGGATACAGGGATGGGAATTTGACGTAAAACTTTTACCACAATTTTCAAAAGCAAAACTTCTTCTTCAGTCTGAGATTTATAAAAAAGGAAATGTTTTCTCCATAAATAGTGGTATGAATTTTACGACAACCTGGTGATAGATAGACCGCATAATTGGAAAGTGAGTTCGATAAACCTTGAACTAGTATTTAATTCACATTATAAACATATTTACAGTTTTATATATCGCAAATACTTATTAATACTATTAATACATGGATAGTATATTATATTTATTATAAGATATAATGATGGGTAAAAAAGGCATAGGATTTTTATAAAATTCATCAAAATTTCAGGTTATTCAGTTTTAAGAATTACAAAGTTTAATTTTATGTAAAGTCACAGATTAAAAGTTTCTAACGAGTCAAAGTGCCTCATACTCTAACACATTTTCGTACAACTTTTTACATCATTTAATAAAAGATAAATAAAGATTTTTTGAAATTAATTTGTTGCATTGCTAGTCACATATAAAAATAAAAATGTGTTTAATTATTTACGTTATCATTGACCTTATTTATTATTTCTGTTTGGTTTATAAAATAAAGTCTGTCTGGATGCTTTTTTTAATTCAGAAAACTGGCGTCTAGACACTGGGCAGTGGTTTGATTCAGACTTGTTGTCAGATCACACTTGTAGGAAATTTTATCACACAATACTAAAAATTTTATTTTATTAAAATAGTATTATTGGCATATCACAATTATTATTTATTTATTTACAATTTTTATTTTTTCATGAGGGCAGTACCGCCGGCAACAAAAGTATCCAAGCACTAACCAATAATTCCATTATCAAAAAAGTACACTTAATACTGTTTTGTTAAATAAATCCTTGTCGAATCCTGTTCTTAGATTGACTAAGACCATGACAAGACAAGGATTGATTTAACAAAGCAGTATTAAGTGTTTTTTTTTTTTTTTTTTTGACAAGGATTATTGCGAGTGCTCGGATACTTTTGCTGCCGACTGTATAAAAATTTACTCTTTTGTTCCCTTATGTCGAAGCTAATGGTGGCCTGTGCATGTAAAATTCTTTGTGGCCGCAATGTCCTCCATGCTCCCATCCAAGTTATACTTTAGGGTTAACTGAAACAGACGAGCCATCCCAACATAGGAGGATCAAAATTGCGATAGCATGTCTCCGTACCATGCTTAAGGGTCAGTTACAGACCGTCGCCAATCGCTCATACCGCAGCACTCGTACGACGTTCAACGCATCCAACCAACGCTTATGTCGAAGAACTTGATATTTTATTAATTTTAAAAATTCTGTTAGTAACGCAATTCTGTTTTTACGCAATTTTGTAAAATATTTTATACGTCTTAGATAAAATTTAAGAAATAAAACTCAAGTCAAAGTTTTCGGACTCACTTACGTAATTATATTTTAATCACATTAAAAACTGAGACAGATAATATACAATAAAAAATATACATTTTAAAATACTTAAAACACAAAAACATAAATTTAAACGTTTCGAGCCTATTACAGGCTCCTCATCAGTAAAAACATCAAGTGCAAATGATGAGATGAACAACGGACTTTATGTGAGTACAACGTATTCATCAGGAACTGCGCATGCTTCATTAAGTGGAGAAAAATGTTGATTTGTGTACCAGCCCTCCAGGAAAATTCTTGAGTGATAATTTAAACAATTAGATACGATTATTTTAGTATTGTTAAAATCAGGCAAATGGTCAGTTTTAATGGTCACTTACGTAAGTTTTTGTAATCAGAATATCTTGATATTCTAAATTTACTTCATTTTTCTTTCATATATTTTATTTATTTATTTATTTATTTATTTTTAATTCCTAGAGGAATTTCCATTGAATTTTTCAAAATACATTTATTATAGCATCCGACTATATGATATATCCCAACAAACACACGAGAGTCGGGCCTATTACAGAAGGCGTACGGCATGCCGAACAGTGATTATGGCCCAAATACCACCTTCAGTGTTCGTTCCATAAAGTTTTTGTCCTCTCCGTCGCAACTTCGCCAAATGGCATAGGCCCATATTTGGATCAGTATCGGCGAAATATATCTCATCGGCGTAACGGGATAGTCTATGTGTTTAAAAGTTAAGTAAAGTGTTTTGACCCACAAGCGTATTTCCGATCACATAACAGTCATCATATTGCCAACACTTTTACGATTCCGGATGGAGCACACTTTAACGAATAGATCGGCATGCCGTAATTGCCGATGCTGGACCGTACAGCTACCGACAGTTCTATGTTTGTTGGGATGTTTATAGAATGTTATAATTTTTACAGAGGTTTGTGAGGAAATAGTTGAAGCAATTTCGGTTTTAAATGTTTTGCTGAATATCTTCAGAAAATAAAAAAAAATCTTTTATGACTTAAGAAAGTAATGAAGATGTTTAAGGGTATCTAATTTAGAGCGTGTTCAGTAAGCGGCCCGATCCACGACCGGTCAATTGATCCAGAGTCAAATTTTGCAGTACTGTCGACCGGTCCAGAGCTACATCGTTCAGTGGAATGGAGCGATCCCGACCGTTCGTAGATCAAAGAGTTCAGAAAAATTGCTTCTACCATTTGGTTCCGTGATTGATCCAATGCGCATTAGAAAGAAAATATGACTTTGACTGACATTGCGCAACATAAACCTAAACAATTAACATCTCTTTCTGACATTGATGTTTAATAGCTGTTTATTTGTATAATTAACTAATCATGAATAATTATGTACCTATTTATGCGCATTGTTCATGCTGCAGAAAATGTGGAACGTAATTCCATTAAATGCTAAACTGTATTATGTTTATTTATTTAATTTAATTTATTTATTTCATTTTATTTCATTTTACTTTATTTTTTGCAAAAATAGATCCTTTATGTAATAACGGTTTTCGGTACGTAATTCCTATTATTGATGAATGTAACATTTAATCATAAATTTAAAACAATAATTTACACAATTTTACACGAGGCAGAAACACTTTTTTTCTTTGGACACTATCATATTTTTTTTTTTTTTTTTTTTTTTTTTTTTTTTTTTATTCAATATGTAAAAATTAAGCTGGGAGAAATTTATCATTTCACTTTTTTTTTTTTTCGGCAAAGCTTTGAATTATGTTTTTTGTTTACATAGAGAAAAGTTTGTAAACGATTGTATTTTTACCTTTAAAATAATAATAAGTAAACTATAAGTAAATAAATTAAAATCATTCCACATATTTTTAATTTTAGCAAAAATGTTTAATATGTGAAATAGTAAATTTAACATAAAAAAACAGGCCGGAATTAAAGTAGCTAAAAAATTAAGCATGTTAGTTTATTTTAGTATTCGGTCGGCAATATATATGAATAAACGGTATACCTATCATTGGTACCTACTTATGCTATGTAAGTATAAATGTCAATACGGCAACTGAAATTTTCTCGATGAAACAGAATTGTAACTTCATGGATACAGTACCATAACAAACGGAGATGAAGAAATAAAATCATGGGGAAGACCGATGGTTATAGACCTTTTCTCAATTTATCCCGAAGAATTGAAAAATATCTTTTGAGGGATTCATAAATTGAAGAAGAAACTTATATTATTTTTTATTTTAAAAAATCCATTATATTAACCCTACAGCATATTTTATATGCTGTATATATTTTATACAACATATGTTATGATTTATTTACTTATTTATATTTATTTATTTTATTTTTTCAAATACGTTTTTGTTGTGCATTTCTGTTCGTAATAAAAAAATCGAAGATAATGAAAAGTGCCCTTTTACTTAACAAGCTGATTTACGATAAATCCACCCTGCTCCTTTAAAAATAAATTTAAGTAATATGTTATGTAACATTATTAACATTTTCATGTTTAAAATTGTTTATAAATGAATGAGGGAAATCCTAATCAAAATAATGTATATCAGTAATTTTTATTATTAAGTAACAATCAATTTATTTGATGTCAGCGTAATACAAAAGTCTACAGTCGGTAACAAAAGTCTCCGAACACTAGCAAAAATTCCTATGTAACAAAGGTACACTTAATACAGTTTTGTTAAATAAATCCTTGTCGAATCCTGTTTTTAGACTGACTAAGAACAGGATTCGACAAGGATTTATTTAACAAAACTGTATTAAGTGTACTTTTTTTATATAGGAATTTTTGCTAGTGTTCGGAGACTTTTGTTACCGACTGTACATTAATAAGAAAGAAGAAAAATCCTTATTACGTAAAAGATCTAAAAAAAAAAAAAGAAAGAAAGAAAGAAAGACATAATACAGTTTAGCATTTTATGGAATTAAGTGTTAAAGGTCCAGGTGAAATAAACAATAGCTATACAATAAATAACCTGCTAATACTGGTCAAATTAGATAGTAGTGCTGCTCCAATCCCGTCAGAATTATTCCGAATCTTTCAGGGGCCGCGGTAGCCCAGTCGGTAGAGTGCCGACCTCATAATTGGAAGATTGCGGGTTCGGTACTCGAGCCGGCCAAAGACCGTCGTGTACACTAATGGTGGCTGGTGCACGTAAAATCTGTCGTGGCCACAAAGTCCTCCATGTTCCCATCAAAAATTATACCTCTGGGGGTCACCGAAGCGGGAGAGCCATCCCTTCCGTGGATGATCAAAATTGTGATGGCATGTCTCCGGACCACCTCTAGGGGTTTGTCCCAGACCGTCGCCAATTGCCCATCTGCGCAGCATTAGTGCGACGTAAAACCCAACCACCCAACCACCCGAATCTTTCAGTGCGTTCTTGACCGACCCAAGACCAAACCATGGAACAAACGGATCAATGACGTCATCGACCTGTCGAATTGATCTATTTGAGGCACTCTGCTGAACGCGCTCTTAGTAAATATTTGGCCCGGAGTTATTTAAACGGACAACTAGAAATGCAATATGAAAATTAATAATTAAGATCACCCTGTACGTGAAATGTTTAAAATTATGTATAACCGTAAAGGAGACACCATTGAGTCGTTTGCAACATTTGTATCTATTTGTGTAAGGATTTCTCTTATATCCATGAATAAATGAGCGTTTATTAAAACAATTCATTAAAAAGTTAGCTTATTTCATTTGTAACAAACAAGATATTCAAACCAATTTAATGTGATTAAAAATTGGGTTAAAATACGTCAGAAAGTAGGTTTTGCAAATAAATACATAATTCTAATACCCAAAACTACATCTCCTAGCTCAGATCACCTTATAAGGCTGTTTTCCCAGCGAAGGCCAATGACGAAACGGTTACGTACAAGCGTTCGTCATCAAAAACCCACGTGACCTATCACCCAATGAAATTTAGTAATAAACTTTATTCAGTCTGTGGCAGTCTTTCTTTCAAAATGGTTCGCAGAGTTTCGTCTGCATGTTTATTTCTTTTGAAATTTTCCAAAGTATAAAATGTAGCGCTGCTTTGACAGCGCTGTTCATGCCTTTATTGAAAATGTTATAACGGTACTCTGTATATATTGTGTTTCTGTCTTCATTAAATTTTGTCTTGTGCTATACTCGTTGGAAATATTATTGTGTCCAATTCTTTCCTATCATCGTTTTGATTTAAAATTAGTTTTACGGAAAAGCAAAGATAGTAAATCTACTATTTATTTTGCATGTTCTACCAAACTAAGCTAGCTGCCATCAAAATATAATATCATTTGTTAAATGTGACCTTTTGTAATACAATTACTTTTTACAGAACAGGCGCAAACGCTATCAGAAATTACTTCCAATAAATTAATAAAGAAATGCATTTATATAAAAATGCCAACAAAAATTAAAAAAATTAAAACGTTTGTTGGTAATAGAACAAGTTGTCTTTAATGTATTTTCTGAAGAATATATTTCTTAGTAAAGTGTTGTTTAAAATTAATAATTCTAGAATTATTAGTTTAAAAACAGGTTTTTTTTTTTTTTTTTTTTTTTTTTTTTTTTGTCAAAGGTTGCACACTGCATTATTAAAGAAAAGGTTAAGTATAAATGTTAAACAACGGACACCGAAAATTTATCCCTAGACAAAATTTACGTAACTTTTAAGAAGGCATTCACCAAATATCTTCGTTAAAGTTATATAAATGTTATCCAGGTTAAATTTTCGGTCTCGGTTGTTTAATTCAATACGATAGAACATTTTTGCCAACCTAATGTCTGTTTGCATATGTATATTATATACATATGCACATTAAGGGGCAACAAAAGAGCCGCACTGCAGAAAAATTGACTTATACCTTTTTTATTTGCAATAACTTCAAAACTGATTGTTAAAACAAATAAAACTGTCATATTTGCATAATACTAAAGGGATAAAATGATAGCTATGTACATTTTCGACTTAAGAATTCGCTTTATTACAATCTGTGAAGTAATTAATAAAAATCTACATACAACTTTCGTCTACATAAACATAATATAATAAACATATACTTCGTGTTCTATTAAGATTTATTATATGAAATAAGCAATATATTTTAATATGTGAAATAAAACTACTTATTTGCTAGATTTAAACAATTACTTAATAAAAATATGTAATTCTACATTGGGTTAATTCCACCTTTATTTGGAATTACTGCTTTAATGTACAATGGCATAGTATTATTCAGTGTTTAAATATAAATCTCAGAAATTTCACAGATCCATTTATCATAAATAATTTTTTCTAGTTCTTGCAGAGTTGTAGACTGCAAATTTAGAATTGCCCCTTCTTCCGACGGCTTCTTATAAAATAAACATTTTCGAGCAGATTGAGATTGGGACAATTTCCAGGTCTGATAAAAGAATAAAATCTACGATATTCTTTGCGGGATTTAACTGAAAGAGAAAAAAAGGACGGTTACTTACAAAATTATAGGTTCTCATGGAAATGGATAGGTAATTTTAACAATTTTAATCAAATAAACGTACCACATGCACATAGTACCAAGGTACAGTATCATCTTGAAATGCTGTTTGCGGAAAAGTCTGAGATACCTTCAAAATAGTAGGTTAGGCGCCACTTCCATAATGGCCGTGTTTTATTTCGAATTAATTGATCCCTTGAGCAAAAAAATGTGCCCAACTTCTTGAATAGGTTTGCACCTGCATACCATAATGTACGGAGAATGTGTAATTATTTTAAAAGAGCAGTTTTCATTAAGTCGATCACATTTTCGCCGCCCTACTAGTATTTTTCATCAGCTGGAAATAAATTAAACTTGACTCATCAGAGAAAACCAGTTCAGCCCAATAATTAACTGATATATTTTTTTAATTTTTTGATCATCTGAAAACTTGTTTCTTTTAATTCTTCTCCTTAATAATGGCTTTCTGCATATCTCCTGGTTTTTTACCTACTTTATTTAATTGTTGCTGCACTGTTTTTGAAGAAAATATTTTACTAAATACTTTTTTTTAATCTTCTTTGAGTTTTAAACATGACACAAATCGATTTTTCAAACATTTGCTTTTTAACTTGCGGTAATCTCGTTTGGATGAGCAACGTGGCCGCCTACAGCCGAATTTCCAGTTTAAACAGCCAAAAAATTTTATATTTTGCTAAAAACCATCTTACTAATATTTCGTTTTCATTTAAATATTTTGCCATTTCATGTATTAAAATATTTTTTGATTTTCATTCGAAAATTAATAATTTTTGTGGCATCGTTTGCCTTATCCTTGCTATTTTTGAAATACTTTCTAAAATTACAGTTTTCCTGATAATTGCATTTTATTTAAAACACTGGGCTCGATCCTAAAATTTGCGTAGAGGACAACGTAATAAAATCTGTTCAAAAATTTGCTTTTTAAACAGTAAAATAGGCAGTTGCAGAACGTGAATATATATATATATATATATATATATATATATATATATATATATATATATCGAAGTGCAGCATCATTTTTTGCCCATTAGTGTATATATATGTGTATATATACATTTATAAATATTATTTTAAATGCACTAATCTAAATATTTATTTTAAGATTAAAATTATTAAAATTATTCTAAAAAAGATTCAAAGTTATAAGCATTACTTAATGTACTCAAGTTTCAATATAACTTAAAAAATATATGCTGCATTATTCTTTCTCGTGAAATAACAGAACTTTTAAGAGAATAAGATTGTTTGAAAATCATAATTAGAACAAAAGTTTAAAATCTATAGCTTATAATTGTGGAAATCCATAAACCAATCCCACGACTTAGGAAAAACACATTCATCGACACCAAATTATTTGTCAATGCTACGAACATATCGCAACTTTTTGTGCAGGAAAAGGTGGCCTAAAATAGTCCTAGAAGGCAGATCGATCCACATGTGTTTTCTTCCAGAAAGATAGCGCTATTTACAGAAATCACTTAAATATACGTTTGAATAAAATTCTTTGAAAAAGTGGGTTTTATAACATCTGTCATAAGGTAAGCACTAACTTTCATACTTATTTAGATGCACAGACCTTCATTTACAGAAATGTGACCTTGTTTACTTACTTTATTTCATTGTGTGTTGTCATAACTAAGTTTATACCCTTTATGTTGCCAATGAAAAACAATTTACACTTATTTTTAAATGAAGGATCATTTTACCTTTTGGTGAGGGTAAAATGATACTTTGGACACATTTTAAAAGATTTTTTTTTTCTTTTTTCATTACTCAATTTGGGTTTTAAATATTATTAAAATATGTTTATAATGCAAAATATAGTATAAAACTTACTAGAAAATAGCCAAAGATTTATTTAAATTGTTATGTTTTATTATACAAGTTTTTTTTTTTTGTTGTTGTTTGTTTACCTTAACGAGAACATTTTAGGTCGCCGCCTCCTATTTTTACTGGTGTTGGTTTCGTTGATATTTTCAAAATTCTGATTGAAAGATCCGTGCATGTTTTGTGTTTTTTCCACGCAATTCTATCGCCTGAGTTGGTCTCTTGACGCCTGAGTTTTTGAATAAGGAATAGTAGTTATCTAAAAAAAAAAAAAAATAATGAAGCGAAAAAAAAAAAAATGAATACGTGATTAAAAAAATAAAGAAATAAAAGATTTATCTTTCAATTAATAGAAGTTAAAGAACCACAATAACCAAGAAAGAAAATAATTTTATTTCAACGATTATTCAGTACAATAAAACATATACAAGATTTAAAAAAATAAAAAGTATTGAAAAAAATTCTTTCAATATAAAATACATGATGAAAGTAAATAACCTCACTTGGGACTTTTTCTAAAACAATTTAAAAGTATAAACATCCGCTAATCTTAAAATTAAATATTTTATTAAACTTTTATTTATACATATTACCTAATAATCTAATGGAAATACTTTTAAATAAATTTATTTATTATCTGTTTAAAAAAAAAAAAAAAAAAAAATTGAAAATCTACAAGAATATTTTATTTATAAAATTTTCAGATGTTTTGAATTTTTAATGAAGTTATTTTCATTTTTATTTTCACAAAAAATATTCTAAAACTATATTTTTACTTTGGAAAGCTGATATTTTCTTTTTTTTAATTTAAGAGTTAATTAGTTGCTTGTGGCTATATATATTTTTTTAGGGAAAAAAAGGGGGAAAAAAGTTTATTTTCTCTTACTTAATTTATCGTACATTGACAAAAATAACAAAAATGTTTTTAATTTTTTTTTTTTCAGTGATTTATTATATTAATAATAATATTGTACATTTTTACTTTATTTGATCTATATTTATGGATTTACAATTATAATTATTAATATTGAAAATGTATATATAAGCATTTTATTTAAGTAGGTGGTGTTGGTGTTAGGATTAAGGACAATTGACTGAACTAGGATCCTAGGCCTGAGGGTGAATGCAGTCCATGGGGGTGTTTCTATGGTGTCGTATCCCGTATTTACGCAAGTTTCGGAGAAAACCACAGATAACCCCGAACGGCTAAACCGATGAGAGCGACCTGCGATCGAATCTGTCACCTCACGTCTACCAGCTTGGAGGACAGAACCTCTCGGCCGCTGGTGGATCTTTATTTAATTAGGTTCTGATGGGGTGAAATGAGTAGAAACATAAGTGTTTGTCAATGAATTTGTATTCGGAGAATTTATGAAATATACTTATTATTTTCATTAAATATTTTATGCACGTATATATATATATATATATACTATATATAGATTAATATTAATATTTCAGTTGCTATACTTATCACTTTTTAATGCTCATTTTACCAAATAGGTAGTGATTAAAATATTTAATATTCGAAATGGTTTAACTTCACCAAATGTGTTAATGTGTAGTGATTAAAAAGCGATTATCATTATCCCAAAAGAAATGAAAATGAAGAACAAGAACAAGGACAGAAAGAATTTATGTTACAATAATCACAATTTACAATAAAAGATCTCGCTACTACCTTGGCTATAGTAATGGCAAAAGAAATTTTAATTGTTTTTAAATTACACGTGTGAAAAGCATCTCAAATGCTTTGTTCCCCAGATTGCACTATCGTTGGGTCTCGTTGTATACACGAATCACAAAATGATCCAAATGGCATGACAGTTTTCTAATGAAAAAGTTCTCCTATTCGGCTATTTGTTAAATTATTCTCCCGATTCAACCTTTTTAAAAGTCATTAACTGCTAAATATTCAGAAAGTCGAGTGAAATCAATTCAGATTTTTGATTATGAAATTACAAGAGCTGAAAATGACATAAGTGAGTTTAAGTAGAGTTGAAAGGAATAAATACAATACAAACTCATTCGAATGTGAATATGAAACACACGCATGATTTAAATACGTATACATAAACATGGGTTACCTAAGTATTACACACTCGTATAAAATATACACGTTAGATAAACATATTGTTCGGCACTCGGAATTCTGGAACTGTCTGTGAATGAAAGATGAATCTTGCAGAAGCTTAAAAGTTTATTTACAGAATATTCTGGAAGATTACAGGTCTGTAAACCAAGTATCAACTTCAGTTTCACCAGAAAATACATAAAAATCATCATAAAAATCAATGCACAAACTGTAGCATAGTATTAACACACAGCAGTAGACTGCAATTTAATGGTAGAGACTTAGTAAAGCAAAACTTTTTATTCTTGGCGAGAAACTGACCTCAACAGTCGGAACGGAACTCTTTTTATAGCCTCTTATTAATCCAGAGATTTCCAGTAACTTCCGTAATAACTGAGTTAGAGCTTAGATAATCGATATATCGATAACAAAGATTTTCTCGTCAAGGTCACCAAAGAAGTCGGAAAGGAACGATAAAGTCGCCGAATTCATCGCCAAGGTCATTACATGCTCTGATGAAGCGGGTAATTAAAAGAAAACGAGCTTTTTTAACGTGGAAACAATAGAAATGCAAAAAAATTACTTTTTAAAACCTGACTAAATCTCTTAGAAGGAAATTACATGAAAATTAATAATAATACTTACAAATTTCTAACAATGTATTTACATGTATGTATAACACATACAAATTTTATAGATGTATTGCACAAATATACCTATTATGCATACGTGTTATATTTATAAAGGAACATACATAACCTACAAAAATAAGTGATATCTCATAAAAAATAATACTATTGTAAGAATCACCCCGCCCAGTAAAAACTTAGGCAGCCAAAAAAAGTATTAATGTCAAAATTGTCCACTGCTATTAATTTTCGGGAATTTACTGGCTTGCTTAATGAATATCTGCCAATAATTCTGCATATACCTTTCTAATAAATCTTAATTGCTTTAAACATTCCTTGTTAGCTGTGTTAAATCTATGGCTGCATTATAAAGCTGTAATTTAAAGTATTTTTACGGCGGGGTGCGTCCCCTATGTAGCAGTTTTAATAAAAATTCATTTAGTTAAGAGTAAAATATTATTTACGTAAATATTATTGACGAGGGGTTGAGGGGAATTGCTGCTCCCTCAACCCCCCCCCCCCTGCTTAATTATATTGCCCAAATTTATTTAAAAGGAAAAGGCATCTGCCTTCAAACTTGCTAATCGTGATCAAATTTTAAGCGGCAACCCTCAAAACACCAAATTTTAATTTTCTGCTATTATTTGTTTTCAAGTTATGCTGATAACAAATATACATACCGCTTAATATTGCTTTTCGTATTCAGGGAACTTCAGAACGTGATATTATACAAAAAACTAGAAATGAAAGTAGAATTTCAAGAAATATTTTGTTTGCAGCATGGATATAAAAAACTAATTTTCGTTCCTGATCAGTGTTTGTCGACATAGAAAATGAAGCAAATCATTTCCATCAATTGCATTCAATAGAAAAGAAGGCTTAGCTAAATTCTGGGTAGCCTTGTGTATTGTCTGTAAACAATCTGCAGTAAAAACAATATTATGCACGTAAACTTAGTTTTACTTGAAAAACACAAAATGAAATACAATTCCAGCAGTTTGCATGTATAGCAATCCAAATACTTTTGGTAACCGTGTAAACGATTGATGAATGATTTCCATAACACAATCTACAAAATAAGGCTTTTACGCAATTAAATATATATATATATATATACTTCATTCAGTTTAGAGCAGCCTGTAGAGGTTAAACTCTACTTAACTACAATTTCCCCCATGGACATAATGTACTTGAATTTGGGTACACGAACCAATTGCTAGTTTTTAATGAAAAGTTTAGTGTAGCATCCATATCTGATACATATTTATTATACAGAATTTGGACTTTCTCCTGCTATTTGTTCTTGAGATATGCTGATAACAGGCGCACAGACAGACGCACACATAGACACACTCGCAGAAACGCAGACCAACCCCTAAAAACATGATTTTCAAATTTACGAGATTTTCCAACGAGTAAATATAACAACATCTCGATTTAGAAAATTTTACCTAAAAACTCTCTCTACGTATATAGGGTTAAGAGAAAGTAAATATGTATGCTATGGAACGCTTATTGTTTTGAAAAGGAGGACAATTCAGATTGAATTGTTAACTCAAAAAGCCCCTAAATCTAAATTTTTATCGACCACTCATGTAGTTTTTAATAAGATCAAATCTCTGCCATATTTTACAGTGAGCGGAATAAGGTTTAAATATAAATAATTTAGTGAAGATAGGAATAAGTCCGATCTTAAAAAAAAAAAAATAAATAAATAAACGCTAATTTTTTATGAAAACCGTAACATATTTTCATGAGTAATCCCAATTTCTGCGGTATTTTACAACTTTTGGAAACAGTGTTAACTGAGAAAACGAATTTTCTTAAAAATCAAATTAGGTACAATTGATTTTTACCCCACAAGCAATTAACCCCAAATTTTCACCGAAATCCTTATATCGATTTCTGAATAAACACTGCCATATATTACAACCGAATACATTTCGGAGTAAACCTAATTTCTGCCATATTTTGCAACCTTCGGATAAAGGACTAATAGAGAAAGCAAATTTTTCGTAAGATAAGGAATAAATCCAATCGATTTTCCACTCAAAAATACCTTAACCACATGCTTTCATCATAAACGTTATATATATTTATGAGTAAAACTAATTTCTGCCTTTTATTGCAAACGTTGGATGAAAGGTTAACAGCATATGAATTTTTTTCTGCACATGAGTGTAAATCAAATCAATTTTCACTGCGAAAAACCCGTAACTGTACACTTTAATCAAAAACGTTACATATAATTCTCAGTAAACCCAATTTCTACCATAAGTTGTTAACATCGGATAAAGGAAAACAACAAACACAGTTTTTTTCTGATGATGAAGATAAATCCAATCGATTTTTCTCACAAAAAAAAGAAAAAAAAATCTTAATCAGAAACTTTCATAAAAACGTTTACAACTATGGTTTACTAAGTAAACCCAATTTCTGCCTGATGTTGCAAACTGCGAAAGAAGGATTAACAGAGAACGCAAATTTTCGACAAGATGAAGATAAACCCAATCGATTTTTCACAATAAAAAACCATTAACCACAAATGTTTCTTCAGAAACTTTACATGGTTGAACCTAATTCCTCCCTTATGTTGCAAACGACGGATGAAGGTTAACAGCGAATTCAAATTTTCTACAAAACGAGGATAATCCTAGTCGATTTTTCACACACACACACACACACAAAAAAAAAAAAAAAAAGTTAATAATTTTTTTTTATTAAACTCATTACATAAATTCGATAATAAACCAATTAGTGTCATATTTTTTCAAAAGGCGAATGAGGGGTTAACAGTGAACGTGAATTTTCCTGAATTTCAGGATATGTACAATTGATTTTTTGCACTAAAATTTTCTTAACCCCAAACTTTCATCAAAATCGTTACATACATTTATGAGTGAACCCAATATCTGGCATATGTTGAAAACGGTGGATAAAAGGAACGAATGCGAATTTTTCTGAAGATGAGGAAAAGCACAATTGACTTTTCCCATTAAAAAATTTTTAACCTCGAATTTTCATCAGTATCGTTGAGTATACATCTGAGTAAACCCAATTTCTGCCATATATCACAAACAGCGGATGAAGGGTTAACAATGATCACAATTTTTTTTTTTTTTTTTTTTTTTAAGTCCAATCGATCATTCACACCAAAAAATTCTTTTTCCCAAACTTCCGTCAAAATCGTTAGAAACTTATCTGAGAAATCCAAGACATATATATATATATATATTAAGCCACGTGCTTAATTTGTTTAATATAATCGAATATAATCAAAGGATACATATATGAAATGATACAACATATAGTTAAAAAAAAATAATTAAATGCTTTGCTCTAAACTGAATAAAAAATCATTTAATTTTCATTTATTCATTTCCTTCACGCTTTTGCCATCCAGTTTTATTTTACAATATTGAATTCTTTATTCGAATGTGTTTAAATAAAAGTTTAAATCCTATTAGCGATCAATAGTGCAGTCATTTGCACTGTAGAAGTAAAGTGAATTTCACAAGTAAATGACACGTGAATATGGAAAATTTTACATGAACGAGCCATTAACTTTCACATAAGGCTGCTGCCACAACTTACATGCAAGAATAAATCTAATTTTAAAATTTACGTAGTAACAAAGAGAAAACAAACACTCGTATTATATTCAAGTGGCTCAAATAAGAATAAAAACATAGATTTGTATAAAATTTTCAACCTCAGATAATTTTATGATGTGCGAAATAGGATTTTTCTGGTACATTTTGTTTTATATAGAATTACAAAGGGGTATTTGTTTTATTAATAAAATTAGATTTGAAAAAAGTTTTTTGTTTTCTTTTAAATTATATATTCTGTCTAAAATATTTAATAAAAATGCTTGCAATCTTTAAGAATATAGAACACAATTTTTAAAGAAAATTGTTTTTGTATGTTTTGTAATTGTATTTAGTTTCATAATTTAAATTTTGGATTGATAATAAAGACAAAACTTTAAATAAGCACCATAAAAGAAAGAACTCATAACAATTGTTTCGGGTCGAAACGCGTTGCCGCTTTGTTTGCAGTACTCGTGCCTACATTGTTTACCTGACGAAGAGTCTTTTTTTTATTCGATCTGAAACATTTGTTGCGAGTTCTTGCATTTTATGGTGTTTATTCAAAATTTTGTACTGATTACTTTTAAACACCTGTTCTGTGGTGCTTTTTTCTTTCTGTTTCTTCTCTGGTCTTCTTGTACCAAGTAAGTAGTTTTGCAAAGTGCGTTGCCACTTGGTTTGCAGCACTCGTGTCTACATTACCTGACGAAGAATCACATCTTTTTTCAACCCGAAAAGATTATTGCGAGTTCTTGCATTGTATGGTGTTTATCCAAAGTTTTATAAACACCAGTTCTGTGGTGCTACATTTTTTTTTTGTTGCTTTTTTTGGGCTTCTTGCACCAAGTAACTAGTTTGTTAAGTGCGTTTCTGCTTTGTTTGCAGCACTCGTGCCTACTTTTTTCGCTTGACGAAGGGTCTTGTCTTCATTCGACTCGAAACAATTGTTGAGAGTTTTTGCATTTTATGGTGCTTATTCAAAGTTTTGTACTTATTACTTTTAAATGCCAGTTCTGTTCTGCCCTTTTATAATTTTTTGATTGGTAGTTGATTGAATATACCCCCCTCCTCCCCCCCCCAAATATATATATATATATATATATATTGTGAATTAAACATTCGATTTTCCCAAAATATTGTTTTAATCACTAATTAAAAACATTATTTTATTTATTTGTTTTTTTATTTCCTCTCAGGGAGGCTAATGGAAGACCATTTCAATGCCAATCATTTTTAAGTCTAATATTTAATAATTATTTACCAGAAACATTTCTAGAATATATATATATATATATATATATATACATTAAAGACCATTTTCTTGGGGTTGCAAGTGCTGTATGAGAAACGTTATTTTAAATTACAAAAAGCAGAAAAAAGCTGCCATTTCTTATCGGAAAACATATAATAGTTTTTCGAATGAAAATTGTTTTCCCTTGTCAAAAATGTCTGTTTCACTTTTTATATAAATGGAAAATGAAAATAATTTTCGTTTGTAATGAAGTTTACATTGGCTTTAAGTATTATTTCTGATAACATTAAATAAAACTTTTGTGAATGCTTTCACTTAATATAGTAAATGATATTTTGAAAAAAAATATATAAAAGTTTTATACCTCATTAAATAAGTTCCTTAAATGTCATGTTACGGAAGAAAAGCGGATTTTTCCTATTTATAAATGAAAGAATTTTTATAATATAATCTATACTTATAAATTTATAAATTATAACTGTCTTACACGTAGAGTTAAATGTATTAAATATGTGGTATCAGAGTTTTTTTTTTTTTTTTTTTTTAATGATCTCTGTACTTTCTGTAATGCATGACGTAAAACTGTATTTAAAATGTGATGTGAATATTTAAAATTTATGTATAGTATCCCTGCTTCAGATCTGAGGTCTCCAACCTTTTGTACAAGAAGGACCACTACATTTATAATAAAAAGTACCAATGACCATTAGATTCATAAAATAAATTTCCGTGGAGCACTAACATTATTTATTAAGCTATGAATGTACGAATGTAGAATAATAATGTTCAATCTTGTATCGTCACAAGTGTTACTGAAAAATGGAAAGCAGATTTTATTCTAAGCTGAAAATGGTACTTTGTTTAAATTGCTAATTTTAATGAAAATATCCTTCGCATACAAAATAAATAAGAATTATCTTTTTTTTTCACTCAGTAAACTATGTTTATTTTTTGTAGGAAAAAAAAAACGAACTCATGGTGCTGACTTGAATTTGAATTTAGACTTTTGTTGAATTATATATCCACCAATATAAATTGATCTGTTTTCCGTTCATAAATATTAATCTGTTTCATGTGACATTGTAAAAATAACTTTTATAGATTTAAAAAAAAAAAAATCATTTAAAATAATCATAAAAAATGCGTTGCATAAAAGAAAGTGACTAGGAAAATTTAATAATAAAGCATAATTGATTAAGAATAAATGTAAATTAAAAATTACATTGCCACCTAGTGAGGCATAAAAAGTAATTATATTAATTTTTTTTCGGACCATCAGACTTTAAACAATGCATTTTATAATTAATTTTTTTAAGTATTCACTTTATACTAATAAAATCAAGTAAAGTTAAAAGTTACTATCTATAGTTTGTGAACAAATTTGAATGACGAAAGAAGATTATCGTGGCAATTTTTTTAAAGTACAAACATCACACAAACATTAGCAATCCAATTCAGCACTGCTTTCCTATAAGCAGACACAATCATTTAAAACACAAATATGACGTTACTTTTTGCGCAGTATAGAAATCTCAGAAAAAAACCCTCCAGTATTCATCTACGCTGTAAAAGTATCTTTTTTTGCCCTGTTTTCTTTTTGTTTTTCTTTTGTTTTTCCTATCTTTCTAACTCTCTCTCTCCTTTTTTTTTCTTTTTAAAGGGAAGAATTAATACAACTTTGAAACGCATTATTGACTGCTTGGGCACATTTGATGTTGAGACTCGTCATGATTGACTAATGGCTTTATTCACCATTGACTTTAACTCCTGCTTGATCTCGAAAACTTGAAAAGCATGTGAAGTCAGAGTGCCATTTTTCAGCAAAATTTGCTTCTGCTATCTAACGGCATTGTTATTTTCATATTTTTAGCTGAAAATGACAAATCTTACAGAATATGAAACATTCATCGTTATAGATGGCAGAAGCATCGCTTCAAATTTTTCTGGAAAGCTGCACCTTGATTTTAGACGTTTTTCATGTTTTTGTGTAGAACTGGTGAGTAAAGTTAATGGGGAATACGGTCATCAGTCATTTTTCCTCAGTTATGGATGACGTGTTTAATACGTTATTTAATAAGACAGAATTAAACATTTACTTTTTTGCTCATGGCAAAAGTGATAAATTTGTTTTTTAAAAGGACGTTTATTCCAGTGCTTCAAAGAACATTGATCGTGACATAAATCCGTACAAAACTCAAGAATTTTTTAAATAAATTTGTACCCAAAGAATTAATATATATATATATATATATATATATATATAAGCTGCTAATATTTTCTGTTTGAATGTCTTTGGTTTGATATGTTGCCTACACGTCATGTACCTGAATGTTAAACTAATCAATAGACAAAACCACAAGTTTGCAGTTGATTTGTTAAATAAAGAAAAATTCCATTTCCATTAATTAAAACTGCTGTGAATATTTTAAAAACTGTTTTAAATTGTTTATAATGTAAATTAAAACTTTTATGGAGAACAGGGGAAAAAAACGAAAAATTTGTCAAAAATGAAAGACTTATCCCGAACAATTTAAATATCTTTAAATCTTGAACAGATGAACTGAAACATTGTGGTAATCTATTAACGAGTAAGTGAAGGCGATTAATCTGGCAGATTAATCTGGCGATTAATTTTGAAAAAAACAATTCTAAAGGTCCTCATCTAAAAAATTTGTATATACAGTCGAACCTCGTAAACGTGAACACTGTTAACGTGAATTACTTTTAACATGAACTGTTTCCACAATTCCCGTTTAAATGGAGATTATAGTTTAGTTGTATGAGCATGAACTACTGATAACATAAACAGATTTTTTATCCACTTGAGATTCACATTAAAAAGGTTCGATTGTATTGGCCAGTAAAATGAAATGAGGTACGTGTAGAAAGTACGAATTTATTAACAAAAACTTCTATTGTAAGTGTGTTCAGAGTTTGATAGAGTGAAAGAATGTAACAAATAGAATCGTTTTACATCTCATTTGCATCACAACTAAATGAGGAAGCGTTCATAAGCACTATTCCGTAGAAATGTCGAAATTATAAAGTTTTAGACAAATTCAGTTTGTTTGAATGCTTTTGTTGTTTGGATAAAGGTGGTATGTTATAATAAAAATGGTTTACCTCAAAAATTTTGATTTGATAATTTTGGCTGATCATTTTGTTTTTTGGTGTGTTTAAATCGAAAAGGAAGGCAGTTTTTTTCTATCACATAAAGATTTTTGTTAATACTGAGAATCTACCGACATATTTTCTTCCAATATGGTAACTTTTACAGTATGATTCTATGAATAATTATAATTAATCATGGAAGTATAAAGTAAAGTGCTTCAATCAACATGTGTAGTTTCTTTTTTTTTTTTATTCAATATTAGAAAGTTAGTGTATATTTTTCTTTTCTTTTGTTAGAATAATTTCCATCATTTTCTCGAAAATTATACAAAAGTATTTAATGCAAAATATTACAGCATTCCAAATTGTATATTTTGTGCGTTTTTTTTTTTCACAAATAGTGCATTAAAATTATTAATTTGTTTGAATAAAAAATATTTTAAAGCAAAAGAAAACGCCTTTTACATTTATTTTAATGTATTCAGCTGATAAATTTAAAAAACGCATCAAACAAAATTCGGGGAAACAACAATGTTTTCGTTAGGGAGGAATTCAAAAGTGTTACTAAAACAATAATTGGATGTTTTTTCTCAAAACTTCCAGTTCACTTTTCAAATAGTTATTATTTTGTTATGTAAATAAGTATTTACAGGGCATTCATTTTTGTTTTAATTTAACTCAAAAGAATTTTAATCTGCATACTTCTAGGCTTTATATGTAGATATTCTATTATATAGTTTGACAAAATGCAATTTTCTTACTTTACGCCTAAAGATATGTTTAGATTTTTGCTTTAAAGAACACAGAAGATAAGAAGATTAAAAAAAAAAAAAAGCTGAAATGTATTACAGACTTTCTTCGAGAGTTATTACGTTAAAAATTTCGTTTCTTGACGAAAATATATATATGTATATATGAAACCATTATCAAAACAAAGTACGAACAATATATGTATTATGCAACTACCAAAAGAGAAATTTAATGAAGTTTTAATTAATTATTTCAACGTTATCATAGAATATTTTTGTAATTACAAAAAATTGTATATTACATTTATTTCGAAAACCATCCAGGAAAGTATAAGAAACCATTTTATAGATTATCAATATAAAAAACATAGAGCTTCGTTTTAACATTTTCCAACCAAGTAAAAAAATGCTTATGACTTCAGATTACATGTCTATCCGTCTATCTGTCTAACCGCACCGTAACTCCCGTGAATATTCATGGAATGTCTGAAAAATAATATATATTATTCAAGTTCACATTATGTTTCCTATTGAAAAGGAGTAAATACTACTATTGCTTTGTGCGCAGGAGTACCCCACAGAATTCCAAAACAATGCTTTCTATGAGACTGATTTCTATAAACTACATTTTAGTACAATTGTTTTTCCCAAATCATGATGAAATTTATATTTATTATTCATATTCACAAAACATTTGTCTTATACAGAATACAGTACGATTATCAATAAGAATTTTAGAGCCAAACAAAATTATTCAGATACATTAAGAGCTACAATTGAAAATTGATGCAATAGCATTTTTATATTATTAAGCATTTTTAACATTTTCTAACAATGTTTAAGAAATAATTCTGATTTGAATTAGCTTATTTGTCTGTCTTTCTGTCCGTCTACCTATATTTATCTCTGCCCGCCTCTAGCGCCCGTAAATATTTTCAGAAGTTCTTAAAATTGCTATATGTTTTTCAAGTTGTTTATTTAATGTTCTATATTTAATATGGTATAAAATTCATAACAATTTGGTGTACAGGGGCACCCAAAAGAATGCCAATTTATTGAATTTTAAGAGAGGCAGTTTTATAAATCATATTTAAAAGGTTTATGCTGCATAAATCAAAGTGAAATTGAGATTTATCTAAAGAAATGTTTTCTTTTAATGTGATACGTTTAGCTTTAAGATATACAGGGATATACTGAAACATTCAGATATATTTTCGCTATAATAAGAAATTTTAATTTCTTTTGTGTTAAAAGTTCTTAACACTTTCCAACAATGTTAAAATGTGATTATGAATTCGAATAAATTGTTTGTCTGTTTTTCTGTCATTCTGTCATCATGTAGTCAAAATTCACTGAATGTTAAACGATGAGAAGAGTTCAAACATTTGGAAAGCGTTAATAATTTCTGTGAACGGCATGACTATATTTATATTACTTTAAAAAAAAAAAAATCATCGATTAAAATCACGCAAAATGTTAATATGATACCCGCTACTTTCAGAAGCATATTTTCCGTCCACAATATGTCGAATCGGGTCCCCACTGCTTGGAACAGCGCTTTAATTGGTCACATTAATTTAGATATTTATTGGACGACAGGGGAAGCTGCTATTATTCGAGAACTGCGATTTAAAAGATGGCTATATATCATCATCAACTGAAATAATAGAACATATATAATTTACATATAACGTTTTAACAAGATATAGTAGCGGGACCTATTTGTTTTTATTCTTTCTACGTTAAAATAAAATTATAAGTAAAATAAATATACAGGGTGAGTTTGACATAATCTGCCAAACGAAAGGAGGTGATAGAACAGCCCATAGGGAGTATAAAACACCATAGAAACCCTGTCCTATCTCTAACCGTTTCCGAGTTATGGTAGATAGCAGAAAAATCTGTTTTTTTCCATCCTGTCTGAAAAAACCCAAATTTGTGAGCTTTCTGAAAGACTTACATGCAAAATAAGCAAATATTTGGAAAGAGCAAAACAAATCCAATCGGGTGACACCATTTACATCAGGGTACCTTAATTTGACAGCGAGTTACAAGCGCTAAAACATTGGCGAAGTTTAAAAGCGAGTTGTCGCCAAATTTCTTAACCGGCAATTCTGCAAACACCGTTCAAGCTACAATCGGTCAAATTTACCAAAAACTTCTCCATTCTGTAAGCTTTAGAATGAGAAAACAATGAACCATATCGGTGTTCTAGTTCAGGAGAAATTTAGCCTTTTGTTTGAAACACATCATTGAAAACGGCGTTCGTCGAAATTCGGCAAACGAAACAATGGTGAGTAAATGGAACGTATTCAAGTTCGTGACTATCTGCATATGGACTCTTAGTGATATGCAGATGTATCCCAACCTTCCTGCGCGCGCATTCCACTCGCGGGTACAAAAGACGAGTCAATCTGTAACAGCTCATTAGCTCGCCAACTTCTTTTACTTTTTATGCTGCTTATTTCTTTAGCATTTTCTGGACTTTGCCTGAGCTCGGCCGATTCATTTCACGCTGCTCTCACATCTACTAGCTCTCTATTAGTTCATACTTAGTATGTTTTCCTACATTGGTACAAATTAACCAAGTTGGTTCTTATTCCGTAGCATTTTTTTCTTCTACTTTTGTAAATTAATATTGAAATTTTATCCTTTTTGTTTACCCTTCTGAATTTTATTTTCAATTGAAGTCCTCACAGGGATCAAATTGTCGTACTTTCCAACCTGTAAACATATATGACAAGTTTTACATGAAGAGTACGCAGATATGCATTTTGTGTATGGATTTTTCGATGGTAACTCTCGGAGAGCAAAAGAAGAGTACCGTCTACGTTATACACATCGTCGTGCGCCCAACCGTGCTCTATTTACTGCAATTCATCGAAGGCTTAAGGAAAGTGGGTCATTCGGTCAGGTGTACGAAAGGGGCAATGGTCGCCGCTCCGCCACCGCTGAGGTGTCCGTAGTCGACCGAGTGGAGGAAAATCCAAATATGAGTTTACGCATACTTGCGAGAGAAGGTGAAATCTCCCAAAGTAAAGTGATGAATGTTTTGCGCAAAGACTAGTATCATCCATACCACTTCACACCGGTATAAGAATTACGCCGCTCAGATTTTCAAAAGCGGGTAACATTCTGCCGCTGGATTTTAGAGCGTGATATTGAGGAACACCATTTCCTTAGAACGATACTGTGGACAGATGAGTCACTTTTCACTCGGGATGGCATGTTAAATTTACATAACTGGCAACATTACGCTCAACAAAATCCATTTGTAACACGAAACTCATAGTTCCAGACGAGATTCAACTTAAATGTTTGGCTTGGAGTGGTTGGCGATCGTTTGATAGGTCCACATGTGTTACAAGGTCATCTGACAAGCAATACATATTTGGAGTTTCTGGAACATCATCTTCCAAGATTACTTTGATGTCATTCTGTACCCCAACGAGCGGAAATCATTTTCTAACACGATGGGGCCCCTGCACATTCTTCCAATGCCGTTCGGGACTTCTTGAATCAGCAGTATCCGCGATGGATTGGTCGTAATGGACCGATTCCTTGGCCACCTAGATCGCCAGATCTCACTCCATTGGACTTCTATGTTTGGGGTTTCCTGAAGCAAGAAGTTTACCGCACAGAAGTTGCCAGTTTGCAAGATTTAAGTAGCCGGCTCGATGATACAATAATAAAAATGATGGATGAGCTTTCGCTAAGAGCTACTGTGATTTCCGTTCGTAAGCGGCAAGGGGGTGTGTAGGTGTGGGGGTGACCAATTTCAGCAGCGGCGCTAAATTTCACACATCCTTTCGAATGCATATGTGCTTTGATAATAAAGGGGAGATACGTTTTTTTTTTTTTTTTTTTTTTTTGCATATTCCTTTGTGAAAGATGTGAGAAACTTCATACCTCTTTTTGTTTCCATTCCATTGTGTTTGTAAACTTAATACAACTGCCTTGTTTGTCTTTAAAACTTTCTTTTTTGCATTTGACAAAACAGCGGGCTGAAGGCGAACATGAAATCTGGAACGACCATGGCACCCTGTGAGTCTCCTTCTCCACAAATTCGAGTTCAGTGATAAATGTATTTGAAACAAAAGGCTAAATTTCTCCTGAACTAGAACACCGATATGGTTTATTGTGGGCTCATTCTAAAGCTTATGGAATGGAGAGGATTTTGGTAAATTTGACCGATTGTAGCTTGAACGGTGTTTGCAGAATTGCCGGTTTAAAAATTTGGCGACAACTCGATTTTAAACTTCGCCAATGTTTTAGCGCTTATTGCTTGCCGTCCAATTAAGGTATCCTGATGTAAATGGTGTCACTCGATAGGATTTTTTCTGCTCTTTCCTAATATGTGCTTATTTTACGTGTAAGTCTTTCAGAAAGCTCACAAATTTGGGTCTTTTTCAGACGGGATGGAAAAAAACAGATTTTCCTTCTATCTACCATAACTCGGAAACGGTTAGAGATAGGACAGGGTTTCTGTGGTGTTTTATATGGGCTGTTCTATAACCTCCTTTTGTTTGGCAGATTAGGTCAAACTCACCCTGTATATCTGTATAGCGTTATCAAACATTAGCTCCAAATATCGCCTAATATCACCTACTGGTGTTTTTAATGTATAAATGTTGCCATCTGTGTAAAAATACTGTAACCTTGTATTTCTGTGTTAGTACTAACCACAGCACTAGCGGTAACAATCTTATCGTACACACACACGAAAAAAAAAAAAAAAAAAAGAAAAAAAAAAAAGGTATCTCAAGTTGTTTTGGTTGTTCTCTTCGTAATTTTTTGTTTTAAACGTTCCAGTGAATGACCAGGTAGGTGCATTCAAATTCTAATTTTGATTGTACTATCTGAAAATAAGAGAGCATCCAGATGTACTAAACAGAGAATCCAGACGTACTATTATTTTTTAAATACTGTGTTTTAAACTTCATTTTTAGCATGCTTGACTTGACTGTATTGTGTTCCTAATATCACCTACCAACTTAATACTAATATCAACTGTTAGACGATATTTGAACAGCTACGTATAAAGCTACTTATTAGTTAAATGGTCCGCGATCTTTAGGAGAGGTGTAGTATAACTACAACGCCTAGAATAGTGTAGAAAGTGACCAACAAATCAGTGACCTAAAGATTATGCCTCTCAACAGAGGTCAGTGTAATCGAATTTATTGCATGAAAAGCCAAAACTAATGTATTTATTGGTTATTTATGTTCTTAGATCACGCGACTAAGCAGACGAAATCGGGAAAAGCCAATCAACTTTTATGCAATATTTAGATTTTGAGCAAAAAATTTCGATCGCAACGCTATCTGGGACCCTTAACATTTTAGCATCATTTTAACCCCTTCCATACCAGCATATGTCTATAAGAATTACATGGAAAACCTGTTTTTCAAAAACATAGCTATACACAACCATATATAATCAGCCATACAGAAACATATATTCCTGCAATACCATCTTCAGTGGCAACGATAGAATAATGAATGGACATGGATTCTTATGAGGATCCACTCTTGCATGTGGAGAATCAGGCCATGGATCCACACGTGGATCTGCTGTTACGGAAGGAGTTAAGCGCTTGTCACTTTGTATATTCCAGCTGCTCTAGTACAACGATTATTTTCCTGTAGTTTGTATTTCATAAAAACAATCTTTCATAGCTCAGAACTTATTTCAAAGCATAAGTAAATCTGTATGATAAGTTCAGGTCGACCTTCTATGGAAAACAGTGTAAATTAATGACCGATATGTAGCCTTTCAGACGAAGTAAGATCAAACACGGTCTGCGGGCAACATTACTCGGTTTTACACAGCAAACGGGCGAGCAATGTTCCCATGTGTTGGGACCAAGTTCATTCATAAATGAAGCATAGAGGCGTTGCTATCTGGAACGGTATTTAAACCGAGTATGTAACCGAAAGTATGTAAACCGAACGGTAATACGTACTTGCCAAAATTTCCAATTTTTCAATTCAGGCTTCACACCAGTATTTTTTTATAAAAAAATTTACAGTTATTTTCACAGTTATTTTAGTTTCACAGTTATTTTATATAACTAAATAAACTGAATTTTTTTTATAGAAATGTTCTGTTAGGAAGTCTACCGCCTAAATTGAACACTTGGCAACTATGTGTACGGCAACAATCGTAAGATTCTAAACGATGCAACATAGTCACCCGCTATCCTCAGTGATACATACTATTGAAAGCAGTCAAAAAATAGTACATATTACAACTGTGTAACTAATAAAGAGGCAGACACTTCATAATAAAGTTTCTTTCCTATTACCGATGAGACTTGTTTGGGTTTGATAAATTATTCTCTGCCCAGTTAAAAGGGAGAAACGAAGGAACAAGCTTACCATCGAAGAAAGAGGCCTTCAGAGAAGTGCTGGTTTTTTTTGAAGAGGTTCATATCCTTTACTAAGGAAATTGTTAAAAGATTGAGCAATAGATATTTATTACACAAAAGCACAGATAACTACTTTAAATTTATTAACTTCCGTTTGCTAGACAGTGTTTTGTATCAACGCTCTTCCTTCAATTAAACATTTTTTTGGCTTGATTCCTATTATGCGAATTTTTTTCTGCAACAATTCAAGTAATATATGTGAATTTAATAAAACAATGTGTCGATTGACATATTGTAATGTTCTTATTAAAGCTACTCCTAATGCGATTAGAATATGTAATGTCAACAAACGTTAAAAAATAGGTATAAAAAATTTTAATCGAGATCCTAATGCTCTTTATATTTTTAACAGAATATTATCCATATTTTAATGAAGATTTGATAAAAATCGTATTTTGGCTTAAAAATTTATGAATAAAGACAATATTTAAAAACGCGGTTAAAAAAAAAGGGTCCACTCTGAAAACAAAAACATTTATTACGGAAAGAAAAGCACATTTATAAAATGGATTTTTAATATCATTAATTTTAATTTTCAAAGTTAATTTTTGTCTGAAAACTTCATCATATTAAAATATATTTAACGACGTTTACTTTCTTTTAAATAATATGAAAATAAAAAATACACGTTTATTAAATTTAAAATATGCGTAAGAGACTTAAACTTAATAGTTAAAATTTGTTTACACTAATTATACTTATTTATCCAATTTCATAATAAATTAAAAAGGATATTAAAATATTTTTCCGTACAATTAAAATATGAGTTCCGTTTTAAATTTTATATTTATGATAATTTATCAGAGAAGTTTCGTAATATATTATATTCAGTCACACAATTTCAGATGAATTAATGCATAAAATGATCCAATAGACCTAATTTATTAAAACACATAAAAAAATGTAATTTAATGAAATTTATTTATTTTTTTCTAAATTTATATTTTTAAATTAAGTTACATAAACTAAGCTGCACGAATAAATAATATTGTGAAGCCTTATTGAAAACAGGCAAAAAAGAAAATGAATAAAAGACTGCCTTCAAACTGTCATAAAAAATAACCGAGAAGATAAACATAAAATGTAGTTACGATTGCAAATAAAATTTCCATTAAAGTATTGGACTTTTATTTATGATAGTTATTTTTCAAATGTTGCCATAATATGTGTGAAATGACGTTTGAATTTTAAACTTTCCCCTAGACATTCATGTGTAGAGTACACAGTAATCTAAGAGCATGGGTTAGTTTGAAAAAAAAAACTAAACTGAATAATACATAAATATGATTAGAAATAATAGTTAAATTGTTTATGCTCGCAAGCAGGTTCTTCTTTTATACTGTATTATAAGATACCAGTTACATTACAACTCATTTAAAACATTTCAAATTTTCTTCTCTTCTTATTTTATGTTTGATTTTGTAATTGCATTTAAATGATAGATTTTTTTGTCATTACATTTAAAATCAAAATGTTATAAAACAGACAATATATTAAGTTTAATAAACATAATCTGTTTATATTGTTTTTGTTGTTGTTATACTGTAGAAAGCAGATTTATTATTATTTTCAGGCTAAGCTATAAATGTAATTTAGATCATTTCCTAATTATCTTTTTTGCAAAACGCGTTTCGTATTGTGTCCTGACACTTGTGGAGTCCGTTCTTATGCGATAATTATAACTTTCTCCATTTCTGTTGTAATTTTATGTAAAGAAGTACTGAAGCTAAAGTAAACACCGCCAGTTTTTTTTTTTTTTTTTTTTTTTTTTTTTTGAAGTTTGAAAAAAAAGTGGAGGGATACAAGACTACTTTCTCACAATGTAGTGTAGTAATAGAGCCAAACGGTCAAAATGCGTAAATTGGTACCCCGAAACTATAATTTTGGAATACTGGCATTTTTATGGGCAAACCCGTTTGTGCATTTAGATTTAAGGTAATAATTTTTTTTCACATTACCAGGAATTGCAGGCGACGGAACTGCAGTTAAACTGTACTAAGCTAGAGAGCAGTAAACAGCATTTTATTAGACCACAATGGACATATCCCAACTCAACTTGAGTTGAACGCTAGAACTGAGTTGAAACTGAACTGAATTTCGAATATCTTTTAACATGGAAAATCGTTTACACTGGAAACATACACTGGAAAATCGTTTCCATTCTTTTACTATAAACTTTCAAACGCATTTACTAAAATCTATCTATTAAATTCCGCTAACTCCGAAGTTTTTCTTCAAAACTCACAATGCTTATCTATCACTTATCGTTAACCCTTTGCGGCGCAAGACAATTTTAAACATTTAAATTATACTGCCACCGGAATTTATGAACTAAATTAAACTAAAAGAAATTTTAAGGTTTAAAAAACCGGCCTTTTCTGATATGTTATAATCGTGAATTTTTGCTAAAAAATTTTCGGGATGAGTTTTTGCAGCTGGATCTTAAATGTTGCGTCCTCGTAGCGAGGACAGCGCGCGTTAATGGGTTAAGACTTCAAACCACTTTAACTTCTTCGCAACTCTCAACACAAGAATTCTCCTCGAAAATTCTGTGAGGCATCTCACACGCTTAAAAAACTTGTTAATCATACTTTGTACGATACCGAACGCTCAAATGATTATAGTGCAACCACGTTTCCCGTTTCTAGTATTGAAGACGATTCTAAAGACTTCGAGGAGTGCCAAATCGGGCTTTGGAAAATATCCAGTTATTCGCAGTTTCCTTATTGGGTCATTCTATGTCAACTCACATACGCGCGACGTAAAAACCCAACCAACCAACCATTTTTTTTTTTTTTTTTTTTTTTTTTTACGAGTAATTAAATTTTTTATAATTCTTGATCAACTTGTACTGTGTACTACGTATAATATGCACATGCATTTTTTTTTTTTTTTTTTTCACATTTTTAAATCTGTATAATTTTTATTTTTAAATGTAATCGTTTCATTATATATCAGATTAAATGGCTCTTTTGTTATTCTAAAGTCGTATTATCTGTGTGATTACAACATATTTGTGGACAAATAACTGATTTTTAAATGCTGTAATGACTTTTAGCCACACAGGAGTAACACTGAAGTTTTAATAAAAACTTATCCCCATTTTTCCTCCATTTTTCATGGAGCTTGGCACAAATAAGTAAGATAATAATGAGAACAATATATATATATATCAGATTTTTAGAATAACATATTTAATAAATTAAGAAAGCTTCAAGGTCAAAGTCAATTTTAATGACCTTTAAAATTAAAAATTGCATGTTTGCACCATGTATTTTATCATCCTAAAGCTTGTTTCAAGACCTTTAAAATGAAGTCCATTTTATGCATCTAGTGCAATTAGAATAATAATTACATGTATTTAAAAAGTAGTCCAAACATCAATTTTTGATTTATTCTAATGGTCATCACTTAAAAAGTATTTGTCTTAAAAATCTAAAAACTCGGCTTTTTTACTAATATACCCGAGTACTACCACTATATAAAATTTCAAAAAAATTGTGGGAGGTGAGTTTGAAAATCCCATTTTTTGGTGGATTTGACATGAAAGGATACTATCGCTTATATTCTCTCAACTAGAAGGGAAATCACCCTCAATTTTAACACTAAACTCGTTGAGTCAGAACATGCGTGAAAGCTATCAAAGTTGAAAGAAATGTGGTTGAATAATATTTCAATGCATTGAAAAATGTAATTGTTTATATCATTGATATTCTTGGAGAAATAAATATACATTGTTTATAAATGTATGCGTGCATTTTCTATGAATTCCTCATTGTGCAAGACTAGTGCGACGTAAAACCCAAAACCAACCAACCAACCAACCAACCAACCTTAGAATTTTGTCATTCATGTAAGAATATAACGAAAGTTGGCTTTCAACAAGAACTGAGAGTTTTGTATAAATAAAAAAAATAACATACAAAATTTTAGTTACTAGATTGACGTTTTATTTTGAGTATTAACGGTTTACTATGAAACCAATGCTTTTCCCTTTTAGGAAAAATTCCATAAATATTTAATTAATGTTAAATCATACGATTTTATAGTTTAATTTTCTAACAAATTGCTTATAAAAAAAGTATATTTGATTTACAAAATATATAACTGTAAATATTTATTTTTATTTTTATTTATATATTTTACTACCGAAGAAATATAAAAAATGTACTTCAAAACATTTCATGGTAAATTTAAGAAGTCATTTTTCTTTTTTTTTTTTTTTTTTTTTTTTTTTAATATCCTGTACACAAGTTACTGCATAGATATCATTTAACACACACCATTGTTACAGTTCCAAAATAATAATTTTCTATTAATATAACGTCATCGATACTTTCTTTTCTTTTTCTTTTTTTTTCCTTCATTTTATTATTATTATTATTATTATTATTATTATTATTTATTTTATTTTTTTACGATAAAAAGTATTGAAAATTTGTTGCTTAAAAACAGCATGACTTTCTTGGTACATTACGACACATATTACAATTACTTTGTATCTTTATTTATTTACTTTTTCTCATTGGCAGAAGGTAATTTTCTTACACTATTAAAAATATATATACGTTTGACCGTATAATGTTAAGAGAAATGACTGTTTTGCTAGATAAACGGTCCAATCACGTAAATGAATGCCCCGAATGTATAATTTTGGAATGCTGGAAATTTTTACGGGCAAAAGCCGTTTATCTATGTAATTTGCTATAAAACTGAATTTTTAAGATCAAATTCTTTCAAATGTTAAAGTGTTAGCTTTTCAGTGACATAAAAATAACTTCGTATTTGAAACTGAAAATATAATTGTAGTTTTATTGGTTGAGAGAGTTTATTTATACATTCATACAAATAGTGACTAATATAAAAGAACTATTGATTTTCTTATTTAATTCAAAGAATTTAATTCAAGTTGTATGTTTGTCACAATGTAAATTTACGGGGGAACACATCATTTATGGTCCAAATGTTTTTTATGGGCTTTTCCTGGAATCTCAGTTACCGGGTGTTGCCTATAATCTGTCTTGAATTTTTCTGAATGTGTAGTTATCAAATACAACGGGGTAAATATAAATTTCAAACTTTTTAATCTTCCTGCATTTAATTTGAAGCTGTAGGAAATTGTAGGTTATAAAGTATTATATTTTCCCACATTTATGTTTCAATAAAATATAATTTATCTAACATATCATTTATAATTTTGAATTAATTCATTATGTTTTACAAGAAAAGCCCCGGTTCGTGAACGAACCGAAAGCGGGAAAAACTTCAAAATCAAATTCGAAATGTACAAAACTCGGCCTGATGCTTCTTGCGTGGCAATATATCAAAGTTTGTTAACGAAACCACTTTTAAATTCATGAAATCAATGAAGGTAGTGAATCAACGGAGGCTTTGCCCTCATCGCTGATCACTATATTTAAAGGAAACTCTTTTCTATATCGCTTTATAAACAGAAATAAAATAAATAAATCATGAAATTGCTCTAAAGCCCACTTTGGTTCCTTGCTGCCTTCGTCAACGACTCAATCATTCGAGGACTATCGGATGCTTGTCCCTATTGCCTATGGCAATAGCTTACCAGTGGGCTTCTATTTGAGTACTTATCAGATGACACGTTCGAAACGGACAGTATAAAAAAAAATGAAGTAGCAATTTTATATTTGAATCCCAGTTACATATGAACAACACTATACGTGGTGTACATAATATTTTCTTTCACGTTATTTTCTAAATTTATTTGATTTATTCGGTCAGACTACAATTTTACGCCAAATAAAAAATTACGCCCCTGCGTCTATCACATGAGACAATTAATTTTTGTGGTTATAATAGTAGTTGCGTTAGTTTATAGTAGTTGGTATGTAGAAAAATAATGAAATATGTAAACTTGATCATGGGACAGTCTTAATATGGTACAGTCCCTTTGACGACATTTGAATTTTTATCGCCACTTTAGACAAAAATACTTAATTCATGTGATTATTTTTTCTGTTTAACTCTTTTCTTTTCTTTTTCCTTTCCTTTCCTTTCTTTTCTGTTTTACAGTATTTTATAATTTATTTTTATTTTTGATGCGCTACTTGGCTTAAAATGGCTCTTGCAAAAGTGGAACCCTTGGTGAAAAATGTCCGATCTATTTCAACATCAAAAATTTAAAAATTACTCAGGATTATCAATAACTATCTTTAATATAATGCTGAATTAGCTTTCATGCCAAGCGCGATTCATCCGTGCCAAAAACATGCTATTTAAATAAAAGAAAAAAGAAAGATAAATATAAAATTGAGGTTTATTAAAAAAGATTATTATTACTTTTTTTTTCCCCCTATTTTGTATTTTTTCATATACATGAGAAAATTTAATATTTATTTATTTTTTTTTTTTCGCGTTTATATTTCATTTTATTCTGGGGAAAAAAAAAAAAAAGTTTTTTTTTTTTTTTTTTTACAATTGAAAATTTAAATGTCCAATTTTAAAGCTATTACTAGGTTATTACTTTCATATTTTAATTCATTTTAAAAAATCTAATCAAAATTTCGTTACAAATAAGGTATCAAATTAAACGAACGATTTTTCTGAATCCGTCGGGTTAAACAGATTATCGATCGGACAATTACATTGTTTAAAATTAAATAAAATATGAAAATTTAGTGGCAACTTGCGTCCACACACAGACAAACAGAGTCCAACGAAATCTCTTAGTCATTTATATATATAAAAGATTAATGAATTTCTAGTAGCACTGATTTGAAATGAAATTTTAAGGAAAACTTCGTCTTCAGAAAGAAGCCAAAATTAAATTTTCTGTTATTTAAAGTATCATAACGGCTGAAATACGGTACATACATATAATAAGTTCTTTCCTTTAAAATATTACATTATGTAGACTTATAACATACTGAATTTTTGAATACCTTAATTTTTATACAAATGTATGCGTTCTTATTTTATTTATTTATTTATTTATTTATTGTTTTGTTTTGTTTAAATAAGCCATACACAAGTTTAAGAGAAAAGTATCTTTCATTAATCTGCAATGTTAATAACTCTGATTATGGCTAAATAACAGAAACTAAAACGTTAAACTATATTAGTATTTCAATTTATTCGTGATGAACTAAACACTATAGAAATGTGGTTACTATTAAAAATAATAGAAAAATGTTGTACTTAAAATTTTGTTTATGCAAAAATGTGGTATCATTAAATTTATTAATAAATAAAATAAAATATTAAAAAATATGATATTAATAAATGCTTAGATCAACCATACAATAATTCTCGCTAAAAATATAAAATGAATTATTGATAACGTTAAGTATTTACTTTAGAAAGCGAATACATCATTCAATACGTTTTAAAGCATAAATATTTTTCGATTAGAAAAATTAGTTATAAAACAAATACATACATTTATCTCCAAGAATATTAATCGATTTATAACTGTTACATTGGCTTTATTTACAGATATGTTATTTGAAAATTATCCAGATTTAGAATCATTAAAATGATTTCTCGAATAGCTTTTAAATATTCTCTTTATCAACTTCAATTTCAGAAGAAAGTAAATAAATCAGTGTTAGGGAAACTAGAGTTCATAAATCAATACAAGTCTTAGTTTCCGTAAGATTTATTTGAATATTTGTTTTAAAGAATATATTATAGAAGATTTTCAATTTACACAAACATACTTTTGAAACACGGTAAAGTTTTAAATTTCTAAATTTTAAATGTAATAGCGAATCAGTATTTATATAAGACTCAATGACTCACTACAAATATTATAGGATACACAGCATATGTATGTAAAATAAATTTTTATATTCTGAGTTAAATTATAAATGTTTTAATCCACATTTAGTTCGACACTTAAAAAAAAAAAAAAAAAAAAAAAAAAAGCTATATTCGTGATACACTGCGTAAAAAAAAAAAAAAAAAAAAAAAAAGTAGAAGGACAGTCAATTTTTGTAAATTATTTTCTGTACATTTATACTGGCTATTAGATTTTTATACAGATATTGTTTAACAAAGTTTTCTTTAACTTCATATAAAAATGAAATCTCTAGTACTAATGTTAATTAGTGGATTGTAAAAAAACTAGCATCTATGATTTCGAGAGTGTAAAAAAAGTAGAAGGACACTTTCGAAAATTTGTTATTTGGTGGATTGTGCACAAGTAAAAAAATTAAATATTAAATTTTCTTTGACTGCTTTTGTTGAGGAAAACGTATTTTATTAAAAATTACATTGTTATTTTCTTTTCAGACTGCCTGGAAGAATACTTTAAAATTATTTCCAAAAGGGGCAAACTGTTGCATATAAAATTAATGTTAAAAGTGTTAGACATATTGTTTGTACACTGCACATCAGCCCCAATACACTTTCTAACTTTATGAGAAAGCCAGGCAGAAATAGGAAAAGAAAGAAGACTGGTAGGTCTAAAAAGTTAACGCTTTGCCATGAAAGAAAATCTGTTTATGAGCTTATGAAGAGCAGTGCTGTTACTGCAATGGCCCCAAATCAAACACGATTTACTCATGTGTCAAGACAAACAGTTTATAACTACATAACAAGATCCAAATAATTCATTTTCAAATACAGGAAGCATCATCCAGAGTGGAAAAAAAAACACAGATTGATTAACGTTTATCATGGGTTAAAAAACACGTATCATGGACCTCAGATGGAACTTTTATAATATTTTTAGATTAGAGGAAGTTTAATATAGACGATTTAGATTATTAACAATAATACTGGCACTGTTTAAAAAATGTAGAATAAATTTATACAACTCTGCAAATGAGGGGGGAGGTGATGATCTAATAAGCAAATGGATATGGAAAAGGGATAAGTCTGATCTTTTTCAGTGGTATGCAGAAATATACAGGCTATATTGAAGTGCTGAATTATGAGCTTCTTTCTTATGGCTCTGATAAAGGAGGAGAAGAGTGGATGTTTCAACAAGATAAAGCTGCCATTCACATCACCATAGAGTTAAAAATTGGTTCGCTGCAAATAGTGTGGAGGTTCTACCTAAGCCAGCTATAAGACCTAATCTTAACAAAGTAGAAAACACCTAACCAATGCTTGCTCATCAAGTATATCCTAGTGAGAAAATGTTTAAATTCCTAATTGAGCTTCAAGTAGCTTTGAACAGCTCAAAGGCTAATTCTTGCCAAACAGGAATCTAATCTTTATAGGATTCACTACCAAATAGAATATTCGAAGTCATAAAAGCTAATGGGAAGAGTATTCCTTACTAATATTGCTTTTATTTTATATTTTGTATTACTGTCCTTCTACTTTTTTTACAGAGTTAAATGAAGTAGAAACTATTTTTGTTGTTATTAATAATCAATTTTTGGAAATCATGGTAATGATACTGATATTTTCTTGTTAAATGATCTGCAAAATGTTACACATAAAAATATTTTCCTTAAAAATAAAAAATACCCTTTATTTTTTAAAACATCTAGTGTGCTTCTGCTTTTTTTTACACGGTGTATATTTGTAAACATTTGGTGTTCTTTAATAGTATTTTTCTTGATTATTCTAAAAAAAAAATATTATATAGCTTTTCTTTATCTGTTTGTTTTCATAAAACAATCTATTCTATGGTAAATCACTGTTGTTGTTTACATTGTATTATAATACACACTAGAATATGAAAGTTTTTTCCTGTTTACAACATTACAGGTAAAATGGTTCTCGCGGGCAAAACGATCCACTCATGTTTTCTTCGAAATAGGTAGCGTTATATACCGAGTAACATATAAGCATGTTATATCAAGTTGGCTGTATTCAAGCGATTGCAGTGTTACGCGTCTAAATAGATTTCTACGAAAAAGTGGGTTTTGTAAAATCTGTTATAAGTTAAGCACTCACTTTTTATTTAGATATACATTCTTTCGTGTACAGAAAAATGACTTGGTTTATTCAATAAAATATTTTTTTAGATGTATACTACACTTGCTAGTTTTGTTGTGTTTGTCGGCATCATCCAGTGATAGGACCTAATGGATGGCCATGTTGTCAGGTAAAGTGATCCATTATGTGAATAATGTTTGATTCCTTATGTGGGTCGTTATGAATTAATTATCTGGATCGGATGTGGCGGAAATAGGCATTATTTAATTTATTTCTGATTTTATTGGGGGTCTATTATTACATCTATAATTTTTGAATCATAATTTTCAAATATTTCATTTTCGTGTTTTCTTTCTTTCTTTTTTAAAGTTATTTGAGACACATTTTTTTAAATTTCTTAAAATAAATTATGTATGCTTTTTGATTGTAAAGCTTATTATATTTCGTTATATATTGTCATAATTACTTTTATATCCTTTATTTTACAGATAAAAAGCAATTTTGAAATATTTTTAAATTAAGTATCATTTTACCCTTTGGTGAGGGTAAAATGATCCTCTAAACCTTTTTCAAAATCTGTTTTTTTTTTTTTTTTTTTTTTTTTTTTTTTTTTCATTACTCAGTTTAAATTTAAAATATTATTAAAGTATGTTTATAATGCAAAGTATAGTATAAAACACGCTGTCAAAGGGCCAAAGTTTTATTTAAACAGGAATGTCGTTTTACACAAGTTTTTTTCCTTAAGAGGATCATTTTAGGCTAGGTTCTCCTGCAAAAAACACTATGCCCATTCCGAAATTAAAAGAGATTTCATATATAATTCTAGACAATATATAATAATGAACAAAACATAAACCATTACATATTTAATTATTACCCTTTTTATTGTCTAATGGAAGGAAAACTTTAAGCCTAATCTGTGCCTTTTTATGTGTGTGTCCCTTGTTTTTGCGTTGTATTTTTTTCTTTTAACATGATGCAAGTTAGCGCTGAAAAATCACAAAGGTTAGGGAAAAATACTTGAGAATTATAAAAAAAAAAAAGAAAAAAGTAAAAAAAAACTCGCAAGGTAATAAAAGTGCATGATTTGGCCATGATATCAGTTTATGAGTTCTTGTTATTTCCATTAATTTTTTCATTTATATATAGCATATTTTCCTACTTTTAAGGTTTTTAATTATTGCAAAATATCAATAGAAATTTTTATTTTATTTTGTTAGATAGAAATTGTTACAGAAGCATATAAAAAAATTCTAATAAGATTTCCCGGTTCCCCTAAAATGTAAAAGTTGGCATCCTTGATATGGGTACAAAGGAAGAGTAACACTTTAATCAGATATATTTTCAATTTATTTCGTAGAACTCATAGTAGGTACCAGTGTTTTTTTTTTTTTTTTTTTTTGCTGTTGTTATTGTTGTTGTTATCCTCACACCACTTTTTAAAAAGTAATTTTATTTTTATTCAACTGCAATTACATGTAAGGAAAAATTACTCTACAAAAAAGTATTATGAAAAAAAAGGAGGATATTAAAAATGCTACGAAAAAAATTGGAAATGTTAGATTTCTAACTTCATGCTTCAAATAATTTTATTTCAGTTGGATATTCCAAATCATGGATTTTTTAATGCAAATTATATTTCCAGTCAATCATGACAAATGCCTCCAGATCATATGTTTTATGTAAAAAACATACGTTTGAAGACGTGTACCGTAATTCAAACTAAACCTTTAATTTTTGGAAATCACGCACCTGCTGGTGTTCATCCTGATGATTGAAATGATCACCAAATTTAATAGTTATGGTAATGAATGGATACACTGATATCAAATGAAAATAAAATAATGTTATAGTTTTAAAAATTTAAAGAACACGCTTTTATAGAAATGGGAACTAAAAAAGCACAAAATATCTATCTTAGTATTAAAATGCAGGGTAAGACAAAATCGTATGAGTCACACACCATAATATTTACATACATTTTAATCTTTAATTAAAATAACTTAGAATTCAACAAAAACCATTTTTAAAAAATCTCCCCTGAATGGGATCGAACGCTGGACCTTTAGGTTCGTAGCGCGGCGCCTTACCTCAACGCCACATCGTTCACGTAGGGAAAGTATTTTTTTTACAATATAAATTTTTTGTTTGCTCCCAGAGCAGTTACAAACATACATACATACATACAAACATACATACAAACATACATACATACAGGTGAAGCTAATAAAAGCGTGTTAAAAATGGATATGTCTCGGAATCACTTCTAATAGTCCAGAGATTTGCAATAAGAAATTTTATATTTCTTGGAGAAGATAGCCCTCAAGCATCGATAACCGTGAGAACATTCCAGCCTTCAGCTAACAAATGCCGGTTCGAATCGTGATTCAGAAACGAATGTTTGTCGAGAGTGGCAGTAATACGAGACAACCGTGTATATATATATATATATTTTTTTTTTTTCTGAAATTGTTCGTTGCTCTTGTGTGATAAACAACTGATTCAAACCTTCTTCATAAGGAATATTTTTTCCTATTCTAAAACTAATTATTCATATACGTTTTACAATTTATTTAATCCTTTGTATCATGACGCAAATTATTTTTTGCTGCATTTTGCCTGCCTCTTACAACATACTACATATATAGAATAATGTCAGTTGTTGTGCCGAATAATGTATGTAACAACGGCAGAAACCAATAAATGGCGAAAATTTTAAATTCTTATTACATTTTAAAACAATATTTCTTATAGATTTAGCATTTTATTTTTTAATGAGACTAAAAATTCTGGCTTTCATTTTTGATGACACTTTAATCTGTTTTTAAATTTTAAACTGATTTTATGTAAACAATCGGAAATTATTTTTGTTTCGTTACACTTTATTGACACATAAAATTTATGACATTGTCAAAATATCATTAGTTTCAAATCCTTCAAAAATACAGTACAAAGCCAATATTGTTTTTTTATTTACTATTGTATTTAATACAATTATCATGATATCATCTCATATTTTTCGCAATATACTGACTTTAGTTAATTTTAAATAAGAATATTTTATCCCTATTTTTAAAATATATTTTAAATTTATCCGACAGTATATAACTACAAGATATAACAACCTTAAATCTAACTTAACCCTTTAACAGGACATTTTTTTTTCTATAAATAATATAATAAAATATTTTTGGACTTGAGATTGATTTAAGAAATGAAATCCGCTTACCTTATTAGATAAAATTAATTTAATTTTTAACTATTTATAAGACAATGGGAAGTATACTCAGCCGCGGAAATTTGATGCAGAAGTCATACCGGTATTTATGAAACAAAATTCTCTTCTTTTTAAACCAACAATTAGCAAATATTGATTTGGGTTATGCGCCAGTTTTCCACCTCTGTATACTTACCCACCCAGTTCATTAATATTAAATAATAAATCGCGGTAAAGCTGCTTTTCCACGCATACTGGTTTTAGTATAAGCATCCATTTTTGTGGTAAATTTATTTATCACTGGTTTAGAAAGAGAATTTTAGAAAAAATGAATTAGCACATAGTACTGTTTCTTTAATTTGTTCTTTTATTTTGTTCTTTCGTGTATTTTAATAGAATAAAAACGGCAGGCGTAGTGAAGTAACTTATTACGCCTTCCCCATTTAGACATTGATAATTTTGTTGGTAAGTATACTTATCAAGGTCCGTTAAAGTATTAAATTGTATTATAAGTATTTTTTTAAGTATTCTGACATATATGATCCATGCAATGTCAATTATGTAAATTATAATAGATATGTAAAGCTTGTAATTGTTGTTTTGAATTAGTGTAAATTCTTTCCAAGAGATTTTCCGACATAGCACAGTCAAATAAAATAATTAAAAATGGGCGACACATCATGATAATTATCATGTGATTAATATAATAATATTGAAAATGATACCACTATACTGTAATAAATAAATTTCTGAATAATCCTGGGAAATTTGGAGCAATTTATTGCCCAATAATTACTAGTAATTTTTCAAAAGGTTTATCGGAAACCATCAAATATAGCTCAAAAATAACACTAATGTCCTTAAATAAAGAATGTTTTAAGGTCAAAAATCTGTTTTCCTCTGGAATTAGCTCCAAACTTATAAATACAGGAAAGGTTTAATCTCTATAAGTGCACTGCTACCAAACATTTAATACTTTAATACTATTTAGAAAAATACTGCAATAACATTGAGTCAATAGATAAAAACAGCACTTAAAAAATTTAATATTTTAATGTATTTAATATACTAATCATTTATATATCAAAATAAATGTAGAATATTAAATACATAATCTTTAAATCTTTAAATGTAAATATATTTCTTTTTAAAAATATTTAATTAATGTAATTATTTGACTATCACCATATTTATTATGCACATGTTCTTTTTAATTAATTGGCCGAATCAAATGCACCAGTACGTAAGGCCATAGATCTCAAATTTGTGTCCTGGTACGATCAATATTCGTTCTCAATTATATCGTCTTCTCCATCCAAATTATGTGTAATGCACATAATCGGAATCTCAAATTAAATATATTCATTATCATCGTATAAAAATATAATAAATATTATTTAAGAAAAGCTTCACCATCAGAAAGTTTTTGTGTTTGTAGAATAAGTAAAATTTTCAATATCCCACATAGGAGCGATTAGTGTAAATCAGATATCCACAGGGTAGTCTAGATAAGTAGTTTTACTATAAATAACTCGGTAATGTCGCTGTTAGATCAGGCTCATATGACAAGAATGCCAGGTAGGAATTGTGCACCTTAAATATATATGTATACATATATATTAGCAAATAAGCAAGAAATAATCAGTGGTTTCGCATGAAACTTGCCTTATTTGTTTTCGATTTAAAAAGCTAATTAAGAGATACGTGCATTCTTTTTTTTTTCGTATGTGTGTGTGTATGTGTTCCATAAATACTTGTACAGTCTACAAATTTATATTTAGTTATGTGATCAGTGTTTTATTTTTTTCTCTAGTTTTATATAAAATGGTGTTTTAAATGTTGTTTCTCTTTTAGAGAATTTAAATAGATGTCTTAAAGATCTAAATACTGATTATACGGAATATAAAATATTTTTGTGCTTGATGAATTAATAGTCCGAAGACACAATTAGATTACATTGATTGTAGATTGTATTACATTTGTCATTTACTATATTAAATTTTTGTATCGACAAATTAAACTAATATACTTATCATACATGCAAATCAATAATTAGAGCCATATCTAATATCATTTTATTTAATACTATAGACTTAAAATGAACAATTAATAAATAAATAAATAAAACTGAAATCAGTACAAAATTTATTACATTATATTATCAATTTTGTCATTTAGATTTTAATATGATTTTTTGTATCGTAAATAGAATTGTTAAATTACTCATTTTAAAGCATTTCACTTTTTCATTTTACTGAAATAGCCCGAAGAATTTAATAAAGTTGATACTTTGGAATCAGGAGTAATTTTATAAAGAGCACTTCTGAAATGTAAGTGCTTCTTAAAATTTATGTTGAAAAATACTTTCGTCAACTAATTAAATACTACTTGTCAATGCGTTTAGGGAAAAGAGCTCTTTTTAAGTGCACAGAAAACAGAGATAATGTAAACCATGACTGGTTAATTAAAGTTAGAAGATTCTATAAAATATACAAAGTAGTGGTTTTAAGTATAGTGTTCATGAGTAATACGTAAATATAAATGGCTTCACATTTCGGTATTGTTGGCAATTAACAGCGTTTATTTAGGAGGAAAAAGCATATATTTTTAATTATTTAAAAATTGCAGTTAAATAATTAGCCTAGATTATCGATGCAATTGTGCATCTTCTTACAATTATTTTTTATCAATTTAAATATATACTGTTTTTTAAATATGAACGCAAAAATTTATAATTTGCTCTATTTCAATAAATTTTAATTTCAATTAGGAAATATATGTATCAGTTTTTTAAATAGATTTTTCTCAATTATTAAAATCGCAGTTGTATACATGTATATATATACAAGGTTCCCACTAAACTCCGTTTTCACCATTTAACTTCAGAATGACTAATGGAATTTAACTTCAGCTATTTTCATACAATTAGTGTCTAGGTAGAGTAAAATGGCTATGCGCTATTATATACGACAACTTTCAGTGCCATTTTGTTGAAAACAACATAGTTAGCATTATTATCTCGAATATGGTACTAGAAAAAAATGAATCAGAAAGTTGTAGAGCATCATCCATTTAGTAAGAAAAAAAAATCTCATAAAACTTATATTGGGAAAATGGTCACAAAACCACATTTTTTCTAAAATTTAAAAAACTTTTCTTACTTCCTAATACCATATACCAATCTAATACAATACGCAAACTTGAACGGCAGGCACAAAAAAGAAGTTTCAATTCGAATCGGTTACCAAAAACAAAGTGTCGATTCCCTCGAATCGCGTCACCAATCGATGCTTTTCATAATGGGTGCCCAATACTAAAACTTAACGAAAGGTGACATTGGAATTTCTTGCTTCGATCTTTCCAATTACATATGTAAAATTTGTACGTAAAATTTTCAAGAAACGATATAAAAAAAGATAATAAAGAAATAATAAAATGTATAAAAACATAATTTTAAAAGTAACCATTTTTTCAAATATTTTGATAGAAGAAAGTATGCAAACAATATAGTTTTCAAATATGCATTATAAAATATATAATTTTTAGTTTATAAAGTTTTAAACAATAAGTATTAAAATTTAAGTAATTCTTATTAAACTCATGTTATGAGACATGTTGCTTTAGATAAATGGAGAAAAAATATGTCATTCAATGTCCGAATTAAAAAGATTAGATTCATAAAATAATAATAATAAAAAATAATTAGCATAAAAATATTCATGAAATTATATGAGATGAAATCAATGGATGGAAAGTCGAACCACGAAGCAAGCATCCCGCGAGAACTCCATATGATTCAATACTCTAATACGGATTATCACTATCACTCACGATTTTTTATTTATTGCTGTGAAAAAAAAAAAATCTATTATTTATTCTGCAAATCCTTAAAAATAGAAAAAAATAAAGAAATAATTTTTTATGAGTTAGTATAAGTATCATTTCTGTTTAAAAATAATGAATGAAACGAATGATGTTTATGATCCATTGACAAAATTAATCCTAATAGCACAATAATACGGTTACGAAAAACCTGTTGACTTTTTTGTATGACAAAATAGTTCTTAAATAAACAGGTAGATTCTAATCGACGAACGCTCTTTATTCAGCGTAACATCTCAAATCAGTACAACAAAACTGGAATTACAACGAATATGCTCGAAAGTCCATTAGTACTATTATTTCATCGAATATTCTAATAACAGTCCAGTGAAGCTGTCACTAGTTCCGCAAAAGTCACTATTCGATGAATGTTCTGGAACAGTCCAAGAAAACAGTCACTTGTTCCACAGGAGTAAAGCAAATAACATCAGATACTCCAGAGCCGAATTCTTTGCTAGATTACGAACGAACTTTAGTCGCTTGGAGCACAATCTCCAAAATAAAATCTCCCAGAAAAGGTTTGTGAACAACACTGGATCAAAGTGACTAAACACACACTTGCAGAAATCAACTCACATCTATTTTTACCATTTGGCAATTTTACTGGGCGTTAATTCCATCGAGAATCCCATTGAAATTTTGAAATTTAGGCTCCCGTGTGTAAACTTCAAAACTTTGGGAACCCTAGATTAATATTTTTCGCAAAATTTTTGTTCGCCAAGTCACCAAATTCGTCTTCACCGAAAATAAATTAATTGCCCTTTTATTTCACTTAGTCTGTAAAACTGCTTTCACTCCAATACGATAATTGATGTAGGGAAATGACTTAATCCGTTGTAACATTGCTCCCCTCTTCGAAGACTACACGTCTCGGGCAGTGTCTCTACGCCTTTTAATGATTTGATACACAGTATGGAACTATTCTATTTGTGTGTATCACTTACAGCTTACTACATGGTGACTTATGCATTCTCATAATGACATCGTTCAGTTGCTTAATTATGACGTAAGGTTTTTAGTTTGGATCATAAAACCGAACGCAATTACATTCCTTCAGATGATTTCCAAATGTCTTTACCCCGTAACGTGTTTTTGTAAGATCTCTGACCATATTAATGCTTTCTCTGGGGAACTGCTTCTAATATATGCTTCCCATACGTTCCTCTAAATCTTGTAAGTACTCATAAGGCGAGGAAGGCACATCACATGGTTGCCTAAACAGGATGTCACAAAGCAAGAGAAACGTTCTTTCAAACAACATAAGGTTAATGGCTATCCTAGAGTGTCGTGCAGAGCACTTCAGCAGACAAGCAGAAACATCAAAAGCTATAAGTCCCACTCAGTTTGATTTTTGGAAATGAGCAGATATTAAATCAAATATGCCATCGTACTCACAAGTAAACCTTCTCTCCTTTGATACCGGTTTTCCGGAAACCCATATATTTTCTGAAAGCTTATGTCACAAGTATAAAAACTGTGAAATCTTAGGGGCAGAGGGACAAGCGTTTAGGGGATACAGGGCCCACAAAGTATCAGTAAAGTGTGTACAGAGGGACATATTCCCATAAAAACGTCTCTATTCCTTGTATGTTCCCGTATATTGCTGTCAAGTACTAACGTATTGTATGTCTTCTTCTTACATTGCTTCTTATTATATGGATACTATAGTCGTTGTGGTGGCCTTGGTCTCCCGATTCGGAACAAGTAATCGGTCTCCGAACATCCAGGAATCGGAGATGATAAAACACATAATTATTCTCCTGAAAAATGATATGGAGATTGTGGAAGGGATCCGGACATTAGGATTTGCTAGAGGCGATGGAGAAGAACGGACGAGGATATGTACTTCGAAGATGAAGGTGTCTATAAGGAAGAGCAATGCTCGTCGCAACAGTCACAGTCTCCACTTCTGTCATGACATATTTTGGTCAAGTATGGCTAATGACAGGAAGAAAATTCTGCTTTTAGTGGATTCATGGTGTTCTAACAAAGATCATGCATTGTCTGCTTCCGAAGTACTTGATGGTAAAGGCCTACAAAAAGAATTGGTACCTGAAGGGTGTACAGGAAAGATTTAGCCTCTGGATATTCATTTTTTCAGACACTAGAAATCTTTTGATCTTTACATAATGGAAACAATTATTATCGAGACACATGAGCACATCTGGCAGCGCGATAGTTTTCTGGCCCTGCAATCTTTTTTCCGTATATCAGTTCAATGCTCCTCGTTTCAAGAACTTGATTAAGTATGCTTTTTATAAAAGTGGATACTTGGACGACAAACCTGGAATGTGGATTGCGCCAATGGATTACTGCTTCAATTCATTGACAAATGATGAGTTTGCAAATGTGCGGCTATCGCTTTTTTAAAATGTGCCCATTGTGAACTGTCTTTCTGCCCGTCTCACTGTTTATTTGGTGAATTGTACATTGATTGTCTCTTGTAATGGACTCCATTTGAAGTCAGTAGCAAGTATCCCAACGTATACTGTTTCTTTTCAACGAGTTGTTTCTTCCTTTAGTGTGATACCTCCACCTTCTTACCATATTATTAGTTCATATAAATACGTGAAACGAACATTTTAGCGACTTTTGGTGTCATCTTTCCAACATTTTATGTCCTATAACTCCTAAACGCTTATCCCTCTGCCCCTAAGATTTCACAGTTTTTCTACTTGTGGCATAAGCTTTCAGAAAATATATAGGTTTCCGGAAAACCGGTATCAAAGGAGAGAAGGTTTACTTGTCAGGATGCAAAGACGTTGTCCGAGACTTATGTATTCTAAGATATCGGTAATCGTCGACGTTTATTGTTCTGTATGGGAACAGCTTCAGACATCTTTCAAAATAGTCCATTTTTACAAAGATGCAAGTATTACCTTTAGAAGTCTCAGGTAACGATCCTAATAAGTCCATAGCGATTTTCTGGAAAGTAGCGCAAAATTAAAGCGCTGCTTACTTACTCTAATTTGAGTGTTAGTTCCCTTTCTTGTCCATATCCACGATATTCATTAGACCATTCTCCACCATAAGTTTTAAATCGGTCCCAGGAGAAACGTTCTTGAGTCTTGTTCAAGGTTTTCAACAACGCAGTGTCCTCTACTTCGGCTATCATGAACTTCTTTCAAGATATCTTGTCCAGTTTTCATCTCTTCTCTCAGCTGGTGATATCCGTCTTTCATCTCCACTCCAAGCTGATCTTATCCGAAATCCATCTTGTTTAGTTAGACTTTCATCTTTTCCCCCAGGTGATCTTGTTTGGCTTTTATCTACTCTTGCACGGCTTTTACCCTCTCACTGATCTGATCCTGAACAGTTTCCGTTTCCTGTCTCAGTTGATCTTGTCCGGCTTTCATTTCCTCTCTCAACCTATCACGTCAGGCTTTCATCTTGTGTAGTCGAGATTTCCTATCCTCTCGTACAGTTTTCATCTCTTCTCGCCAGGTTTTGATATCTTTCATCAGTTTGTCTTGTCCAGCTTTCATCTCTTCTCACTAAACCTCCATAACATTTAGCGGTTCTTTTTGTTTGGCTTCCATCCTGTTTAATTGCGAAGCCAAAGATTCGAGAGTATTTTCTTTTGCGTCCTACATATTTCTAAATACTGGCACAAACTGTATACACAAACTGTCCCACGTTGGGCCCAAATGTTACAAAAAACTTGTCAAATTTGCTCTTTATTCAGAGTAACTTCTCAAATCAGTACAACAAAACTAGGATTACGACGAATATTCCCGAAACAGTCCAATAGTACTGTCATTTCATCAAATATTCTACAGGTAGTCTAATGAAGCTGTCACTAGTACCGCAAAAGTCGCTATTCGACGAATATTCTGGAACAGTCTAAGAAAACATTGACTTCTGACACAGGTGTAAAGAAAATAACATCAAATACACTAGATCAGAAATCTTCGTTAGATTAAGAGCATAGTTTAGTCTTTAGGAGCACAATCTGTAAAATGCAATCGTTGAGAATAGGTCTGTAAACAACTCTAAATCTGAGTGACTAAACATGCAGTTGCAGAAGTCAACTCGCTCCTATTTATACCTTTTGACGATGAGGCTTGGAGATAATTCCATGGAGAATCCCATGGAAAGTTTGAGATATGGGCTCTCGTGCGTGGGAGAGTTTTGAAACTTTGGGAATCCTACACTACTACTTTTCGCCAAATTTGGTGGCCACGACGCCAAATTCATCACCAAGCCGCCAAGTTTGTAGCCAAGACTGCCTTCCCCGAAAATAAATTAATTGCCCCTTTATTTTTTCCTTGCCTGTAAAACCACTTTCACTGCAACAGGACAATTGAAGCTGAAAAAAGACTTAATCCATTACATAACAGTGTGTTTATTCTTATATGCATTAATGAAAAAAGAAACGCATATGTTATTAATTTAATGATTTCATATAAATAGCCATATAATAAAAATAAAAAAATATATTTTTGAGATAACTGATTATTTGTGAGATATTTATAACAAACATAATACTTTTATCAATTTTATTTCATTTTTTGGCAGAAAATAATTAGTTTAAGTGAAAATATTCATTAATTTTCTTGCACAATTCTGTTGATCATTTTTCTACATCTAAGGAAAAGAAGTTTCTTTCAGGAGATAATGTGAATCTTATTATTATCTAAAGAGGCAATTTCTAGGAGGAAGTCACAAATTGCAGACTAAAGCAGATGTCATTTAATCGCACGATATATAAGTCGTCACAAATATTGTCAAAAGAAAAGTGTGATAAATTTTTGCTGTCAATCCAAGCTGTTTCCGAGTGGCTCATTTTGATATGTTGCAGATGTAAAAGAAAATGAAAATTAAGAGTTTATCTCAATAGCGAACATTGCTTATCGAGAAGTGACAATCAAAATATTTTTTCTATGTAAATTTAATATAAAAGGAACGTTTAAAAATATGTACGAGTCTTATTTTGAAAAAAATAAAATAAAAGGAAATAAGTTATTCAAATTAGTCTGAAATATAGCTTTAGATTTTTTTTTTTTACTTCCTTGTACTAAGTATAAGGAAGTATAGTAATCCCGATTTGTGAAATGAATATTTTACCTCGCATAGCTCAAAAACAAATGATCGTAGAATGTAGCAGATTTGCGTATAAAAAGAACACAAACAAGTTATAATCGATGAATGCATTATATTTACTGACTATTCAGCTTATAGATAGGGCCCGTATTTTTGTATGTAAAAAGTAATTCTTAAAGTTATATACAGGTTCTAGTTGACCAATGCAATTCATTTAATGAATATTCAGCACATAATGACATTGCTATAAAAGTTGCTGACATTTTTGCGTATAAAAAGAGCATAAACAAGTTATAATCGATGAATGCATTATATTGACTGACTATTCAGCTTATAGATAGGGCCCGTAATGATATTATAATGAACGTTCTCGAAATTTTTGCATGTAAAAAGTAATTCTTAAAGACATATGCCGGTTCTGGCCTGCCAATGCAATTCATTTAATGAATATTCAGCTCGTAGATATCGCACGTAATGAACTTGTCTTTTCGACATTTTTGCGTGTAGAAAGTAATTCTTAAGAACATAAGCAAGTTCTGGTTAACAAATGCACTGGATTTAATGAATATTCAGCGCGTAGATAGAGCCCGTAATGGTGTTGTTATGAAAGTTGATATTTTTGCATGTAGAAAGTAATTCTTAAAAACAAAAGCAGGTTCTAGTCGACGAATGAATTTTATTTAATGAATATTCAGCCTGTATATAGAGCCCGTAATGATACTGTTAAGAACGTTATCGGCATTTTTCATTGTCGACATTTTAGCATGTAGAAAGTCATATTCAGGTTCTAGTTGATGAATGCATTTTATTTAATGAATATTCAGGAAACAGTTGAATAAAACACTTTTTTATGCTATAAAAATCAATAATTAATTAATATTCTCGAAACAATCCAATGAAACACTCCTTCTTACAACAGAAATACAATAATCACAGTTAATTACACTACAAAGCTGAAATTTTGCTAATTTGGGAACATTCGAAAATTTCGAATTCTGAATGAAATTTGAAATCATCGAGCGTATTGTCACAGAGGTTTATAGAATTTTTGAGGTAATGATTCATCAGTTTCTGCATTCGAGGTAATGATTCATTAGTTTCTGAGTTAGAAACTAATGAGTCATTACAAAAAGTTTCAGAACTGAACTCCTATTGGTGTTAGATTTTCCAAGCTTTGGTAATCCTTAACTGCTACTTTTCGTCCCATTTCAATGCCTAATTTGACGCTGAGTAAACGCCCACCCTCGTGGAAATAAAAAAAACTACCATATGTTTCCATTTTGAAAGGAATACCGTATAGAAAGTAGCACGTAAGACGTAGTCTAGTTTTAATCTACAATCATCAATAATCACTCTTCTTTTGTATAGTCTTGTTAGTCACTTAGACTTTGTTTCTGCAGTATAAATCAATTAAAGTTTCCGGAAAATTCTAGAACTCTCTTCTTGTTGAACTTAGAGCTTCCAAACGTTGGCAATCCAACTACAAATTTTAGCCCAATTGTGTCGCTAAGACACCAAATTCGATACCAAGCCGCCAAAATCGATGCCAAATTCAACATTTGCGTTGGCTACAAACTTGGCGCCTTAGCGAGATTAGTGATCAAATTTTGCGGGAAATATTGTTTCAGGATAGGCAGAATGAATAAACTTTTTCTCAATTTTAATAGAACCATTTGTTTTGATGGTCCAACTAAACTATGATTCAATATTGATGGTTCAATATTGATCAACTATGATTTCTACGAGAGAAATCTTTAATCTTCTATATATTTTTGAATAAAATGTTGAAACCTGTTTACACTTTGTAAGCTTCCCCGGTGAAAAACAGACTACAAACCAGAGCGATTATTCTGGAAAAATTTCTCCAAAAACATTTTTTTTTTTTTTTAATTGATACAAAGAGTAAAAACTGTTTAGTGACTGGTAAATTTTTCAAAAGGATAAAAGTTGGCTATGGGTAAAAACTAAATTTTAAGTTGATGATAAGTTGCCAGATTTATGTCGATGCAAAACCCCTGTAATCCTTCATATAGCTAATATCTATGGATGTAAACCACAGCTTGAAATAAATAGCTTTTTCCTAAATAGTTTTTTGTTTGTTTGTTTTCTGATAACAAAAAACAGTTAATATTTATTTTCATTGACAGAGTCAAATTGTAATAAAAAAATGTTATTTCTCTAATAATAACAATTGGAAGTAGTTTGAATGAATTTTTTTGGTTTAATCTATAGGCAACAGTTTAACGCATTTCAATATTGATTTGGATATAAATAGGTAAACACTTTTATTTAATTTTTTTCTTACAGCCAGGACATAAATTTATCTAAACTAATGTGGCCTACTTTGCCTGGATAATAGCTATATTTACACATATTTTTATTTTTCGGTTTTTTACATTTTAGCCATCTATCTTTCATTTATTTTCATGGTCAAAATATGTCAAATAAGTAGCCGTTGCAAATTTAACATTTTAGGGTTATGTCTCCAATGGTTGCAACTGGAGAAATGCGTTTTTTTTTCATATATCTTCAAACATTTTTTTTATTATTATTATTATTATTTATTTAATTTTTTTTTTTGGTAGGCACACTTGGTGACCTGCTCAACGCAGTAAATTCCTCATTAGTCCACCGATTCCACAAAAATGTAGACGACATTATCAATTCAGACTAAACGAAAAAAATGTTCAAGTATTAATTAATATGTATACTTTTTGCTATGCTTAGTGGTTAACAGTGAGTAATAAAATATAAAATTACAATTTTGAAAAAAAAATTCAGCTGTTTAAATGAATACCAGCATTAAATAAATATTTAAAATAATGTCCATTATTTACACGTACGGAAAATATATTAATGAATCTTACAATACAATTTTACAAATTTAGTTATTCATTAAAATAATATGGTTTGATTGCGAAATAAAATTTAAAGAACAGAGTGCACAATTATTGAAGCATGCAAATAGAATAAAAAGTAGTCCAGATTATTTCGATTATCTGGGTGAAAATATTTAATGAAACATAGGTAGCTTTAAAACAAATGAGAAAATCTTAACTTGTAGAAAATACGAATTCTTGTTACATTTCTAATATTTCTCTTAAGCTAGAATTCCTGTTGTAAACTTAATCAGAAAAGCAACAACTGATTATTCAAAATCATCAGTGAGCTTCATTTTATTTAGAAACAATGCAACAAAACAAAGTAACAATTGCAGAAAAAGTTACATTATTTAATGTTATCACTATTATATCATTTTGCATGACATAAAAGTAGCTTTTGATACATTTCTGGTTGCCAATGTAAATTGTTTTCTAGGAGAATCTTTAACAATGTAGGGCTGTAACTCTAGAAAAAAATATTATTAAAAACTATTGGAATACATTACAGAAAATAGGTGCCAGAAATATTGTTAATAAAAAAAAAGTTCTTTATGTTATATTTTAATGGTTATACCAAATAATAAAAAATATATGTTTAATCACATTATTTACATATGCAGATACAATAGTGTTACAAAATTGTAAATAATTGTGTTTATTTTTGTATAAATTCTCTCAAAGAGGCTTAATAAGTTGATAAAGAGATAATTTTGTTCATTTCTAGTCGTTTTACCGTTGAAATAGCCTTATTTCCCCTTAAAAAACGCATTAAAAAGCCCCAATAAGGCAGGTAGTGGATTTGGCGCCAAATTTGGCGACTTTTTTCCACTTTGGCGATTTTTTGGCGACCTTTGCGAGAAAATCCTCAACCAAATATGGAAGCTCTAATCCCATTGGCTGATGAGATATGGAGATTTCTGGAACGTTCCACACTTTTCTACAGGGGTATATAAGCCTGTTTTCTTCGCCAAGGCGAGTTAGTTCAGTTCAGTCTGAGATCAGCTTCTATCAATGTTGCAGTGCATTGAGCCTCTTTGAAAGAGACTTGCTTCAAGTGTTATTGCTATACAGTTTGTACTGTGGATTTGCTATTCACAGCTGTTGTTTAAGCTGTGTTTACTGGTTGAATTGAAGCTGATACTTGGTTTATAGACCTGTATTTTTCTGGAACTTTCTGTGAATAAATTACTGAAGTTTTGTACGTTTGGCCTTTCATTCTCGGACAACTCACGAACCCCCAAGTACGCAACAATATATATATATATATATATATATATATATATATATATATATATATATATATAAGTATTCCATTCTCATTCTTTTGATTCACAGTGATGTATTTTTTGATATTTTACACTATAGGGCTGAGTGTTTTAATATTAATCTTGACTTAAATCTGGTCAAAAAATAAATAACCCTCTCTTGATGATAAATTTTTCTCATCTTGTTTTTAATAAACTTCATATTCACAATATACTTAATGATCCATCCAATCCTTTTCCTATCAAAAACTTCATCATTCAAAAAACTTTTAAATACAATATTACTATAGGCAGAAAAATATTTAACTACAATAAATTTGCTAAATTTCTTACTTCTAATGATCAGCCTCCGTGCTATTGTTCTGATTCCAAATATAAATCTTTTTTACATCCATCTCATGGTCATATTATTACTGGCGATATGAATATTGTGGAAAATCTTACTCTAAGATCTTTGATGAAGTATGGTACTAAATTTCGTATGCCTTCAAAATTCAAATTTATTGATATCATTACTCAATTTAATTTGGACTTGGATCTCTTTATATACAAAATTGCTATTGATTATAATAAACCAGTGGAATTTTTTAATGAGTGGAAATTTAAGTTACTTGATAAATTTAAACTTGATTTAGTTTATAATATGCACCATCTTTCTAATATCAAGTACTATAATTTCAAAGAAATTAATTCAGCAATTCTAGACTTACAGTCTAAATTTATTATTACTTATGCTGACACGGCGGCTAATAACTATGCAATTATTTGCAAAAAGTATTATAAACAACTTCTTTTTGATACTATGGATACTAGTAATATTTTTGTTAAGATTAATGACAGTATAGAAATTAAAAATAGGCATATATTTAATTATTAGAAGTTCATAAAAACTAAAAATAATAACTATAATTATCCTTATTTAGTTGTAATTCCAAAATTTCATAAAGATCCCATTAAATTTCGTACTGTTACTGTTGCTTGTAATGCCTATACTTCTAATGCCAATATTATGTTATTAAATATCCTTAAAAAATTACATAGTTATATTGTTTCTAACAAGTGTAATTTTTTTCTAAAAAATAGTTTTCAACTCAAAAATAAAATTAAAAATCTTACTGATATTACTGGTATAAAAACTTTTGATTTCAATGATCTTTTCAATAATATTGTTATTAAAGATATGTTTGATATCATAAATAAACTTTTTGTAGAAAATATGCAGTATTTAAATCTAAATGTTAACATAACTCCTTCAGCCTTTAAAACTCTAACTAGGTTTATCCTTTTCCATAACTATATTTTATTCAATAATTATTTATATAAACAACGTTTAGGATTGCCACAAGGTGGCATTGGTTCTAGTATATTAGCTGATCTATACTTATATTATTATGAGCGTGACATTGAGTGTACTAACTTTAAATTACTACGATACATAGATGATATAATTATATTATATTTGGATAAACATCACACCACTCTAGACTTACCTGTTAATTATCCTGAAAATATGTCTCTTATTAGTACTGATTTGGAATCTAGTGTCATTAATTTCTTAGATTTAAAAATTATTCTTAATAGTAATGGCCAATTAGAATTTGACTTATAGGATAAAAAGAAAGATTTCCCTTCAAGGTAATTTTTTTTTATTAACTTTAAAACATGTTTACATAAATCTGTATTTGTCAATAATCTTCTTAATTTTAATCTACGGATCAAATATTTAGTGTCTGATAAACATCAAAAAGTTCAATTTCGATTCTTTAAAAATTTAGCATTAATTAATGGCTACCTCAAACACTTAATTCAAAAATTCTTTTAATTAATTATTTATTTATTTTATTATTATTTTTTCCCCTCATAATTTTTATTCCAATTTAAATTTAGATCTAAAAATTAAGTATTATTTGATGGTTAGTATGTAACTACATTAACTTTCAAACTGTGTAGCAATTTACAATCGTAGATAGCAATACTTTTCAATCATATACATTGATTATTTGAATCCTAAGAAATAAAAAGTTTTGGTCTTCTTTTACTTTGTTCCATGCTTCCTGGCTATTTTGTACAGACATTATATATATTTTATTTCTATTTTTTTTTTATTATTTATTCATTTTATTTTATTTATCCATTATTTTCATCATATTACTCTAGATGGCAGCACTATTCACGTTACAATAATTATGAATAATAATCTGATTACTTTTTTGGACTTGAATCCTTATCTGAATCCTTAATTTACCTGAATACCACTGTGAATCCTTTATCTTACTCCATGGTCACTGCAACTTTGAACTGATTAACTGTGTGTTTAACTGATATCTGATTGTTAAATTTTCACATGTGTATTGTTTATTGCGTCAGTTTAATTTATAAATTTTAAAGTAATCTTTATTTTATTCTACAATTTTAAATGGTTTTTATTTTAATCTTCCATTTAAATGGTTCTGGATTGTCATTTTTAGGTAATGGTTTTATTATAATCTTCGTTTTTTCTGGATTGACTATGTGTGTTTCTTTACATGTGTATCGTTTGAGTTGTGTCCATTTCAAATATATTTTATTAAGTAATTTTGTATTTTTATTTTAATCTACAATTTTATATGGTTTTGGATAATCATTTTAGGTAATAGTTTTATTTTGACCTCAGGGATGGAACACAGGCGCAGAATTCATACCGGAATCCGTTTAAGAAATTTCTCTACTTATAATATCGTTGATTTAAGAAGTAGAAAATTTTCTTACATCGATAGTGGTATGAATTCTGCGCCCGTGTTCCATCCCTGTGATCTTCATCTTTATGGATTTACTATGGGTGTTTCGGGCCTGTGAACAAAGAAATTCTTAGCTTTTGCTTTCTTTGTGACAGAAAAACAACCATTTTTTAGCATATTTGCATTCTACCAGGCCCTTGAAAACGTTAGAATGCAAATTATGCCTTTTTCTCATTCCAATTTCCAATTTTCATTTCGATTTTTCTTTAATTCTTTTTTGATGTGATATGGGTAGTCTTTGCTTATGATCCGAATAATTGTTTTAATACTGAAGTTAAATCATCTTTAAATTTCAAAAAATTTTTGCACTGATATTATTATATTATTGTATTACTATATATATATATATATATATATATATATATATATATATATCACGAATATTATTTGGTGACACACTTATTCTTAATGAAAGAAGGGCTTTCACTCAATAACAAGTCCACTTGTTTAACATAATCTTTCATTTGAGACTCTTGCCCAAGTTACAGTTTATTTCAAATCATTCGGTCCAAGCACGCTGAGCCCCTCGTAGACGGACGAGTACGGATGAAGCAGTCGCTTTTTCATCTCCGAATTACAGTTCTATAGTCACTCTAAGCTAAGATTTGATTTGAATTTGTTACGGAACAGCACCACACAAAAAATATGGCATTTTAGTGAGTTCTCGCTTAAATACAACTTATTCCGGCGCGAATTCAGACACCTCCTACGCATGCTCTTTGGACAGTTTAGCTGAGTTCATCTCTTCTTATGCTTTATCATGAGGCAGCTTAGCTGAGTCCCGAGAATCCAGGGTTAATTTATCTGCATTATTTTGAAAAAAAAAAAAAAAAAAAAAAAAAAAAAAAAAATCCATATTTAAAAATGAAAGATTGCGCAATGCAAATTAACTATTATTTTTTTTTTTTCTAAAATTTGTTTTTAAATAAGAACCACTACATTAAGTGGTGCTTTGCCGCGAAACTAATTTTACAGGGGCAACTCTACTATGGAATTCATGTTAAGAATTTTTAATGGGGTGTTCTTTAAGTTAACACTCAGTACTTTAAAACCTTAATTCTTTTTATCCTTTCATACATATGTGTGTCTTTATGTGTGCTTGTTAAGTGAGTCTGTGAAGATGTGAAATGTAACATTGCATATGAGATTATGTCTATTGATATATATATGTTACAATCAATTCTATTTTTATTGTGTTGGTATTGTTTTGTATCTATTAATTGCTAAATTTTAAAGTTAAATTTTATTACAATAACTACCATTTATATATATATATATATAATTCTTCATGAGAATCATAAAAAGAATGACAACTAAAATTACAGAGTTGAATAATTCAACAGAAAAACCCATAAAGACCAATTTGGTAACTAGTTAACTTGAATAGTTTTAATAATTTTAATTTATTTAAAAAATAATATTATTACTTATCTAAATTTATATATATATATGTATATATATAACATTTGTTGTTTCTATGTAAAAATCTAATTTCTAATTATAATGTTCATTTTTCATAAAAATCTCGCTGTATTACAAAATTTTTAAAATATTTCTCAAAAAACAATACAAGCATTGTTATAGTCAACACTATCAAAAGACAATTTTTGCAATAAAACATCCTAATTCACACAAAACACTCACTGAAATAATTTCTATAAGATATATAGCCCCAACAATGATATAAAAGAAAGTGTTTGAGGCATTTCTCCCATCAATAAAATCTGTTTCCACTCGACTCTTCCAGATATGTGAGTAGAAAGATATAAAATATTCAGGAAGTGCCGTAATAATTAATACAAAATTTATGCTTCTGTCGAAAGTAATAAATCTGCATTATTTATGCAGATGTGTTTTGGAAGAATGGAGAGATTCACTTTTCGTTTTATATAAAGAATCTTATATTTTTATAGAGTACTTTTAATTTGCCTGAAAGTAAAACATTTAGTAGATTCTATTTAAAAATAACTATCTGATATGATTTTTTTTTAGTACTTAGTATTTTTACGACTTTACTATTATTTGTACATTTCAAACATGAAAAATGTATCATTACTTTCTATAATATTATTTGTGTTATTTTTTATTATTATTTTATATATATATATATATATGTATGATTTCATTTTTCTTTTGAAACTTTAAACACAGTCCATACATGTATCATAAAGACTTAACGGTCGTGTCTGCATTTTGTTTCCAGAATATATGCATTAAATCCATACTTAAATTAAACATTTTTTTTTTTTTTTTTTTTTTTTTGCTGTAGAATTTCGAGCAGTACGAGAATGATATTATCAGTATTATGAATAAAGGTTATTATTCCCTTTGTTACAGTCTTTGTATAAATAATTAATTCGGTAAAGATTTGATACATTCTTTATTTTTTATTGCATTATTAAAGATGATGCACCTATTATTTTTAATCTCTCTGTTATTCCCAAATTAAATAGGGCCAAAATCTAATTATAATTCTATTAGCTTCTGTGCTTCTTATGATACAATTTAATACATTTTGATCAATGGGCTAAAATTAATGAGGAGTAATCAGAACAAAAAGTTCAATAAACTACAAATACTAATGAAAAATAAAGTATAGGAATTTAAGTATTATTTATTAATGAAATTTATTTTTAAAAGTTAAATCTAAATTACATTAATAATGTTTTTACTAATATTTTCCAAATCTAACAAAGATATCATGCTGACAGGGTCTAAAAGATATATCACATCTAACTCTCGGATGTAATTCTAACAAAGATATTCAAAATTTTTAATAAAAAATTTGATTTCATGGGCACTTCTCCTACATAAGACAAATGACAAAATGTAAAATATTTAAATAAATAAATATACTTAAAATATTTAATTAACCTATTGTTAATAACTATATAAAGGTCAAATGCATTTGATGTCTATGGTATAAATTATACATACCAATTATCCTAATATTTTCTTTTGTATCATTCAGAAATATATGCTAAAATTTAAGTTAGGTAATGCAAGTATATTTTCAAATATATACTGTAAAAAAAAATTGTTAAAAGTAGAAAATTTCCCATTTCTAAAACTAAATAAATTTACTCATGTTATATCTAATTACAGCTTAATCTGTGAATAGAAACGCTTTTCTGTAACCTAATAACATCTTTAATCATTAATATAAACTTTCTTTTGTCGTTATATATATACAGGGTAATTTCGAGGTCATAAACCAAACTTGGACGAGAGGTAGATAACATCTCAAGGATTCAGAATTGAGGAATACGTGTACCCAAACTTCATTTTAACCCTTTAAGAACTGCATGTTTTGGGCAACTGTGTACTACTAACTCCGCCTACTGTGTAAATTTTAAAAACATGCATGCTTCGTTATTTCACAAATTTATATACAATGTTCGTATGATTGCAATCTCTGCGATAATATACATCGATAAGAACAGAATTTATTTATTTATGTAAACATGAGCATGTTTAAAAAAAAAAAAAGCAACATTATAGAGCAAAGACTCTATCCATGCAAAATCACCCGGTTCTTAAGTGGTTAAAATTACGTTTCGGAGCATGTGTTCCTATATAATTCTAAATCCTTGTGATGTTCTCTACCTCCCCGTCCCATAACCTCGAAATCACCTTGTATATATATTTTCTGCTTTGTGTACAAAGGAAATAGCATAAAAATAGAATTGGGAAGTTCTAAGTAAGAGCATGAAAGTGGTTTCATGTCTGAGAAGTAACATTGTCGATTAAAGCCTGTTTTAATATCTACGGTAAATATTTCTCGCGTTCTTGTGATCAAATATTAACTGTATTGTTGTATTTTGGAAAATTTCTGCCACCGTATTTTTTCCATAACATACGGAGGTTTTCATGCAACAGTGTTGCCAGAAACTGTCTGTAATATAGCAGAATATTTTTCCAGTGTACATCAAGAAACAGTTAGTTCGAGATTCATGGATGCTTATAATATTTACAAACACCAATCAACATACACTAAGGGACAAAAAAAAAAAAAAAAAAAAAAAAAAAGCCGCACTGCAAAAAAATTGACTTATACCTTTTGTGTTTGTAATGAATTTAAAAACTAATTATTGAAACAAATAAAACTGTTATGTTTGTATAGTAAGGAAATCATAACATGAACCTATGTCCTACATTTTTCATTTAATAATTCACTTTATTACATTTTACGAAGTATTTAATAAAAATCTACATATATATATATATATATTTTTTAACGCAATATTACAAACATATACTTTGTATTTTATTATGATTTATTATATGTAATAAACACGTTATATTTTAATTTGGGAAATAAAACTATTTATTTGTTAGATCTAAACAATTACTCAAAAAAAAAAAAAAAAAAAAAAAAGCCGTTCTGCAGAAAAATTGACTTATACCTTTTGTGTTTGTAATAAATTAAAAAAACTAATTATTGAAACAAATAAAACTGTAATGTTTGTATAGTAAGGAAATCATAACATGAACCTATGTACTACATTTTTCATTTAATAATTCGCTTTATTACATTTTACGAAGTATTTAATAAAAATATACATATATATATATATATTTAAAGTAATATTATAAACATATACTTTGTATTTTATTATGATTTATTATATGTAATAAACACGTTATATTTTAATTTATGAAATAAAACTATTTATTTGTTAGATCTAAACAATTACTTAATAAAAATGTGCATTCTGCATTGGATAATTATTTTTTTGTATGGAATTACGGCTTTCATGAGCAATGGCACAGTATTTTACAGTTTTTTAACATGAAACTCAGAAATTTCTTTGGGCTAAATACCATAAATATTTTTTTCTAGTTCTTGCAAAGTTGTAGGCTACTAATTTCGAATCCCCACATTCTTTTATAGACTAAACATCTTCGAGCGGATTGAGATTAGGATTATTTTTAGGTCTAGTAAAGAATAAAATCTGCGATATTCTTTGTGGGATATAACTGTAAGTAAAAAATATTATAATTTACAAAATTATAGATGCTCATGGGAATGGATGGGTAATTTTAACAACTTGAATCAAATAAACGTACCACAAGCGCAATGTAACAAGGTGCTTTATCATCTTGAAATGCTGATTGGAGAAAAGTCTGAAATACCTCCAAAATAGTCGATCAGGCATCAATTTTTTAATGGCCGAGTTTATTTTGGGTTAATTGATTCCTTGAACATGAAAATTTGACGACTCATTGAAAAATTATACACTTTCTTATCATAATGTACGGAGAATATGCCACTGTTTTAAAAGTGCGATTTTCATTATTCGGTTGCATTTTCGACATGAGACCTGAGATCCGTTTCAGCCCAATTATTAACTGATCATTTTTTAATTTTTTAACCCTCTGAAGTCCTAATTATTTACGTTAAGAATATATTTTTTTTTCAGATTTTCTGGCTCTTAAACTTGCTTTGTTTAATCATTGTTTCACTGTATTTGAAGAAATTATGTTACTAAACACTTTTTCTGACTACCTTCTGTATTTTTAATGTAATACAAACTGATTTTTTAAGCACTGGCTTTTTAACTTGCGGTTATTTCGATTCGATGAGCTACGTGGCAGCCTTGAGACAAATTTCCACTTTAAACAGCCAAAAAAAAATTTATATCTTGCTAAAAACCAGCTCACCAATATTTCGTTAACATTTAATCATTTTGACATAAAGCGTATAAAAACATGTTTTGATTTTCACTCTAAAATTAAAAAAATTTGTGGTATCGTTAATTGCCTTATTTGTGCCATTTTTGAAATACTTTCTAAAATTAAAATTTTTCGAACAGTTGCATCTTGTTTTTAATACTTGGCTCAACCCTAAATTGTACGTGGAACACACAACGTATTAAAATTTGTTCGCAAATTTACTTTTAAATCAATAAAATTGGCAATTGCAGAAAAAAAATATAGAAAACATTCAAGTGCACTTTTTTCCCCCTTAGTGTACATCACAGCAAAGAACAGAAAGAAACAGAAATAGAAACAATGAAAACATTCTGGAGTAACTCCACACCATTTTCGAAACATTAAATGATTAACTGTGGCTTAAATGATTAGAAAAAATCGTTAAATTAAGAAAAAAAAAAGAGAGAGAGAGAGAGAGAACATTATAATAGGGCGTTTGAAAATATTCCTAAATAAAATGTTATTTAATGTAACATAATATGTCCGAATTCTTTTGTGTGTCCTTTCAAAAGAATTATAAATTGTAAAATTGCAATGTCAACTGATTATCTATTTTTTCTTACCTTTTAAACAATTCAACATTATTAAAGTGAATTTTAAAATGTTTGAGCCCATAGACCGCATTGTAAAAAAATTCTGTTTTGCATAACCGTATAAAAAATTACTGTAAAACCTACACTTGTCAAACACACACTAATATCTATTGTTCTTGCGATAAGAACCTACAACGTGTCATCGAATTTCTAGCATAATCGAATGCAGAGTTTAGACACTAGCGGAATCAAGCAATTCGAGTCTACAGTCGGTATTTATAAAGAATCACTTTTTGTTTCCCTGTAAATGAAATAAAAGAGATAGACTCACCAAATCTATAAAGTTTCGTAGATGATGATGACTCATAAAACGTATGTAAATTTTCAGCCCAATCGAATAGTGCATCTAGACGCTATCGCACTTTAAATAATTTCAACTCGTATACGTAAATAATTTCAACTCTTTATCATTATCAGAATGTAATAAAGCTAATTAATAAATCTAAAATATACATAGGTATTATTTCATTCCTTTGGTATTATTCAAACATGACAGTTTTATTTGTTTCAACCATTAATTTTAAAGTTATTGCAAATAAAAAAGGTATAAGTCATTTTTTCTGCAGTGCGGCTTTTTTTTTTTTTTTTTTTTTTTTTTTTTTTGTCGCTTAGTGTATATGCAACTTTAAAAATGCAATACATTTAGAATTTTTGTGATTTATAAATATATATAGCGAAATTATACAATGTCTTACATTATCATATCAAATCCATATCAAACTGATTCGAACATTTATCATCGAATATAATTTACAAGTGAATAAATAATTATCATCTTCAAAATTCCTTGGAGATGTAGCGAACTTATTTCTGACGCTTCACAACCTTTTAAATTTTCCACAATAGTAAATAAATTTTAAGGAAGTAGATGTTTATATGTGAAATTCATTAAATTATGCAAATGCAAAACAATAAAAAATATCTTTATTGAGACTATTTCTGTTTTAACTCAACAAAAATATCTTTATTGAGACTATTTCTGTTTTAACTCAACAAAAATATTTTGTGGATGGAATTATGTATTGAATTTTAAGCTTTTAATGTCATTTTTCAAACCTATACGTAATAAGCTTTAGTTCATTTTAAACACTAGAAAAGATATTTAGAAAAATGACTTGTGTTGTTACAAAAGGTATTGCGCGTATCTCCACCACCTTATATGCGTTGGACTTAAAATATGCAGGGTGATCAGTTTAAAAGAGTACTCGTGAGTTTTTCTTATAACACTTAAATCTGAAGAATGTGGCAACTATTCTAGCATTGAAGTATGATTGTTTGAACCTTGTTTAAGTTTGTAAGACAATTTCTGACACTGTTGGATTGTTACAACTTTATTTGTTTGGTAAAACAGAAATAGAGACGCAATTTTTTTTTTTTTTTTTTTTTTTTTATTCTGTAGTATTTTTATTTTTGAAAAACATAATTTAATTCTTTTTCTTTTACATTATCATTCCTCACAAAAAAATGTTGAAAATGTTCGCCACCATTTTGAATGCAAGCATGAACACGTCGAACCAGGTTTTTGACACACTTCGCAGCATTGTTGGTGTTTTTGACGAGATTTCTTCAGTTATGATCTGTTTTAATTCATCGATGTTTGCAAGACTTCTCTTGAAAAGCCTATGAAATGGTAATATAAAAATGATAATGATAACCTGAATGTAATGTAGGAATGATAATGTAAAAAATTTTAATTAAATTTTGTTTTTCATAAATAAAATTATTACAGGATTTAAAAAAATGTGCGTCTCCATTTCTGTTTTACCTCACAAATAAAGATGTAACTGTCCAACAGTGTTGGAAATTGTCTAACAAATTTAAACAAGGTTCAAACAATTATAGTTCAGTGTTAGAATAGTTGCCACATCCGTCATGTTTAAGGCTAATAAGAAAAACCAACTTGTACACTTTTAAATTGATCACCCTGTATATATAAAGTTATATTTAACTTCAGGCTATAGCTAAAACGTTCATTTTTAAAACATAATTAAATATAAATATTCTTCCGAAATGACATAGCACAGAAAATAATTTTATTTATTTATTTATTTATTTATTTATTTATTTATAATGATTAAGTTCGAAATGAGAATTTTGATTTTTATGATTTTATTAAAAAAAAAAAAAAAAAAAAAAAAAAAACTTTTAAAAAATAATGTGAAAACAAATATTTTTCTCTTGCGACAACTTTGTTCAGACGAAAATCAATGTAAGGCTAGAAACCGTTATTTTAAACTTCAAGCAAATTTCAAATATATCTGTACAATAATCAACAACATGTAACCTGTTATATTTCATGAATTGTATTAATATTGTACTTTTTAGAATTGCTACGTTTATTTACCTATATGTATCGTTTTGCGTGAAACAAATTTATTTTGACCTATTTTAATCCAGCAATTGCACGCTGTCGGACTGAAATACTTGATTAATTCAAATTGATATTTAAATAAATCAAAAATATGTTTAATGGAAAATATATATAACCATAAAATCATTAGTTGTCTAAAATATGGCAGAAATAGTGCTCATAGCATATTGTTACAAGGGATTAAGTCTTTTCTCTGCATAAATTGTACTGTTGCAATGAAAGTAGTTTTACAGGGAAAGTGAAAATAAAAGGGCAGTTCATTCACTTATTCACTTTCAGTGTGGTCGACCTTGGCGACAAACTTGGCGAGTTTGACGACCATATTTGGTGAAAATGGTAGTTTAGAATTCCCGAAGTTTCGAAGCTCCCCGACACACGGGAGCATAGATCTCGAACTTTCCATGGTATTTTCGATGGAATCATCGCCAAGCCCCATCGCCAAAAGTTATAAATAGGAGTAAGTTGATTTCTCGGAGAGAGTATGTAGTCACTGCGAGTCATTCAGAGACCTATTCTGAGTGATTGACATTTAGGGATTGAGCTCTAAGCGACTGAGCATTTTTCGTGAGCTAGCGACGATTTCTGCTCTGGAGTGTTTGATGTTATTCGTTGTACTCCTGTGGAACAAGTGACTGTTTTTTGGATTGCTCCAGAACATTCATCGAATAGTGAATTTTCCTGTACGAATAACAGTTTCAACTGTTTCCAGAATATTCGAAACAATACTATTGGACTGTTTCCGAGAATATTTGTTTTGATAATAGTTTTTTTTTTTACAGATTCGAGAAGTACAAAAAAAAAAAAAAATTGATATCACCAAGGAGGTCCCATACTAAAGCTGTGACGAAAATAGTCGTCATTCGAAATTTATTTGTTTAAACGTTTCGATTATTCAATTAAAAATAAATTATTTAAATATAATGACCAGCAAAGAGGGCAGAGCCTGCTAAAAATGGATTAACTTTGGCATTTGTTTCACTTTATTTAAAATTCAAATTGAAATCTCTTGTAAAATTTATGGCATATTAAGTCTCATGACTAACATGTAAATTTGATTATTCCCACAACGATTTACTAACACGAGGCGATCCTAAATTTAGACAAACTCTGTAAAAAAAAGAATAAGCATGTGGTTAAATTTTAAAAGAACAGTTAATATCACTTTAACCCGTCAATTTTTTTATCATTTATGTGTTGCCGCAATGTCGACAATCTTTACAAGACCTCTTTTTTTTTTTAATTTCTTTTTACGTTTTACTAAAACGTAGAGCTTATCGATTAGGTTATTAGGTTTTGATCGGTCAACACCGATTTTATCACTTAACTTTTATTAGAAAAAAATATTATTTTATTTCAGCAAGTCGTTCTCTGGCGGTTTTCTCGTTACGAAACTATTTACTGAAAACATTAATAAAACATTTTTTTTTCTTTTTTAGTACAGGGATTAATAAAGAAAAGATTGCTTACTATACATAAAATAAATATTGATACATGCCGGATTTATAAATTTTTTATACTTACGCATTTGTTTGTAATAATTTTCACGTAGAAAGAAAAAATCTTAATTTTTATCCTTTTTTATTTTTTATTTTTAATCTTTATATAAATAAAAGTCATTAAACGTATATTTATCTTATATCACTCCAACCACAAAACCAATTTCAATCAAACTTGACACAGATATTGCATACTATAAGGGTTAAAGTACTGTGGCAGTTTTACGCATGCGATTTAAATATTGTACATCAACCAACATATATCAAAATGCCATAGTGTCTTAGTATCTTAATTAAAAATCAAAATGATTTTAATACCATGTTAGAATGGCTTCAGAAATTATTCCAAATAAAGTACTATAATCATTGAAAAAACGCCATTTCTTAAAAATCGTTCGACGGAAAACGTGCATTTTCATAGAGAAAACTGCCACGCTTTACTATAACTGTGTAGGGTTTTAACATACTCGCAATAGAATAAGTAAAGTAAAATACTAATTTTAACTGCAAATTACAAAATATTATCAGAAGGGTTTTGCATGTTACAGATAAATATTTCATTCGTCTGCATAACCAAATAAGCTCTTCTTTTAAAACGACAAAATTTAATATGTTAAGAGTGTAGCCATTTTTGAGTTTTGTTTTACAAATTAATTATTTCAAAAATAAATAATTTGTAGCAAATGATAGCTGTTCATTTTTCGAGGCTTTTTAATAAATATAAGAATAAAAATTGAGTCTCATTATTATAAAAATGATTCATTTAAGTACGGTGATTATAGCGAAGAGGTCAATTCTAGCTAACTGATAATAATATTTGTTGTATTGTGGTTTTCATAATGATTGAAATTACTTCTGTATTAATGTGGTAGTAATATACTGTTTAATACTTATTAATAATACTATACTAAAAAAAAAAAAAAAAAAAAAAAACTGAGGAATAACTTTAATATAAGAATTATCTTTGTCTTTTGAAGAATTTAAATTTTTCAATTTGATAAAATTTCTTATTATTATGTATTCCTTCCTACAATATTTTTTTTTCATTTATTACTTGAAATTTTTATGTAAACTACGTATTTATAAAATTACTCTTTCTGAAAAAATATTTTTTTAAACTATGTTTAGTTCTAGTGACATTTTTTTTTTTTTTTTTTTTTTAGGACTTAGGACTATTAGTCTCAATCTGGGATTTTTGCGGTGTCATTTTTCAATTGTTGGACATTTATCGAAATCTAAAATTTATCGAAAATATAATTGAATAATTTAAAAACGATGTTATAATTTGAAAAAAAAAAAAAAAAAAAAAACTAATACTAACTAGTCCACCGTCCTAAACTAAATTCTGCTTTTGCCAGAATTTCATCATTTTTTTTTTTTTTTTTTTGAAAGAAAAGAAAAGAAAATTAATAATAATCAGTATCGAAAAAGTTTTTTAATAATTTTCAGCTAGGAAATAAAAAGTGCGCGTGCAAAATGAAATAAAAGTAAGTAAAAAAAAAAAAAAAAAAAAATGAATTTAATGATTTATTTTTTATGTAAAACATGATCGCGTGCTATCTTAAAATGTAGATGTAAAATTTAAAGTTTATGTGGTGCGTGTGGCATCTATAAAAATTGTTTTAAGAAATAGAATAAAGAAAGCAACGATGTTGGTTGCATTTTGTTATATAATTTTAATTTTTGAATTTTATAGAAGTAATATCTACCGTAGGAATAATATCCTATGTTAAAACTATAGGGAATTTTTACTTATTTATTCATTGTTGTTGTTGTTGTTGTTGTTGTTGTTTAAGTGAAGGTCGCGATTCCTTTCTTTTTTAGATGACATCTCTCTTGGCTGATTTCAAAATATTCGTATTTTCTATTTAATCGGGAAATAATACTTTTTATTCGATTGTTTTTTATTTTACTTTTACTTTTTATTTATTTAATGTGCACGAATATTTGTTTAAAATTTCAGTGAAAAACTCTGAATATTGCGTATTTATCATTGCCTATTATATTTAGTATTAATTGGAAAAGTGTAGTTTAATATTAATATATAAGTGTATTCTTAATTGTATTATAAGTTTTTTAATTTTTTTTTTTTTTTTTTTTTTTACTTTACTAGATAATAAGTTCATAATTAGATAAACTAGATAGAGTGTTATATATTTGTTTTTTAAAATCAAATCGGGGATTTCTTAAAAGGCGTTCCTGAACGAAGTTAAAATTTATAGCATTATATAATGCAGTATATATTCAAAAGTTCCTACACAAGACCATTTTATATAATTATTTATTTATTTATTATTATTATTATTATTTACATTTAAATCTTATCTTACATCTTCACATTTTTAATTATAAATAAAAGCGATATATTAATAATATATTCAAGTTGATCTTAAAGATTTAATTATTAAGGTAATTTTTATTTTTGAAAGAAAGTCTCTCGAACAATTTTTATAGCATGAAGCTGCTATTTCATTTAAAAAATATATATTGACTTAGCTGTTTTTTAAATGACCCTCTCCTTGAATCCTAAGATTTAAATATACGCAAATATTGCTTGTTTTTCCTTTTCTTAAGTTACTTTTAAAAAAAAATCACTTTTTACTTTTTTTTTTTTTTCTTTTCCTTTACGAATGTTTTTTTTTTTTTTTTTTTTCTTTTGCTATTCCAGTAACTTCGAAGAAAAAAAAAACTTCTTAATAATGATAATAATAAAAAAAAAAAAAAGACTTAACAAAAAAAATTCAAATGTTTCAAATATCTGCCAACTTTTATTTTTTTCTATTAGTAACATTTTGACACTTTTTTTTCCTAACATTTTTTTATATTTTCAAAGAAAAAGCAAATGTTTTTCTTCTTTTAATGGAAACGAAAGTCATTTGACATTTTTTTTTTTTCATCAAATATTTTTACTTATTTATTTAAAGTTGTGTTTATTTTAATAAATCTAACGAAACTTAGGTCCTTTAAAAGAATGCGGATTTAGCTTACATTTCAAACGAAACGTAATTTTGTATCATAGTTTCCAATATTTCTAAAAGAAAAAAAAGGTTGATGGTGAACGAAACGTGTTACAAATTGTACTCATACAAGTTAATCGAAAATATTACAGGGAAGACTTCCGACTTGTAATTTAAAATAGTATAATTTTCCGTAAAGTGTGTTGTATGTTGTCCTTCTACAGCCTTTATGTTAATGCCGAGTGAGTGTCATGTTCTTATGCTGTTATTATAAATCATTATTTATTTATTTATTTATTTATATGTAAATTTCTGTTTTTAAATTATAAAATTTTTGATGAACATGATTGAAATGTAGCTATATTAAATATATAAAAATTTCTCAAAAACTATTTAAACTTAAAAAATGTAATCCAATGGTTAAAATGGTTATATATATATATATATATATATATATATATATATACACATATGTATATATATATATATATTTAATATATACCATGCAAATTTATTTTTTAGTTTTTCAAAGATTTTACGATATTGTATCATTTTTTACATGATTGTGTATTACTTTGTATATTCATTGGTAATTTATTTTTTAAACTTGTTTTATCTTTGAATGCTGAAATTTAATATTTTTATTACTTTTTTTTTTCCATTTTCTTTATTTATTATTATTCTTTTTATTACAAATTTATTCAAGCTTACCACTGATGCGTAATGTTGAATCATACAGATGCAAAATAAAATCCACGATTTTATTATTTTACAAAAATAAGAATATCAATAATAATGACAGTGTAATTCAAAAATCAAGGCTGTCGTAAACAAACACAGTAAAGCAAATGATATATTTCTTTGTGTAAATAAATATGAAAAGGAAGGCTATTTTTAAATTTTAAACGAAAATACGGGACACATCTCGTAAAAATAAAATAAGTCATGTTTAAAACCAAATATAATCACTGATTTGCTCTTCTCCTTCTTTTTGTGTGTGTGTGTGTATAAGTAAAAAAAAATAGGAAGAACAACTAAAATAAAATAAAATAAATTCATGAAAATTAGTATAAATTCTGCAAATCATGAATAAAAAAAAAAAAAATTAGTAATAGAGAATTTATAGTAAACTGGAATAATTAGGGTATTTCAAAGTTTAAATAATTCTTCTATTTTGTATCATTATTATTATTTTATGCTTTTTAAGTAACTGTAACTCACATCTAGAATCTAAATTGTGGCTCTAGAAAAAATAGTTCCATATCATCCTTACAAATTCTTGTCCCTTTTGAAAACGAGTTCTAGAAACCCCTATAAGAATTTTAGAGCGTTTGCCTTTATATTCTCTAGGACGAAGTTATTTAAAAATCTCTGCAAATAAATGCGAATACAAGAGACGGATTTTAGCAACTATAATCTTGGTTCATTACACAATTCTAGAAAATCAAACGAGAATTTCTCGCAATACAAGAGATTCAGAATTTTCAAAATATTGTTTCACCATCTAGAAATGTGTAGACTAGAAATTCTCAATCATTTCATCCATTCAATTTATTTGAGTGCCTTATGCACATAGCTATGAAATCTATATTTCTAGTTAAGGGATTTAGAAAATGACCACTTATTCGTTCTAGATGAAGGCGGTATATATTTTTTTTTCTCAGTGTATGGACTCGTCAGTAAACAACACTCGGGACCAGTCTTCTTGGCTCAGTTGAACATGGCGGCAGCACCAGTTAAAATGGGGCTTTCTGGAAGCTGAAATGAATGAGACACAAACAATAGGTTTCTCATATACAACCTAGCCTTTGTGTAGCAGTAGAACGGCCAATTCGAGTTAATGTGGAGGCCTGAAGGTTTAAAGCCAATTCTATTGTCTCTACGCGGGTTCTTCGAGCAGACAATGACAGAAAACTGTCTCAGGATGCTGTTGTTGTTGTTTTTGGTCGCCTTTGAACAGGCTGTCTATCAACTGAGACAGTGCTTAAAAAGCGGCTGCAAACTATTTATATAATATTTTAACGGATACTCAAATCTCGAGTGACTGTTGAACATAACGGCAGGACCAGTTGAAACGGTGCCCTCTGGAAGCTGAAGTGAATGAGACTCAAACCATTGGTTTTCTCATATACAATCTAATCTTGATAAACCTTTCTGTAGCAGTAGAACGGCCAATTCAAGTTAATGTGGCAGCCTGAAGGTCTAAAACCAATTCTATTGTCTCTTCGCGGGTTCTTCGAGCAGACAATGACAGAAAACGATCTTAGGATGCTGTTGTTGTTGTTTTTGGTCGCCGTTGAACAGGCTGTCTATCAACTGATACAGTACTTAAAAAGCGGCTCCAAACTTTTTATGATATTTTAACGGATACTCAAATCTCGAGTGACTTTCATTTGTTTTTCTCCTGTCTTGATTCTATTGATTATTCGCCATTTTCAACCTCCAATTGTATGTTGACTTTGAGACATGACTAATGAATACTAATCACTCTCAAAAATCACATTCACATAAAACAACACTACAGACCGCATTTCCAATATGCATTTATTACGCACCACATTGTCAATCACCAAATTTGCATATTTCTGGCACTAAGGTCTGCCCGGAAGTGCAATTTTGCGTTCAGTTGTGTTTAATTAACAGATACAAGTGTAACATAGGGCATTAGTTGCAGTATTAACTTACTGGGCATAATTTATCTCATTATCCTTTAATTTTGATGACCAGTGTATTCTATTGGTGAAAACAAATTCCTTATTGAATTTTATGTGAGCATATTTTGTGTGAATTTCATGTAATATAAGAAATATTAAATATTTTATACAAAGATCTTCTGCTAAAAAATACTAATAATAAAATAGAATAGAATATCAACACAGCATACATTGAGTATATATGACACGGTCAGTAAAATGTTTATTACGTATGATTCTGGAAAAGTTATGTTTCCCCTTTGCTGATTTTAACATAAAGAAATTATTTGAATTTTGGTTCGTGCTCTACGGGCAATTTCTGCAAATTACAGCATATTATACTGGAAACTAAGGCTTAAAGTGTAATCCAAACTCTCACGAACCCCACGATTGAACCGGGTCTCGAATCCTGTACCATTCCGCCACCAGATGGGGGAAGTATTCATGAAAGTTAAGCATATTAATTACCTAAATTTAATTAATTATTTCACAAATTTAAAAAATAGAATAAAACATCGAAAACTATTTTTTACCTGGACCAATTAAACCTATAATTAAAAATTAATTTTCTGATATATATATATATATTCACATTTTATACAACAATTTCAATTATAATTATTATTAACACAACTATTCTGTGACCTGCATGCATTATAAATATCTTGATGAATTTATACATTATCTTTGTTTAGATAAAAGTACTACTAACATAAGAAAATAAAATATAATATCCAGAGACGGAACATAGTGCATAAATGACAAAGTCAATAAAATGTTTATTTTTTGGATGGCTGACAGATTAATCTTTCCACTTTCCTTCTTTCAGTATCAGAAAAGTTTATTGAGAATAATGATATCCTTTCGCAATATTAAATTTTATGTTTATCTTTCACTTCTTAAAATATCCTAAAAGATAATTTAAAAGAAAAATGTTTGTAGCTTATAGAATTTAAGTTCAACTTCACATTTAATTTAATAAAAAAAATAACTACAAGTATCTGTAAAACGTATAACAAATTTATATATATACTGCATGGGTAAACATTAGGTAGCTTAAAAAAAATGCTATAATTAAAAAAGAAATAAATAAAAATTTTGAAAAATGTAAATAAAAAAACCCCTATTTATATGAAAATCAAATAGTTGAGCATATATTTGTTATAGTATATTTAGTATATAGTTTTTTACAGTATGTTATATACACTCTATAACAAAAAAAAAAAAAAAAAACGACGCACCAAGAAAAGTAGAACAAAAATTGGTAGATGGGGTGTAATGGGTGGTTCGAATGCGACAAAAATTGTAGATGTGATGCACGTGTGGAGAAAAACAATTGATTACAGTTTCAGAAAATTTGAATGATTTAATCAAGATAAAGGGACTCACAAAGTAAACAAGTCAATAATGCGTTGGTCCGCTTTTGGCCCTTATGTATACGCAGTTACTCGGCTTTGTATTAATTGATAGAGTTGGCAGAAGTGCTCCTGTAAAGAATCGTGCCGCATTCTGTCCAATTGTTGCGTTGGTAAAATCCCGAGGTGGTTGTTGGACCCTTTTTATGATGCTCCAAACGTCCCCAGTGAAAAAGAGATCCGGGGATTGAGCTCAACCCCACTGAGCCGCCTATTAAAAGCCCCCATTGAGCCGCCTTTGAAATCATTAAAGTACCAGTTGCACGTAGGATCGACGATAATGAAGAATAGGTGCTTGATTCAATCAAAACCTGTATGTATGTCAATTTGTGTCCAGTTTGCATTACTCCTTCTCGGTGAGTCACTTTTTTTTTATAGAGCGTATAATAGTTGAGCATATATACGTACAAGAAACTATTATAGTGTTTACGAAAACGAGTGTAATTCTCTTGCAATGAAAATAAACCGAGATATATCTACATTAATAAAATCTTACTTTTGTCTGTAAATTTCTCAGAATAAATTTTGCGATATCTTCGCCTATTAATTATCGTGAAATCCAAACATGACTTTAGAAAATTTTCTGTGTGTGTGTTTGTGTATGTATGTGTGTACCGTGTTGTCTGTATGCCTGCAGCGCTATTTTTGTCGCTATCGTACGCCTGCAGCGCCTTGAAAGAATTCATCGACATTTGGCAGAGTTTTAAGTCTGTACCCAAATTAAAATTATATCTGTAGAACACTTTCAAAATTTCATTACATTTAGAGACATGAGTAAAAAGCATTTATCTGTCCGGTTGTCAGTCTTTCGGCGCTATAACTCCCGTAAGTATTCATGGGATTTCTTGAACTTGATATGCGTTACTCCAGTTTACTATCGGATGTTCCCTATTGAAAATGAAGTAAATACCACACTATTGATTTATGTACAGAAACAACCGAAAGTATTCTAAAGTACTGCTTTTTTATAAAAGGTATTTATGTAAAATATATTTTAATAACTTTATTTTGCAAAAATCTTTATAAAATTGAAAAGATATTTATTGGCACAAAAGAATGCTTTCTTTAGTATGATTAGCATTAAGATTTACAGAGTCACACGAACCTATTCAGTTACATTAATAGAAATTTATTTATTTAAATCATTTATTGGAAATTCGCTGCAATTGCATTTCCGTTTACAATAAGTATTTTTAACACTTTCTAACAATTTTTAAGCGTGAATATTATTTAATGTGTGCATCTGTATGTCTGATTGTCCGTCTGCTTATCTGTCTGTCCGAGCACTAACTCATAAATATTTATGGAATTTCTTGAAAGTGTTAGATGTTATTCAAGTTCACTATTAAATATTCTCTATTGAGAATGAAGCAAACACCACCATTTATTTGTGTACATGAACACCTGAAATTCTTCCAGATCATTATATTCTGCGAGAGGTATTTCTCTAAAACATCATTTAATGATTTTACTTTGCTCAAATCTTCATAAAATTGAAATGTTAGGTTTATATGTACAAAAGAATATAAAAGAATGTGGTTTGAATATAAAACATATTTTATCACAAGAAGTGAGTTCTGTGAAATGCTGTACAGAAAATATAACTCTAGTCAATTTTATCTGAAACGCATCATGCAAATAAAAGCAAAATAATATTAATAATATTAATAATACAGCTTTACAATTTTGATACATATTTATTTGAGTAATTGGAGCTTTTGTACCCGTCTTTCAAAACATAAATGACAATAGAATTTTTGTTTTTTGGGAGCTGAGAAATTTTTTTTCAAGTCAGTGCACAAAAAATTATGCAAATTAAAAGCCGTGTGTGTATATACATATATGTATATAGTATATACATATATATACATATACACATATATACGAAGGGAACTGGAAAGTTCCGGGCTTTGCCTAGACATAAAAAAGTGAGACTTATGAATTAATATATTTATTCATTATAGCCTTCCTGGAGATTGATACTTTTTGTACAGCGTTGTTCTAGCATTTGTAGACCACTAATGTAAAATGTATTTGGTTGTTCCTGAAACCAGCTTTCAGCAAAAAATGCCTTTTCAAATGCTTCCTTTTTTTTCCCCTTTCAAGTGTTTCTTTAAATTAAGAACAAGAAAATAGAAGGAACTAGGTCAAGTGATTAGGGAAGATGGTGGACCATTTGGAAACAAAGGGTGTTCCATTTAGCTCAAACAATATTGGAAACGCTTGCAAGTTTATTGTTATTAAAAAATGAAATTCCTCTGGTTATCCTCGCCCAGCGTTTATTTTTAATTGATTCTTTTAGTTTGTCTAAAATGTTACTACAGCACTCTGCAAATATTTTGGAGCCCTGATGTAAGATATCCCCCAGCAAAATCCCATCTTTATCACAGAAAACAGACGACATGACCTTTTTGGCAAATAACTTCTTCGGTAATGCGGAACTCATATGGCACCATTCTTTTGATTGTTCTTTGTTTCAGGATCATGAATTTGGCGCCATGCTCTGTCTTCTGTCACTAACCTAGACTGAAAATCCCTTGAAGCTTTAAAATGTCCCAAAATGGCTTGATTGTTTCAACTCATTCCCTTATCAGGTCATTTTTCAAACATTTGGACATAAATTAAAAAAAAAAAAAAAAATGTAAAAAGTCCCTCTCGAAGGTCCCTCTCGAATTCACTCAACACATGATTCGTCATTTTTCACAATTCGGACTCATTTTCGAGTTAGGAGGGGCTGTGGGGCTTTTGGAATATATATAAATGTATATATAAATATATATATACATTTATATGTATATATAAATATAATGTATATATAAATATATATATACATACCTGTATATATAAATATATATATTATAATATACTGTGAACAATAATCTCCTCTGCGACGAATTCGCACAATAGCTAATATATGTGAATAGCTTAGATTCAATGCACACTGAACACGAATTACAATGAAGAGTTTTAGATATTATTAGTCTCACTCATCATGATACTGACTGCATTATGTTACAAGTAATCTTTGATACTGAATGTATTATTTGAATTATTTTCATAACGCAATTAATTACAATTTTTAATGCGACAAATTCTCTCAAATAAAATATAATTTCTAACATATATAGATGATTATAATCCTTATCGGAAGTTTTGGTAATATCAAATTATTATTATTATTTTACACATGTTCGTCGAGTTTTTGCATTATAAATAATTGTTGAACTACTTTTAAACTTTTAATACTTAATCTACTATTTTTGTTCGAACAAAAAAGAATATTTCGTTAATTAATCACTTAAATCTACTGAAGTAATTTCTTTCAATTAGCTTTAAGCTAAATAAACGAAACAATTACTTGAAATATTATAAGGAATAAAAAGTCTGGTGTGAAACAACCGCACGACTTCCATTACCAACATTACACGTATTACATGCACTTTTTAGAGATATTATATGCATTTTATCTCATAAAGACATAACACGCATAAAGACATATAAAACAAAGTTTACATAACAAGTCAAAAAAGAAAAGAAAAAAAAAAAAAAATTAGAGGTTTCTTTTTTTTTTTTTTTTTTTTTTTACACCAATTTTCGAGATCTAAAACAGAACTACCTGTGATGTTGAAAAACATCACATATCCCTTTTTAAAATAAAATAATAATATAAATTACATTTTATTTATTTATTTATAATACAAGCAAACATTATATTTCTTATCCTAAGAGAATTTAATACAACTTTGTTTATTTCGCTTATGATATTTATTTTTATTTCTATTTCATTAATCTGTAATTTCATATAATTTATTGTTCTTTTTCCTGCTCTAAATCTCATCAAGTAATAATTAAATAAAATATCAAAGAAAGAGAAACTCATTCATTTTATGCTTTAAAACCGCAGACGATTTTTTTTAATTGTAGCTTCCTGTCTCCAATCAAACGTTTAAAGATTCCGTTGAATCATTATAGCTGAAAATAATTTCTAATATTTTTTATCAATTGATTTCGCACTTTTAGCCAAATTCTGGATGCCTGACAAAATTTAATCACATCCTATGACGTAATTTAATTTTTAGCCAATCCTTTAACTATTATTTAGGATTACAAGATATAAAATTTAAAATGTGTTCAGCCAACTTGATTTTTGATGCCAAGGAGATTTGGCGAAATAAATTAATTAGCACTTGTTCTTCATGCTGTCAACAACATGTGGTTTTAAGAAGGATTAAAAAAGTTACTAATAAATCGAAATGTCTTCCTTCAGATTTGGTATCCTCAAGTCATTTAATAAAATAAACTTTGCCAAAAGATGTTTATTCTTTGTTGCCTTCGTAATAAGTATTTATAAGACAATGAACTATGCATATCTTAATGCGGTTGCTTGAAATAACAAATAATGGATTTTCTTAAGAAAAGAGATCTTTTCCTATTCTTCATAGAGCTTATTGAACCTGGTTTGCTATAACGTTCATGGCCGCTTCATACTTTTGATATCTTACATCCCAGCTCTTTACCATAAATATATGAGGTGCTTGATCCAGGCCGGATAATATATCCGGATATCCAAAATTTTTTTTTTCTCTTCTTGAAAAATTTATGCATCGAAAATAGAATTATTATTAACAAATATCGTGAATGTGACGTTTTACGTTGTTGTTATGTTTTTAAAACAGCTGCCCCAATGATGATCCAAAAAGAAATTAACTGCGTTACGGTGAACAGCACCGAATTTACCGATTTGTTGTTCATCTTTACTAAAGGCTAATATGCTGCAGGATGTCATCTGTGATTTTTTTTAAAAAAAGAGATTACTTAGTGTCTACAGTACCGATTCTTATCGCCGATATTGTGTGATGCCATACCGGTGGACTTTCTACGGTTTCATTGAACAATATCCTCTCTACAGTCTGCAAAATTTGCATTGTGTGATTTTCTTATGCACTCCGTTCAGTATAATTCATCGTTGATTCATCAGTGCAAGGAGAGATGACAAATATAGGTCGTCTTTCTTGAATCTGTGCAGTTGAATTACCGTGTTCATTTATTTTCTCGCGCACTCGTACAGGAGAAGAGCCTTACAGTTTTAAATAAAAGAATAAATAAAATACCGTAAATAAATAAATTAAATTTATCTGTATATATTTTTGTTTTAGCTAAAAGAAGATTCGGAAAAGGGGTAAGTTTCCTTTGGAATCAATTTATTGTGCCAATAAAAAGAAACATTTCTCACATATTTTTTCTTAAATATTGACAACAAGGACTTTTCGTACATTTTTCTGAAACATTGACATTTATTTAAACTTTATATATAAATTTTTACTTATAGGTAAAATCTTTTATTCTTCATATGAGTATTATATTCTACTTTAACTTTTCATTTCAATTTTTAAGAACAGTTAAAAAGTTATATAAATGATCAAAATTTGCTTATATTATTTTTGAAATATCTAGTTTTTGGATATTCAAGTAAAGATTTATTTCATTTGTGAAATTAAATACCAGATCATAGTGATATTTTTTTTCTTTTCATCATACTGCATAAAATATTTTTTTTTGATTTTTTTTCTTTTTTTTTTTTTTTTCATATTTTGATCTTTGTGTTTACAATTTAATATATCTTGACAATTATTTTAATTTGCATATATATCCATTTTTAGTATTATTCATTATATATTTTTAAATATATTTATAATATATATCAAGACTTATATATGCCAATTTCATGATTGCAAAATATAATGATATATACATATAAAAATATTAGAAATAATTTCTATATTTTCGTTAATTTTCAAACTTTATCATGCTTAATTAAAACAAATATATTTAACATTTTTTTTTTTTTCATTTTTAAGTGTCTTGTTAATTTTATTTATTTTATGATATTTAATTGAATTCTTATGCATATTATTTTTATTTAACTTAGATAACATTTTTATTTTGGAAAAACATGGCACAGAATCGAAACGCGTTTTGCTCCGTTCCTAATTTCGATGGGGACGCGAGATTTGTCAAATTTTTCTTTAAACAATTAAGATCCTTTGCCACGTTAAATAAACTAACAAATGACGCGACATTACATGTAATGAAGGAAAAACTTCGTGATGCCGCGTTGGCATACTTTATTGAAAATGAAACATTATATAACTCGACAGATCTTGCAGTCATCGAGGAAAATTTCTGTAAGTTTTTCAGGGAATCCTCATACAATACTGGAATATCGGAATTTCATAATTTAAAAATTTTGCCGGGGGAGTCAATTAAAAATTTTGCCCATCGTGTAAATGTTGCTGTACCTAAGGCTTTCCCTGACCTTAAAGACAAACAATCCCTTGATAACATTAAACTTCCGAAATTTTTAGAGTGTGTACCACCAAATATTAAAATTAAGTTAATGGAGGAAAACATAAGAGACTATAATAAGGCAGTTGAACGTGCTCAAACATTATCCAAAATATATGATTCTTTCAACAACACTACTAATACTAAGACTGTTCTTTCTTGTGATAATAAAAATGACTCTGTAATATTAAACACTTTGAAAGATTTATCTGAGAAAATTAATAGCATTTCACTTACAAACAACAATCCACCCTCCCATAATGAATCCTTGCACGTAGTTCAGTCAAGCAGACCCAAATTTGATCAAAGAAATTATAGAAATAATTACAAAACTAGACAGACCAATTTTCGTTCTTTCCCTAGAAGAAACTTTTCTAGAAATAATCTGATTTGTCAACTTTGTTCCAAACATGGCCACGCTGCTTTAAATTGTTACAAATGGAGAAATAGGGATAATTTAACTTATAAAACACGTAATTATGAAAACCGTAATTTAAACTAGAAAAGAGGTATGGAGATGCTGATGCTGCCATATCTCGAAAACTAAGGGTCTCATCAGCAAATGAACATAAATTCACAAATGTGTCATCTTCAAATTCTCTTCCGAAAATTTCACATACTAGACTTGTAAATTCAGTTGGATCTCAAACTGTTGCTAATGTTACTGTAGCAGATAATAAAGCTACCCAAACATTTCAAAAGTGTAATCTTAATATTGGTAATACAGGGTATATTCCAAGTCACAACAATGAGAGTTGCACAGATAATATTGAGGATCATATTTTATTTAATGTAAACAAAATTTTTCATACACTTCCTATAATAAAAGCTAAATTAGCCAATAATGATATAAAGTTTCTTATTGGTACCGGAAGTAGTTGTTCACTTTTAGCCCAATCAACATTTGATATTTTAAAGCAAATTTAAAATATAAATCACTAGGTTCGTCTATTACTCTTAAAACGGTCAATTCTTATGTTGAATTTTCTTCATGTATTCGTGCAACTTTCAAAATTAAAAAAAAAAGTTTTTCCAACACAATTTCTATATTATTGACATACCACATAACTCTAATTTTCATGGAATATTTGGTATGGATTTCATTAAAGAAAATCATGTCACTATTGACTTTTCGAAAAATTCCATGAGAATTGGAAAATTAGACTTTACTTGTTCTTTATTTGATTCGGGAAATGAAAAATTAGATGTATATAATGTTAACTCTGACGATAATAACATGAATGTTTACCTTCTAAAGAAAGTTATAATACAAACTGGTGAAAATATCTACATTACTGCAAAAACAAATTATAAGTTACAAGAAACGAATTACATATTTTGTACTGACTTAAAGGATCCTGATATAGAAATTTTAGATTCTATTGTATCACCGAATTACAAAAATGAAATTAATTCTGAAAATAACAATTCTCTTTTTACGTTACTTATCTCAAATAAGGGTAAAAATTCAATTCATCTCAATAAAAATATGCATATTGGTAAATTATTTTTAATTGATGAAATTAAAGAACCACATTTAGATAAAATTGAAGACTCTTGCTCTAGTAATAATAATATACAAAATATTGAGGACCATATCCACTTGATTCAAGCTTCAGAGGATATATTACTAAAACGTAAAAATGATTTATCAAGCAAAGATTTTTGTTTGAATCATTTAACCCTTGATCAACGTAACACACTTGAAAATTTATTTTTAAGCAAATTTGCTGCTTTTTCCAAATCTCTCGGTACTCTAGGACATACTGATAAAATAATTCCTAATCTTAAATTAATTAATGATTTCCCTATTAAAACACTTCCATTCCCGATTCCACAAGCTTTAAAAAAAGAAGCCCAAGAACAGATCAATGAATTAGTAAACGCCGGCATAATTGAGCGTAATTGCTCCGAGTGGGCTTGTCTCATATTGCTGGTAAAGAAAAAATCTGATGGTTCAAAGAAACAACGTTACAGACTTGCTTTAGACCTTAGAATGGTCAATACAGTCATACAAGGTTCCTCATATCCACTTCCTAAGATTCAAAATATTATTTCAAATCTTTCGTCATTCAAATACTTTACTTCGTTAGATTTCATGCAAGCGTACCACCAAATTGACCTTCCTAAAAAATATCAAGATATGTTAACATTTACATCTATTTTTGGCAGTTATCGATACAAACGTGTTTGTTTTGGTTTAAAGAACGCCAGTTCTATATTTCAGTCTCTAATGGACACAATACTCGACGAGATAAACATTAATGGCATATATGCTTATCAGGACGATCTTATTATTGGATCAAATTCATTTAAAGAGACTTGTGAAAAAGTAAATAAAGTTTTAAAAATTCTTATCAAATATAATTTAACATTATCCCCGTCTAAGTGTGAATTCCATAAATCAGCAGTTAATTATTTAGGTTTCCATATTGAAAACCATACTATTTCACCCATCACCGCTAACATCGTAAAGATCAATTCTTTTCCACCACCAACGACAAAACGACAAATAAAAAAAATTCTTGGACTTGCTAATTTTTACAAATGGATTTTACCATCTTTCTCAGAACTTGCACAACCCCTTGTGGAACTCACAAAACCCAAAACAACATTCAAATGGACAGAAAAAGATCAGAGTATTTTTCAAAAAATTCAAAAATTATTCTTTCTTCCCCCAATGGTTCGACTTCCAGATTGGGAGAAAACATTCTATGTCAACACGGATGCATGAAAAACAGCCATTTCAGGAGCACTTATGCAAAAATTTAATGGTAAATTACTTCCTATAGCATACTTTTCCAAATCTTTAAAACCTTCTGAAAAGAAACATCCTGCGTTAAAATTGGAACTTATGGCAATTCATAAAACTGTCACCGCCTTCAAATACTATTTATATAATCGTGAGTTCGTAATTTTGTCAGATAGTGCTCCCCTTGAAAAATATAATAAAACTACCAATCCCGCTGACGTTACCACCCGATGGTTAATGGACTTATCTGAATATACTTACGTTTTCAAACATATTCCTGGAAATTTGAACCTCTTAGCGGATTATTTATCACGTTGCAATTTTGAAAACAATCAAGAGGACCTCAAAGAAAATCCAAACTTAATTCATGACATACAACCACTACCAATAGTTGGTGTTGATAAAAATGAAAACAGACTCGAAATTAACAGTAATGATAAAATTAGTAATGATAATCAAACCAAATGCTCAGAATATGTTAATTATATGATTTCAGGAAATTCGAACTCTAAAGACCCCTTACTAGAAATTTCAGACCAAACATTTGTGTCCGAACAAATTAAGGATTCTGAATTAAAAACAATTTACGAAGAAATCTTAAAAAACGGAAAGTCAGAAAAATTTCCCAATAACTTTATAAATCCTGATTCTAAAGTATTAATGCTCAAGAAAGAGAATATTCATAACAATTCATTCAGTTATTTAATTATTCTCCCAAATTCTTTAAAAGTGAAAGCATTGTCCATCGCGCATTTATCTCACTTCGGCTTGGCTAAAACCTATGAATTTCTTTCTAAAAGATATTTTTGGAGGGGCATTTATACTGATACCCTCAATTTCGTCTCTTCATGCACTAAATGCTTACAAGCTAAACATCACAAAACACCTCCTGCTCCGTTACAAAAAACATATACACCCACTTATCCAAATCATACAATCTCCACAGACTTAGTAGGTCCTTTTAGTAATGGTCAATACGTCTTGACAATAATTGTTCATTTCAGTAGACACTTAGAACTTTACCCGTTATCTAATATTACTTCTCCAAAAATAGTTCAATGTTTGTTTTCATACATTACAACCTTTGGTCGCCCTGCATGTATTCTATCAGATTTAGGTCCACAATATAGATCTCAAGTTTACAATACATTTAATGACACTCTAGGCATAAAAATATTACATTCGTCTGTTTTTCATCCCCAGTCGAACTCTATTAGCGAACGTGTAAACACATCAATTAAGTTCAGAAATTTAATTCATCAACCTGGAAATTAATTTTAGATAGAATGGAGTAGAAGGATGATTTTTTTACCAACTATGTGAAAAATACCAGAGCCGGGAATCGAACCCGGGCCTTCCGCATAACGCGCGGATGCTCTAACCACTGAGCTACCCTGGCTGATAACCAGCTCGGCACCTCTCACATAATTTACGTTGGCAAGGTCACCGAGTCTGCATTAAAGCAGCTATATCAAGTGACAAATTTAAGCATGGCATAACTCCAAACGGCCACGAAATTTCAATTCAGAAATTTAATTCATCAACCTGGAAATTAATTTTAGATAGAATGGAGTAGAAGGATGATTTTTTTACCAACTATGTGAAAAATACCAGAGCCGGGAATCGAACCCGGGCCTTCCGCATAACGCGCGGATGCTCTAACCACTGAGCTACCCTGGCTGATAACCAGCTCGGCACCTCTCACATAATTTACGTTGGCAAGGTCACCGAGTCTGCATTAAAGCAGCTATATCAAGTGACAAATTTAAGCATGGCATAACTCCAAACGGCCACGAAATTTCAATTCAGAAATTTAATTCATCAACCTGGAAATTAATTTTAGATAGAATGGAGTAGAAGGATGATTTTTTTACCAACTATGTGAAAAATACCAGAGCCGGGAATCGAACCCGGGCCTTCCGCATAACGCGCGGATGCTCTAACCACTGAGCTACCCTGGCTGATAAATTAAATTTCTGAGGTTGATGAATTAAATTTCTGAATTGAAATTTCGTGGCCGTTTGGAGTTATGCCATGCTTAAATTTGTCACTTGATATAGCTGCTTTAATGCAGACTCGGTGACCTTGCCAACGTAAATTATGTGAGAGGTGCCGAGCTGGTTATCAGCCAGGGTAGCTCAGTGGTTAGAGCATCCGCGCGTTATGCGGAAGGCCCGGGTTCGATTCCCGGCTCTGGTATTTTTCACATAGTTGGTAAAAAAATCATCCTTCTACTCCATTCTATCTAAAATTAATTTCCAGGTTGATGAATTAAATTTCTGAATTGAAATTTCGTGGCCGTTTGGAGTTATGCCATGCTTAAATTTGTCACTTGATATAGCTGCTTTAATGCAGACTCGGTGACCTTGCCAACGTAAATTATGTGAGAGGTGCCGAGCTGGTTATCAGCCAGGGTAGCTCAGTGGTTAGAGCATCCGCGCGTTATGCGGAAGGCCCGGGTTCGATTCCCGGCTCTGGTATTTTTCACATAGTTGGTAAAAAAATCATCCTTCTACTCCATTCTATCTAAAATTAATTTCCAGGTTGATGAATTAAATTTCTGAATTGAAATTTCGTGGCCGTTTGGAGTTATGCCATGCTTAAATTTGTCACTTGATATAGCTGCTTTAATGCAGACTCGGTGACCTTGCCAACGTAAATTATGTGAGAGGTGCCGAGCTGGTTATCAGCCAGGGTAGCTCAGTGGTTAGAGCATCCGCGCGTTATGCGGAAGGCCCGGGTTCGATTCCCGGCTCTGGTATTTTTCACATAGTTGGTAAAAAAATCATCCTTCTACTCCATTCTATCTAAAATTAACATCAATTAAGTATTCAATTAATATATTATTAGAAGAAGGTCATTCATTTCAAAATGCACTAAATATACACAAATCTCTCTACAATGGATCTACGCATTCTTCCACTCAATTCACGCCTAATCTTCTACATTTTGGTAGAGAACTGGCACTAATTTTTGACACTTATAATTCAAATTATAATTACACTTACCTGGACTCTAATGTAAACATCTATAAATTAATGCAAGACCTTCAGGAAATTAAAAAAAAGCGTACAATAACATTCAAGATTCCCAATCAAAAAGAAATAAATATTTTCAAAGAAAAACTAAACTAAGAAGCATCTGCACAAAAGATATTGTGTATCTGAAGTCTATGGATAAATTTAAACCTAAATATACAGGTCCTTTCATTGTCACAGTTAAACGTTCCCCTGTTTCATTTTCAATTAAACGGTTACATGCTAGTGATGATAAGGCATTTCGTGTGCATATAGATATAATTTTATTGGCACCACCACGTAATAATCACTTATTTGACATTTATAATAATTCTAATTTTAATAAGAATATCATTATTTCCAATGATACACATCAATATAATTTACGAAACAGAAAGTAATTTTTCATCAATTTTTTCCTGAGGTTAAAAGTTACACAGTGTAAATTTTTAAATATTTATAATGATTAAAGATAAATTAAATAAATTTGATGTATACTTCCATCGCAACAGACCTGATCAACCTGTTGTGATTTTTATTTGTTGTGAAATTTCGCAGCTTGGATAATCAATGGCTGGTCCAGGAAATTATATTCTAAGCTGCATTGTCTTACAACCGCAGTGTATATCACTTTTAATATTTTTCTTTAACTTATGTGTTATTTATAATTGAATTTTAACAATAGTTAACATACTAGAATAATATTGTGTATTTAAAAAAAAAGCGCTAATGGAATTAAAAAAAAAAAAAAATGTTTACGTAGACTTTTGGTGCTTGTAATATTTTTATCATACATACATGCATATGTCTCATATATTCCAATTACAATTACCTATAAAAAAATGAATAAATAAAAACATGTGTTATTATTACTTTCTTTCAACATGTATTATTTGTTTAAACCTTTTAATGAATATAAAAGGCTCAATATATATTTGATAACATATAAATATACTTGATTTTTATTTTGTCAAACTTTCATATTAAAATTGCTTATACATTTGAACTATGTACTTAATACAACGAATTCTTGTCATATATGAAATGAAATGGACTCGTCAGTTTCTCGCCATGCATGGTAACATAAATATTTACTGATTGCAGCATCTTACCACAAACTAATAAAATATATGATGACTGAAATATTATGATTTTAAATCAAAGGACTAGAGCTCATTTTGTTTGTGGATATATATTCTAAAGACTATTGTGTACACAGACTTATGGCCATACAACATTATATCACATCACCGTATATCCTTATTTTCGGTATTTGTATTTTATTATTGTATAAGAATATTATTTTTTTTAAGTATGCATACAAGGTTTTCTATTGATAGTATGGATATGTATGTATTTTATTTGTATTGGAAGCCATTCGTTTTTTGTTTTTGTTTTGTAATCAATCTATTTTACAAGATTGGAGATAATTTGATTTAATTTTTAATTTTTGCTGAGTTGTCATATCATAGACGATGTAATGGCTGAACCCATTTTTTTTTTTTCGGTCGACGGGGAGAAATATGTGATGTTGAAAAACATCACATATCCCTTTTTAAAATAAAATAATAATATAAATTACATTTTATTTATTTATTTATAATACAAGCAAACATTATATTTCTTATCCTAAAAGAATTTAATACAACTTTGTTTATTTCGCTTATGCTATTTTATTTTTATTTCTATTTCATTAATCTGTAATTTCATATAATTTATTGTTCTTTTTCCTGCTCTAAATCTCATCAAGTAATAATTAAATAAAATATCAAAGAAAGAGAAACTCATTCATTTTTGCTTTAAAACCGCAGACGATTTTTTTTTATTGTAGCTTCCTGTCTCCAATCAAACGTTTAAAGATTCCGTTGAATCATTATAGCTGAAAATAATTTCTAATATTTTTTATCAATTGATTTCGCACTTTTAGCCAAATTCTGGATGCCTGACAAAATTTAATCACATCCTATGACGTAATTTAATTTTTAGCCAATCCTTTAACTATTATTTAGGTTTACCAGATATAAAATTTAAAATGTGTTCAGCCAACTTGATTTTTGATGCCAAGGAGATTTGGCGAAATAAATTAATTAGCACTTGTTCTTCATGCTGTCAACAACATGTGGTTTTAAGAAGGATTAAAAAAGTTACTAATAAATCGAAATGGCTTCCTTCAGATTTGGTATCCTCAAGTTATTTAATAAAATAAACTTTGCCAAAAGATGTTTATTCTTTGTTGCCTTCGTAATAAGTATTTATAAGACAATGAACTATGCATATCTTAATGCGGTTGCTTGAAATAACAAATAATTGATTTTCTTAAGAAAAGAGATCTTTTCCTATTCTTCATAGAGCTTATTGAACCTGGTTTGCTATAACGTTCATGGCCGCTTCATACTTTTGATATCTTACATCCCAGCTCTTTACCATAAATATATGAGGTGCTTGATCCAGGCCGGATAATATATCCGGATATCCAAAAATTTTTTTTTCTCTTCTTGAAAAATTTATGCATCGAAAATAGAATTATTATTAACAAATATCGTGAATGTGACGTTTTACGTTGTTGTTATGTTTTTAAAACAGCTGCCCCAATGATGATCCAAAAAGAAATTAACTGCGTTACGGTGAACAGCACCGAATTTACCGATTTGTTGTTCATCTTTACTAAAGGCTAATATGCTGCAGGATGTCATCTGTGATTTTTTTTTAAAAAAAGAGATTACTTAGTGTCTACAGTACCGATTCTTATCGCCGATATTGTGTGATGCCATACCGGTGGACTTTCTACGGTTTCATTGAACAATATCCTCTCTACAGTCTGCAAAATTTGCATTGTGTGATTTTCTTATGCACTCCGTTCAGTATAATTCATCGTTGATTCATCAGTGCAAGGAGAGATGACAAATATAGGTCGTCTTTCTTGAATCTGTGCAGTTGAATTACCGTGTTCATTTTTTTTTCTCGCGCACTCGTACAGGAGAAGAGCCTTACAGTTTTAAATAAAAGAATAAATAAAATACCGTAAATAAATAAATTAAATTTATCTGTATATATTTTTGTTTTAGCTAAAAGAAGATTCGGAAAAGGGGTAAGTTTCCTTTGGAATCAATTTATTGTGCCAATAAAAAGAAACATTTCTCACATATTTTTTCTTAAATATTGACAACAAGGACTTTTCGTACATTTTTCTTAAACATTGACATTTATTTAAACTTTATATATAAATTTTTACTTATAGGTAAAATCTTTTATTCTTCATATGAGTATTATATTCTACTTTAACTTTTCATTTCAATTTTTAAGAACAGTTAAAAAGTTATATAAATGATCAAAATTTGCTTATATTATTTTTGAAATATCTAGTTTTTGGATATTCAAGTAAAGATTTATTTCATTTGTGAAATTAAATACCAGATCATAGTGATCTTTTTTTTCTTTTCATCATACTGCATAAAATATTTTTTTTGATTTTTTTTCTTTTTTTTTTTTTTTTTCATATTTTGATCTTTGTGTTTACAATTTAATATATCTTGACAATTATTTTAATTTGCATATATATCCATTTTTAGTATTATTCATTATATATTTTTAAATATATTTATAATATATATCAAGACTTATATATGCCAATTTCATGATTGCAAAATATAATGATATATACATATAAAAATATTAGAAATAATTTCTATATTTTCGTTAATTTTCAAACTTTATCATGCTTAATTAAAACAAATATATTTAACATTTTTTTTTTTTTTTCATTTTTAAGTGTCTTGTTAATTTTATTTATTTTATGATATTTAATTGAATTCTTATGCATATTATTTTTATTTAACTTAGATAACATTTTTATTTTGGAAAAACATGGCACAGAATCGAAACGCGTTTTGCTCCGTTCCTAATTTCGATGGGGACGCGAGATTTGTCAAATTTTTCTTTAAACAATTAAGATCCTTTGCCACGTTAAATAAACTAACAAATGACGCGACATTACATGTAATGAAGGAAAAGCTTCGTGATGCCGCGTTGGCATACTTTATTGAAAATGAAACATTATATAACTCGACAGATCTTGCAGTCATCGAGGAAAATTTCTGTAAGTTTTTCAGGGAATCCTCATACAATACTGGAATATCGGAATTTCATAATTTAAAAATTTTGCCGGGGGAGTCAATTAAAAATTTTGCCGATCGTGTAAATGTTGCTGTACCTAAGGCTTTCCCTGACCTTAAAGACAAACAATCCCTTGATAACATTAAACTTCCGAAATTTTTAGAGTGTGTACCACCAAATATTAAAATTAAGTTAATGGAGGAAAACATAAGAGACTATAATAAGGCAGTTGAACGTGCTCAAACATTATCCAAAATATATGATTCTTTCAACAACACTACTAATACTAAGACTGTTCTTTCTTGTGATAATAAAAATGACTCTGTAATATTAAACACATTGAAAGATTTATCTGAGAAAATTAATAGCATTTCACTTACAAACAACAATCCACCCTCCCATAATGAATCCTTGCACGTAGTTCAGTCAAGCAGACCCAAATTTGATCAAAGAAATTATAGAAATAATTACAAAACTAGACAGACCAATTTTCGTTCTTTCCCTAGAAGAAACTTTTCTAGAAATAATCTGATTTGTCAACTTTGTTCCAAACATGGCCACGCTGCTTTAAATTGTTACAAATGGAGAAATAGGGATAATTTAACTTATAAAACACGTAATTATGAAAACCGTAATTTAAACTAGAAAAGAGGTATGGAGATGCTGATGCTGCCATATCTCGAAAACTAAGGGTCTCATCAGCAAATGAACATAAATTCACAAATGTGTCATCTTCAAATTCTCTTCCGAAAATTTCACATACTAGACTTGTAAATTCAGTTGGATCTCAAACTGTTGCTAATGTTACTGTAGCAGATAATAAAGCTACCCAAACATTTCAAAAGTGTAATCTTAATATTGGTAATACAGGGTATATTCCAAGTCACAACAATGAGAGTTGCACAGATAATATTGAGGATCATATTTTATTTAATGTAAACAAAATTTTTCATACACTTCCTATAATAAAAGCTAAATTAGCCAATAATGATATAAAGTTTCTTATTGGTACCGGAAGTAGTTGTTCACTTTTAGCCCAATCAACATTTGATATTTTAAAGCAAATTTAAAATATAAATCACTAGGTTCGTCTATTACTCTTAAAACGGTCAATTCTTATGTTGAATTTTCTTCATGTATTCGTGCAACTTTCAAAATTAAAAAAAAAAGTTTTTCCAACACAATTTCTATATTATTGACATACCACATAACTCTAATTTTCATGGAATATTTGGTATGGATTTCATTAAAGAAAATCATGTCACTATTGACTTTTCGAAAAATTCCATGAGAATTGGAAAATTAGACTTTACTTGTTCTTTATTTGATTCGGGAAATGAAAAATTAGATGTATATAATGTTAACTCTGACGATAATAACATGAATGTTTACCTTCTAAAGAAAGTTATAATACAAACTGGTGAAAATATCTACATTACTGCAAAAACAAATTATAAGTTACAAGAAACGAATTACATATTTTGTACTGACTTAAAGGACCCTGATATAGAAATTTTAGATTCTATTGTATCACCGAATTACAAAAATGAAATTAATTCTGAAAATAACAATTCTCTTTTTACGTTACTTATCTCAAATAAGGGTAAAAATTCAATTCATCTCAATAAAAATATGCATATTGGTAAATTATTTTTAATTGATGAAATTAAAGAACCACATTTAGATAAAATTGAAGACTCTTGCTCTAGTAATAATAATATACAAAATATTGAGGACCATATCCACTTGATTCAAGCTTCAGAGGATATATTACTAAAACGTAAAAATGATTTATCAAGCAAAGATTTTTGTTTGAATCATTTAACCCTTGATCAACGTAACACACTTGAAAATTTATTTTTAAGCAAATTTGCTGCTTTTTCCAAATCTCTCGGTACTCTAGGACATACTGATAAAATAATTCCTAATCTTAAATTAATTAATGATTTCCCTATTAAAACACTTCCATTCCCGATTCCACAAGCTTTAAAAAAAGAAGCCCAAGAACAGATCAATGAATTAGTAAACGCCGGCATAATTGAGCGTAATTGCTCCGAGTGGGCTTGTCTCATATTGCTGGTAAAGAAAAAATCTGATGGTTCAAAGAAACAACGTTACAGACTTGCTTTAGACCTTAGAATGGTCAATACAGTCATACAAGGTTCCTCATATCCACTTCCTAAGATTCAAAATATTATTTCAAATCTTTCGTCATTCAAATACTTTACTTCGTTAGATTTCATGCAAGCGTACCACCAAATTGACCTTCCTAAAAAATATCAAGATATGTTAACATTTACATCTATTTTTGGCAGTTATCGATACAAACGTGTTTGTTTTGGTTTAAAGAACGCCAGTTCTATATTTCAGTCTCTAATGGACACAATACTCGACGAGATAAACATTAATGGCATATATGCTTATCAGGACGATCTTATTATTGGATCAAATTCATTTAAAGAGACTTGTGAAAAAGTAAATAAAGTTTTAAAAATTCTTATCAAATATAATTTAACATTATCCCCGTCTAAGTGTGAATTCCATAAATCAGCAGTTAATTATTTAGGTTTCCATATTGAAAACCATACTATTTCACCCATCACCGCTAACATCGTAAAGATCAATTCTTTTCCACCACCAACGACAAAACGACAAATAAAAAAAATTCTTGGACTTGCTAATTTTTACAAATGGATTTTACCATCTTTCTCAGAACTTGCACAACCCCTTGTGGAACTCACAAAACCCAAAACAACATTCAAATGGACAGAAAAACATCAGAGTATTTTTCAAAAAATTCAAAAATTATTCTTTCTTCCCCCAATGGTTCGACTTCCAGATTGGGAGAAAACATTCTATGTCAACACGGATGCATGAAAAACAGCCATTTCAGGAGCACTTATGCAAAAATTTAATGGTAAATTACTTCCTATAGCATACTTTTCCAAATCTTTAAAACCTTCTGAAAAGAAACATCCTGCGTTAAAATTGGAACTTATGGCAATTCATAAAACTGTCACCGCCTTCAAATACTATTTATATAATCGTGAGTTCGTAATTTTGTCAGATAGTGCTCCCATTGAAAAATATAAGAAAACTACCAATCCCGCTGACGTTACCACCCGATGGTTAATGGACTTATCTGAATATACTTACGTTTTCAAACATATTCCTGGAAATTTGAACCTCTTAGCGGATTATTTATCACGTTGCAATTTTGAAAACAATCAAGAGGACCTCAAAGAAAATCCAAACTTAATTCATGACATACAACCACTACCAATAGTTGGTGTTGATAAAAATGAAAACAGACTCGAAATTAACAGTAATGATAAAATTAGTAATGATAATCAAACCAAATGCTCAGAATATGTTAATTATAAGATTTCAGGAAATTCGAACTCTAAAGACCCCTTACTAGAAATTTCAGACCAAACATTTGTGTCCGAACAAATTAAGGATTCTGAATTAAAAACAATTTACGAAGAAATCTTAAAAAACGGAAAGTCAGAAAAATTTCCCAATAACTTTATAAATCCTGATTCTAAAGTATTAATGCTCAAGAAAGAGAATATTCATAACAATTCATTCAGTTATTTAATTATTCTCCCAAATTCTTTAAAAGCGAAAGCATTGTCCATCGCGCATTTATCTCACTTCGGCTTGGCTAAAACCTATGAATTTCTTTCTAAAAGATATTTTTGGAGGGGCATTTATACTGATACCCTCAATTTCGTCTCTTCATGCACTAAATGCTTACAAGCTAAACATCACAAAACACCTCCTGCTCCGTTACAAAAAACATATACACCCACTTATCCAAATCATACAATCTCCACAGACTTAGTAGGTCCTTTTAGTAATGGTCAATACGTCTTGACAATAATTGTTCATTTCAGTAGACACTTAGAACTTTACCCGTTATCTAATATTACTTCTCCAAAAATAGTTCAATGTTTGTTTTCATACATTACAACCTTTGGTCGCCCTGCATGTATTCTATCAGATTTAGGTCCACAATATAGATCTCAAGTTTACAATACATTTAATGACACTCTAGGCATAAAAATATTACATTCGTCTGTTTTTCATCCCCAGTCGAACTCTATTAGCGAACGTGTAAACACATCAATTAAGTTCAGAAATTTAATTCATCAACCTGGAAATTAATTTTAGATAGAATGGAGTAGAAGGATGATTTTTTTACCAACTATGTGAAAAATACCAGAGCCGGGAATCGAACCCGGGCCTTCCGCATAACGCGCGGATGCTCTAACCACTGAGCTACCCTGGCTGATAACCAGCTCGGCACCTCTCACATAATTTACGTTGGCAAGGTCACCGAGTCTGCATTAAAGCAGCTATATCAAGTGACAAATTTAAGCATGGCATAACTCCAAACGGCCACGAAATTTCAATTCAGAAATTTAATTCATCAACCTGGAAATTAATTTTAGATAGAATGGAGTAGAAGGATGATTTTTTTACCAACTATGTGAAAAATACCAGAGCCGGGAATCGAACCCGGGCCTTCCGCATAACGCGCGGATGCTCTAACCACTGAGCTACCCTGGCTGATAACCAGCTCGGCACCTCTCACATAATTTACGTTGGCAAGGTCACCGAGTCTGCATTAAAGCAGCTATATCAAGTGACAAATTTAAGCATGGCATAACTCCAAACGGCCACGAAATTTCAATTCAGAAATTTAATTCATCAACCTGGAAATTAATTTTAGATAGAATGGAGTAGAAGGATGATTTTTTTACCAACTATGTGAAAAATACCAGAGCCGGGAATCGAACCCGGGCCTTCCGCATAACGCGCGGATGCTCTAACCACTGAGCTACCCTGGCTGATAAATTAAATTTCTGAGGTTGATGAATTAAATTTCTGAATTGAAATTTCGTGGCCGTTTGGAGTTATGCCATGCTTAAATTTGTCACTTGATATAGCTGCTTTAATGCAGACTCGGTGACCTTGCCAACGTAAATTATGTGAGAGGTGCCGAGCTGGTTATCAGCCAGGGTAGCTCAGTGGTTAGAGCATCCGCGCGTTATGCGGAAGGCCCGGGTTCGATTCCCGGCTCTGGTATTTTTCACATAGTTGGTAAAAAAATCATCCTTCTACTCCATTCTATCTAAAATTAATTTCCAGGTTGATGAATTAAATTTCTGAATTGAAATTTCGTGGCCGTTTGGAGTTATGCCATGCTTAAATTTGTCACTTGATATAGCTGCTTTAATGCAGACTCGGTGACCTTGCCAACGTAAATTATGTGAGAGGTGCCGAGCTGGTTATCAGCCAGGGTAGCTCAGTGGTTAGAGCATCCGCGCGTTATGCGGAAGGCCCGGGTTCGATTCCCGGCTCTGGTATTTTTCACATAGTTGGTAAAAAAATCATCCTTCTACTCCATTCTATCTAAAATTAATTTCCAGGTTGATGAATTAAATTTCTGAATTGAAATTTCGTGGCCGTTTGGAGTTATGCCATGCTTAAATTTGTCACTTGATATAGCTGCTTTAATGCAGACTCGGTGACCTTGCCAACGTAAATTATGTGAGAGGTGCCGAGCTGGTTATCAGCCAGGGTAGCTCAGTGGTTAGAGCATCCGCGCGTTATGCGGAAGGCCCGGGTTCGATTCCCGGCTCTGGTATTTTTCACATAGTTGGTAAAAAAATCATCCTTCTACTCCATTCTATCTAAAATTAACATCAATTAAGTATTCAATTAATATATTATTAGAAGAAGGTCATTCATTTCAAAATGCACTAAATATACACAAATCTCTCTACAATGGATCTACGCATTCTTCCACTCAATTCACGCCTAATCTTCTACATTTTGGTAGAGAACTGGCACTAATTTTTGACACTTATAATTCAAATTATAATTACACTTACCTGGACTCTAATGTAAACATCTATAAATTAATGCAAGACCTTCAGGAAATTAAAAAAAAGCGTACAATAACATTCAAGATTCCCAATCAAAAAGAAATAAATATTTTCAAAGAAAAACTAAACTAAGAAGCATCTGCACAAAAGATATTGTGTATCTGAAGTCTATGGATAAATTTAAACCTAAATATACAGGTCCTTTCATTGTCACAGTTAAACGTTCCCCTGTTTCATTTTCAATTAAACGGTTACATGCTAGTGATGATAAGGCATTTCGTGTGCATATAGATATAATTTTATTGGCACCACCACGTAATAATCACTTATTTGACATTTATAATAATTCTAATTTTAATAAGAATATCATTATTTCCAATGATACACATCAATATAATTTACGAAACAGAAAGTAATTTTTCATCAATTTTTTCCTGAGGTTAAAAGTTACACAGTGTAAATTTTTAAATATTTATAATGATTAAAGATAAATTAAATAAATTTGATGTATACTTCCATCGCAACAGACCTGATCAACCTGTTGTGATTTTTATTTGTTGTGAAATTTCGCAGCTTGGATAATCAATGGCTGGTCCAGGAAATTATATTCTAAGCTGCATTGTCTTACAACCGCAGTGTATATCACTTTTAATATTTTTCTTTAACTTATGTGTTATTTATAATTGAATTTTAACAATAGTTAACATACTAGAATAATATTGTGTATTTAAAAAAAAAGCGCTAATGGAATTTAAAAAAAAAAAAATGTTTACGTAGACTTTTGGTGCTTGTAATATTTTTATCATACATACATGCATATGTCTCATATATTCCAATTACAATTACCTATAAAAAAATGAATAAATAAAAACATGTGTTATTATTACTTTCTTTCAACATGTATTATTTGTTTAAACCTTTTAATGAATATAAAAGGCTCAATATATATTTGATAACATATAAATATACTTGATTTTTATTTTGTCAAACTTTCATATTAAAATTGCTTATACATTTGAACTATGTACTTAATACAACGAATTCTTGTCATATATGAAATGAAATGGACTCGTCAGTTTCTCGCCATGCATGGTAACATAAATATTTACTGATTGCAGCATCTTACCACAAACTAATAAAATATATGATGACTGAAATATTATGATTTTAAATCAAAGGACTAGAGCTCATTTTGTTTGTGGATATATATTCTAAAGACTATTGTGTACACAGACTTATGGCCATACAACATTATATCACATCACCGTATATCCTTATTTTCGGTATTTGTATTTTATTATTGTATAAGAATATTATTTTTTTTTAAGTATGCATACAAGGTTTTCTATTGATAGTATGGATATGTATGTATTTTATTTGTATTGGAAGCCATTCGTTTTTTGTTTTTGTTTTGTAATCAATCTATTTTACAAGATTGGAGATAATTTGATTTAATTTTTAATTTTTGCTGAGTTGTCATATCATAGACGATGTAATGGCTGAACCCATTTTTTTTTTCGGTCGACGGGGAGAAATATGTGATGTTGAAAAACATCACATATCCCTTTTTAAAATAAAATAATAATATAAATTACATTTTATTTATTTATTTATAATACAAGCAAACATTATATTTCTTATCCTAAAAGAATTTAATACAACTTTGTTTATTTCGCTTATGCTATTTTATTTTTATTTCTATTTCATTAATCTGTAATTTCATATAATTTATTGTTCTTTTTCCTGCTCTAAATCTCATCAAGTAATAATTAAATAAAATATCAAAGAAAGAGAAACTCATTCATTTTTGCTTTAAAACCGCAAACGATTTTTTTTTTTTATTGTAGCTTCCTGTCTCCAATCAAACGTTTAAAGATTCCGTTGAATCATTATAGCTGAAAATAATTTCTAATATTTTTTATCAATTGATTTCGCACTTTTAGCCAAATTCTGGATGCCTGACAAAATTTAATCACATCCTATGACGTAATTTAATTTTTAGCCAATCCTTTAACTATTATTTAGGTTTACCAGATATAAAATTTAAAATGTGTTCAGCCAACTTGATTTTTGATGCCAAGGAGATTTGGCGAAATAAATTAATTAGCACTTGTTCTTCATGCTGTCAACAACATGTGGTTTTGAGAAGGATTCAAAAAGTTACTAATAAATCGAAATGGCTTCCTTCAGATTTGGTATCCTCAAGTCATTTAATAAAATAAACTTTGCCAAAAGATGTTTATTCTTTGTTGCCTTCGTAATAAGTATTTATAAGACAATGAACTATGCATATCTTAATGCGGTTGCTTGAAATAACAAATAATGGATTTTCTTAAGAAAAGAGATCTTTTCCTATTCTTCATAGAGCTTATTGAACCTGGTTTGCTATAACGTTCATGGCCGCTTCATACTTTTGATATCTTACATCCCAGCCTTCTTCATTAAACTACCTAATCAGGATCACCGGTAATATTCCTGTAATAACCACGTAATATATGAGAAATGATATCTAAAATGAATTAATGAAACGATTTTCAAGAAAATCGTTAGAGCCATTTTTGTGATAGCAACATGTACCAAAACTTAGAATACTCAATTATTGACCGGAAAACAATAATTACATACAAAATTATATTTAAAAGGGAGTTAAAATGGCGAGTTTAAAAAAAATCCGTACAGCCATTCTTAAAGGAAAGCACTTGCGCGACCTGAAATTGAGCTATTTATAAAAGACAGCTATCAATTTTTCTGAACTAACCAACTATATCATTCGATAGGGCATCTAATATAGTATTTATGTAGCAACTTTGAAGAAAATCGTTAGAGTTATTTTTTTTGATACGGACTTACGGTCCCATTTCCGGTTTCCGATAGCCCACTTCCGGTTTCCAATTTTTACGAAAATTTGGAAAATTTATCTATTAGTTTCGTAGATATGATAGTCAGAAGATTCCATACATACACACATACATACATACACACACACACACTGACCAATTGCTAAAAACTACCTTTTGGGACTCAAGAGGCCTTAAAACGTGTAAATCAGGTGAAAACTATACATCGGTTATTTGCACCGAATACAATACTTCCATTACCTGTGGTAGTAGGGTATTGGAAGTAAAAAAATAAATAAAGTAGCTAGCTTTTAACTTTTTTTTTTATAAATTTGCACTTAAAAAATAATATATACGAGTATAACTCATATTTTATTATTCATTTACACAATAATATACATTTTAAAATAACAACAATATAATATGACTTTTCATTAGATTTTAACAGTATAAAACCGGGGTAATATTTATTTTTAATAATGTTGAGTTAAATACACTACTCAGTGTAAAGAAATTTATATCTGTTTTATTATTTAAAAAAAAAAAAGAGAAAGAAATGTAATCCTTTTACATTGAGTTGGCAATAGTTTTTATATGCAATATTACTTACAAAGCTTTACCCAAAATAAAATTTTAAAACATTGCATTAAATTTAATAATTTAATTCCCGATACATAAATACATAATTGCCAACAATCTCATTAATAAACAAAAAATTTTCAGCACCAGACTTGTTTTTTTCACACCAGTCTTTTTTTAGAGTAATTTTATATTATTTTCTACGTAATTGGAGCTAATATTTCTAAAAATAATTACAAGATAAAAAGAACTTTTTATATAACTTGTTTTTAAATTTTCTGTTGAATCATATAAACGCTACCGAAGACAGCGGGAACCCGGAGCAATTGGACAAAAGAATTGAAAATATTAATTGCTATCGTGTTTTGAGCCATTGTAAAAGTTTCAAATGGCTATCTATCCGGGAAGTTAAAAATTGATTGCAAGCTTTATACTGGTAACGCTGCTGAATGCAGCAGGGTCCCGAAGCAATTGGTTAAAAATATTTAAAAAATGCATTTTCCCCATATTTTGAACTATTCTGAAAGTTTCAAATATCTAGCAAGTCGGGAAGTTAGTTAAATAAATTTTCTGTTGAATCACATAAACGCTGTCCACGGCAGTAGGGACCTAAAACATTTGACTAAAATTATTTAAAAAATGTATTGTTCACCGTGTGCTGAGCTCTCCTGAAAGTTTCAAATGCCTACCTAGTCGGGAAGTTAGTGGAAAATCGATTTCAAGCTTTGTACTGGTAACGCTGCCAAAGGCAGCAGGAACCCGGAGCAGTTGGTTAAAAATATTTTAAAAAAAAATGCATTTTCACCGTGTTTTGAACTATTCTGCAAGTTTCAAATGTCTAGCTTGTCGGGAAGTTAGTTAAAAAAAAATTTCTGTGGAATCATATAAACGCTGCCGGAGGCAGCGGAACCTGAAAGAGTTGACTAAAAGTATTAAAAAATGTATTGTCACCGTGTTCTGAACTATCCTGAAAGTTTCAAATGTCTAGCTATCAGGAAGTTAGTGAAACATCGATTGCAAGCTTTGTACTGGTAACGCTGCCGAAGGCAGCAGGAACCCGAAGCAGTTGGTTAAAAATATTTAAAAAATGCATTTCACCCTGTTCTGAACTATTTTGAAAGTTTCAAATGTCTAGCTAGTCGGGAAGTTACTTAAATAAATTTTATGTTGAATCATATAAACGCTGCCGAAGTCAGTAGGGACCTTAAACAGTTGACTAAAAGGATTAAAAAATGTATTGTCACCGTGTGTTGAGCTATCCTAAAAGTTTCAAATGTCTACGTAGTCGGAAAGTTAGTGAAAAATCGATTGCAAGCTTTGTACTGATAACGCTGCCGAAGTCAGCAGGAATCCGAAACAGTTGGCTAAAGGTATTTAAAAAATGCATTTTCACCGTGTTCTGAACTACTCTGAACTGAAAGTTTCAAATGTCTAGCTAGTAGGGAAGTTAGTTAAACAAATTTTCCGTCGAATCACATAAACTCTGCCGAAGGCATTGGAACCTGAAACAGTTGACTAAAAGTATTTAAAAAATGTATTGTCACCGTGTTCTCAGCTGTCCTGAAAGTTTCAAATATCTAGCTAGTCGAGAAGTTAGTTAAAAATCGATTGCAAGATTTGTACTGGAGAAACAAACAAACATACAGCCATACAAACAAACAAACGAAGTTAATAAAAACATGGTAATAAAGTGTTGTGGAAAAAGGGGCGTGTAATAAAAATCTACCGATTCATAGTTAAGATGCTTGCTGATATGTAATTAAAACTACTATTTAATGTCATTTATTGTAGTCTCGTACCCTCTGTTAACAAATTCAAAAGTTCAAGCTTTTTTGTTTTTCGTACAGAAGGTTTCATTCCAGAATATACTATAGTGAGTGATTTAACTAAAGGATCCTTACACCGAAGCTGTAAGTTAAATTATATTTGAGTGTAAACTATTTTAATTATTTTAACTTACACGTAACGATAGAAGAAAGAGTGTGCAAGAATCTATCTTGAAATTTTACTTTTGTAAGGCAACTTCACCAAAATGGACATGATATCTTTTAAACACTTTTCAACAAAGTTAAAAACATGTTTATGATTTCGTTTTTTCTGAGTCTGTCTGTCGGTTAGCTCTCTAAATTATTAATTGTTGTTAGAATGCACCGAAACTTCTACTCTTTCATACTCTCTACTGAAAATGGTATGAATATCACGACTCGTTAGTGTAGAACATACTTGCATACTTGCCGACCATCTCATTATGAACAGTACAATTTTTAGTACCCGCCTTCTTTTAAACACCAGTCATTTTTTACAGTAATTTTATTCTTATTTAATCGTGACAGCATTTGAGGAGTATTACTCTAAAAATAAAGTGGTATGAGAAAAAGGGCGTTAACGATTGTACGGTCATTAATGAGATGGTTGACAAGTATGTACTTGCTAACATCCTAATTAATATTCCGTAGTGTCGTTAGCTCCGCCTTCTTTTTTCGCACCAGTATTTTTTTAGAGTATTTTTCTCTTATTCAATCGTAATTCCATTTGGAGAATATTACTCTACAAATTTATCGGTGTGAGAAAAGGGCGTGACTAACAACACTACGGAATATTAATTAGGATGTTGGCAAGTATGGTAGAAGGAAACGCCAAAGAATTTCGAAGCATTGCGTTTCATGACAGGTATTTCTATAAAGCATTGTTTGCTACCTTCATAGAGAACAAAACACGATGAAATTAACATGCATTATACATATGCACAAAAGCAAGTTATCTATAGAATGTAATATTCTTTGTAGTAATGACTGATTTGCAGGATGAAAAGGAACAATCACACATATTATGAAATATAACTGAAAAATGCTGGAGGTTACCAAATGTGGTGTGGGTTTATAGCACTTTCCTAAAACTTTTTAAAAAAATTATGACATCAATTATGTCTATTTGTCTGACTAAATTGGTCTCTCGCACTGTTCGTCCGCGCTATAATTTACGTAAATATTTTTAGAATGCATTATTGAAGTTTACTATTGCATGTTTCTTCTTGAAAATGGTACAAATATTAAAAACTGGTTTTTGTACAGGAGTTCAAAAAATATTTCGGCGACAATACAGCCTATGCAAAATTGCTATATAGAGCAAATGTTTATTTTTCAAATTGCACGCAACATAACAAAATTAATAGACATTACTAAGATACACGAAACCAATTTTATGTGATATAAAATATGATTGGCTTGATTGATAGTTAATATAATGCAAAAATATAAATAGAAATTGCTTAATGTTCATTTTCAGTTTTTGTCGAGAATGTTAGTACAATATATAGTGCTTACACAAATTATAAACTATATATAGGGGAAAAAAAAATATCTTTTAATGATTTCTGCTTAGAAATAAAATTACGAAGATTTTTGTGATACTTACTCTTCTATAGTTAAAACCAAAATACATTTTTGTAAACTTTCCCCTTCAAGCGATCCGCAATGTCTCATAAAAGCAACCTATCATTTTTTTTTTTTTTTTTTTTTTTTTTTTTTTAATCTATAAATATTTTGGGGATGTTTTCTTCTACAATATTAAAAAACAATAAGGAATTTTATGGTTTCATCAAGTAGAGAAAAAACATATTTTAGATTAATCTAAGTAACAGATGAGAGATGAGTACAATGGGGTAGTTTTATAATCAAAGCAGACCTCATGATTCGCCTCGTTTTTCATATTACAAAAGATTCACTTTATATCTATAATAATAAACACCTATTTGTGTAACTATTGTACGCTAACTTTACAAAAATTGGATTGCTGCCTTCTACAACAAAACATTCTCTTTATACATATGATATCGGTTCTAATACTTCCGAATTCTGTTGTGAGTTTTTGTAAATGAAAATTGAATGCTTTTCAGGCCATTTTGTGTGAAAGATGCTTTTATGCGAATGTAAATAATTGTAATTTCGTTTTTGATATTTTGTTTAGAGCAGTTTTAAGATGTTAAAATGTACCAAAAAATATTTCGTTCATAGACAAAGTGCATACGATTACTTTTATATGTGTTTGTATACGAACAATTTTCCTGATCTCTAAAAATTTGTTTTAAATAATATTCCGATAGTGTACAGATTTAGATTACCGAGTTTGAACTTTGCTGATAAAAATTTCCTTGTTAAATTACGGGAAAATGTTAGTAGCGCAGACTCCTGCATTTTCCTATAAACATCATAGTATGTACCGTTATCTATTTAGGCAGTATTAGGCCGTAAATGACTGCACTACTAATCCATCGAGATACTCCTACTCTCCGTCCGATCACTGCTTGTGGTTGCAAACAACGAGTAATTTATACTAAAATAGTCCGTGATCTGTTGTTAAAGATTGTAAAACTTGCGCTTTTTTTTTTCCCTCCTTGACTGTACATGACTGTCGGTAATAGAATAACACCGGTAAAAATCCGCAAAGAAAATTAATTTTGATATTCAAGGGATCTTAAAAAGTGTAACTATATCAAAAAGTTTATTTTGAAAATTTCAACAAAATATAATACTTTTTCTCTTGTATATAGGTAAAAATAAGTAAAAAACCTTCAGTATTAAATTTAGGCTCCTTACATTCTACCTACTTTCTGTAACAAAAGTCTCCGAACACTAGCAAAAATTCCTATATAAAAAAAGTACACTGATGACAGTTTTGTTAAATAAATCCTTGTCGAATCATGTTCTTAGCCAGTCTAAAAACAGGATTCGACAAGGATTTATTTAACAAAACTGCATTAAGTGTACCTTTTTTATATAGGAATTTTTGCTAGTGTTCGGAGACTTTTGTTACCGACTGTATATTCACAATAATCTGTAATAAGGAAAGAGCACGTGACGTCACTCTTAATCAAGTTATAGGTAAAGTGGCATAACATTGGCATTTCCACCAGTAACAGGTTGATCTTTTGCCACTCGAGAGTGGCAAAGATTGATTGACGGAGCGTTTGTTTGTAAACATGCCCTTTCCTTATAAAATAATGTAAATTGTAAATTATACAAAGTGTGCTTGGTGTTTCATTAGATTTATTAATTTAGTAAACACAAAGTACAATAGCTATATAATTGTAATCTGATATATCCATGCGGCATTTTGAGAAAAATATATGATTCAAAATTAACTCAAATACATTTCTGAGAAACAACCTGAAAGTAAAAGCGATAAAAATACCTACGAATAACTTTGAAACAGAGAAGTGTTTTTAACATCATATATTAAAACATTCATTTACATGAACGCTAGAGATAAAAGAAAGGTGAACAGACTCAAAGAAAAAATCTTTCTTAAACGATATTAAAAAATTCATTTGCAAGTTCTAGTTTCTACGCAGTACATTTTCCTCTTCCACTTCAATGCGGAAAAAGAAGGAAAACCATCCGAATAATGTTTCTATTAAAAATTTGATCTATAACGGTTTTTTTACTTATAACGTTTAATATATAAAATCTTGTTTTATCATTCACATTTATCTAATTAATTAAAAGTGATAAAGACGTATTATTTGTAGCAGAGGTTATATCATAATCTAACCAGACATCCAAAAAAGGGAAAATTATGGAGAAATAATTTGTTATTTATATGTATTATAAGTGGAAATACACAACTAAAAATCCTTAAACCTTAGTAAAATTTCATTTGTTTGAGTGAGTTTAAAATAGTAAGCTTTTAGGATATTCGTGTTTTCACTATAAAGGTGGGGGGGGGGAGTTTTTTTTTTTTTTCTGAAAATATGTATTAAAAAGTAGATTTTAACTTGTTTTGCTAAGTTTAAGTTTAGAAGTTAGTTCTATATTATACTAGCAGACTTTGTCCGCGTCGCTGGTCACTATATTTAAATGAATAACAATAAGAAAAAGAAGAAAAAGAATCAGCAACTTCACTTTATAAACAAAAAAAAAAAAAAAATCATTAAAATCGTTAAAAAATTGCTTCGTTATAGAGACTATCTCTTTCTGCTTACCCTTTTGTAGTCGGCAGTGTCTTTTCAAACCATAAGATTTCGAGTCCTTGTCGCTATTGCCTGAGACGACCAGATTTACCCGGTCGACCATAAAATGATAGCAATTCTACTCCAAATATAGTACTACAATATGTTATGAATTTAATCTGGTGTCAAAATGAAAAATTTTAATTCGTTAGTAAACGTACGATTGTAATTTAAAAAAGAACATTTTATAGCGCCTTATAGCGCATCCAATGAATATACAGGAAATCTTCGGTTTTTCCCCACCGAGTATGAAGAATCGAGTGTGATACCGTGTGTGGTTATACCGTTTTTTGGTAAAAATTTCCGCAATAGATCTCGGTAGTTAATCACGTTTTAATTAATAATTTGCTCCCAATTCAAAAAGATGAAAATTCGGTTTCGAGGAGCCAACGGAGACATGTGTGTGTACCAAATTTTACATCTATAAGTGCAGTAGATTTTTCTGGAGACAGCTGACAGAGGGAGAGATAGATTTCGGTTTTATTAATAAGCTATTAAAATAAACTTACGCATTCACATTAGGGAATAACTATTCTACAGGACCCTGTTGGTTAACTTTGAAATTTGAATAATAGCTCGGACATTTCTTGTCAAGGTGTTTACTTATGCAATTGCGATAGCTATTTTTATTCATCGCCAAAAGGACAACCTATATAATATTTCTCTAATGTGGTCCAGTTACGATTATATTTTGTCGAAGAAACGATACGATAATTATCTAATTAATAAAATACGCAAGGGGAAAAAATATTTATAAATGGGCAATATTTAAGCACGCGGACTCAGCTCGATGATCTAATAAGGAAAAATAACGACATTTGTCTGATGGGATTATTTTATGGAAAAATGTATTTAAAGTTGCTTCCTCGGTATCTTGGAAGCATAATTTTAAACCTACAATACTTTAAAGATGTATACAAAATGTGAATTATTATCATGAACTAACTAAAAAAAGCAATGGTTTACCATTGCTTTTTTCAGTTAGTTCATGTATAGTAAGTTAGTTCATGTATAGTATAGTTCGTTCATGTATATTATAATCGAAGTACGAAATTTTTTTTTTTTTTTTAAACAAAGAATTATACCAAAATATCATCGCCAACATGGCGACAAAAATTTAAAAGGCATCTTGGGAGTCCTATAATAAAACTGTACTGCCTGTGGAAGTATGAAAACTGGGTCGTAAACAATGAATTTTATTTTTAAACCTTTCTATGAATGATTATGGTTTCACTAATAAACAATATTAATTTGGTTCCAATAATAGTTTGGCTTCTGGTAAATATAATTTTTAATTAGGTGGTGAAATTGGTATAATAGTTATCAGTTTCAAATTTTAAAGATAAATAAAAAAAAAAATAAAGTGCGAAAATTTCGCACGGGTTTGCTAGTCTAAATAATATTTCTCTAAAGTGGATCAATAGCGATTATATTTTGTGGAAAGGATATGACATTGGTGAAATTAATAAAATACGCGAGGATAAAAATAATATTTAAAAACGAACAATATTTAAGCACGCGGATTCAGCTCAATGCGCTAATAAGAAAAAATTATGACATTTGTATGATGACATTGTTTTATAGAAAAATGTATTTTAAAAAGTTGCTTCTGCAGAATCTTTGAAAACGTCATTTTAAACTTTTATACCTAGATATATTTTAAAGATATATAGTACAGAATACGAATTATTATCATAAATTGACTAAAAAAAACGCAATCATAAAATGTATAATCAAAATTATATTATTATTATTATTGTTATTATTATTATTTTTTTTTAAGCAAAAATATATGCCAAATTAAATAAAATGCCATCGCACTCTTGGCGATAAAAATTAAAAAGGTGTCATGGGGGTCCTTTACTAAAACTGTACTGCCTGCGGAAGTGTGAAAACTGGGTCGTCAACCATGAATTCTTTTAGAAACTTTTCTTTGAATGATTATGGTTTCCCTATTGCACAATATTTATTTGGTTATAATAATATTTTGACTTCTGGTAAATTAAAATTTTAATTAGGTTGTGAAATTGGTATAATATTTATAAGTTTAAAATTTAAAAGGTAAATAAGAAAAGAAATAATAAAGTGCGAAAATTCCGCACAGATGTACCAGTAAATATTTAAAAATCCCATGGGAACTTTATACTAAAGCTCTACCCACATTACTTTGGGAACCATAAAATTAAGAAGACAAAATAACATATTTGAAGGCTATTTGATTAAATGAAATTAAGATAAATATAAGAGAATAAAAATTTTAAATATGTTATGACGTCAGTTTTGTCAGAATTTCTTGATGATACAGGTTTAATTTTCTATATTCTTGTTTTAATAACTTTTCACGTGCAGAAAAATGTTTCTTTTTATGTTAAAAAAATAAAATGAAATAAAATAAACAAAATACAAAATTGCAAGCATTTTATTTTATTAGCAGCAGGCTGAAATTACAATACAAAGAAAAATGTTGAGAAACTTAATAGAGTTAAATACGTTAATACATTTTAATTAATAACTTTCTTCATAGTTACATTTTTTAAAATCCGGCTTCAAGGTTCACACGGAGACATTGCAGACTCTTTATGTGTGCTAAATGTTACACCTGTAAGTGCCGTAGATTTTTTCACAAGACAGGTGGCAGACAGACACTATTTTGCTTTTATTAATAAGATAAAATTGAGTTTTTCGAAATATGATTATTGATAGATTCTGTATTAAATTAAAATAATATTTAATTGATTTCATATAAAAATAAAATTTAAAAACAAACCACTTATTTGTATTCTAAATATTTCAGAATCATACTTCTCTTAAATCAAATATATGGATATTGATTTCTCTGACTAATTTTAAACATGTATAATTAAATGCCATTTAAGTACAACGGGTAATTTACAAAATAAAATGTGCTTTCAGGAACATACGTAAATCTACGCAATTTGAAATTATTGAGTTATTTTTAAAATAAGACGTATCTAAGAATTATTAAATAGAGATCATCTGACAATGAGAATTATTAAAAGTCATAGAGATTTGTGAACTTGTAAAAATCCAACAAAATTTATAACTTTTCGTTCTCATTTCTAGTAGCCTTTTTAAAAAAGTACTTTAAATATCATATAACCTTTTCTTCAAGATTATCAGACGCTACATTATAAATAATAATAATAAATCTCTATATAAAGATTATTTTTACAACTTCTATTATTTATCCTTGTAACATTTAACCCTTTGCGGCGCAAAACAATTTGAAACATTTAAATTATAATGCCACCGGAATTCATGAACAAAATTAAACTAAAAGATATTTTAAATTTTAAGGTTGAAAAAACCGGCCTCTTCTGATATGTTATAAACGTTAATTTTTGCTAAAGAATTTCTGGGATGAATTTTTGCAGCTGGATCTTAAATTTTGCGTCCTCGCAGCGAGGACAGCGCGCGTTAAGGGGTTAAGTCGTCATATACGATATAAAAGATGGTTTATTTATAAATAAATACATTCAATTACAATGAGTAATTTACAAAACAAAACGTGGTTTCGTGGACGGGCGTAAATCTATACAATTTTAAATGATTAAATTAAAAAAAAAAAGAAAAATAAATAAACTAATATCTAAGAAAATTTAAATACAGACCATTTCAGAATTGATAAAATTCAGTCAGAATTATGAGTTTGTGAACATGCACCAAAATATATAAATTTTCGTTCATATTTCCTTTGTTACTTCTAATAAGCATTTTAAAAGAACTTTGAATGTAATATAACTTTTTTTGCAATATTATCAAACGCTACATTAGAAATAATAATAATACATCTTTACTTAAAGATTATTTTTACAACTTCTGTTATTTATGGCGTCTTAAGTGATATGGAAGAGTTTTCAGGTAGATTTCCACAGTCATTACAAGCTGTTTCCGTAAAATATCCTCGACGCAAAAGACGCTCCAAGAAAAAAAAAAATTAGAAATGTGTCAAAACAATTAATCCAAAACTGACATCCCTAACACCTGAACTAAAAGTAATAAATGTATCATACTCTCTTATCTGTCAGAGATTAATCTTGAAAAATCTCTTTCTGCTTTCTAGGAAAAGTTTCGTATATTCTTTCCCACAAGTCTGTATTGTCGTGTCAAGTAAACATTACAGTGATGCTATAATCACTGAAAGGATGTTCTTTAAAAGAACTGCATGATGATAAACATCACTTTCTCCATTTGATCGTTACTATTAAAGATGATGTTATTTGACATTAAGATTTGTTTTTCCTTGTGACAGTTTTTTTTTTTTTCTTTTAATGGGAAAGTATTGCCAAATGTGTAATTTTTAAATATGTGTTTTCTTCATTGATTTTCCTTTACTTTATGTTTTTAATTAAAATGTACATATTAGATATTATTCATTGTTATTGTTACACTTTCAGAGCTGAGCTCATAAATTTAAAGAAGTATAACAATAAAATATGTCATTTATACTTTCTTTAAAACTTCTTTCTAACTTAATATACGATCTTTCCAATAGTCAGTCAAAATTTCTGAATCCAGTAAGAGAAATAATTCTGTAAATCTATTTAATATGATCTTTCCAATATGATCTTTCCAATAGTCAATCAAAATTTCTGAATCCAGTAAAAGAGAAATAAATCTGTAAATCTATTTAATTCACATGCAGCAGATAAGATACAGAACATATAATTTTGCTTATATTTTAAGAAATAATATTTTAAATGAATAAATTTCAAAATTCAATGTAGTTATAACCACAGCAGTAAAATGCAATCGGACTTTGAATGGCTTTTCATCGAAATCCGATAAACTGATGAGCGGCCAATAATCATGATCTTGTGTAAAAAGATATACTCACCGAAATTTCATCTAAAATTTACCATCGAGGAGAGTGAATATCGTGATCGGAATCATGCGAATTTTAGAATCTGACCTGATAAAAATAGGATAAAAAGACATAATGTTTATCTACTTTTAAGTGATTGGTTATAGGTTCGATATTTGTATAACATGAAATTTTTCTCAGTGAAAACTGGTCATAGATACTAGTCGAAACAAAATATTCATATTATTACTCGAGCAAGTTTCGAGATTTTTATGAAATACTCAGCACAATACGATGGATTATAGCTACTAGGAAAATAAAATTCCATAAAAACGTTCTCGTAACCAAAAGGGAGGGGGCGATTTTTATTAAATTTTGAATTTTCTCATTTAAGGTGATGCTCTCAAGGAATTAAGAAAAACTGGTTCAATATATATTCAGGTGATCGTTTACATAGAAAAAAAATATAACAAAGAAAATTACTTATACTACATAATATAAAAACATTTGAAGTTTTAGTTATTAGTTTTTGAACTCGTGAGTCATTTACATTTTAAATATGCGATTTCTACATGCAAAGCTCTATCTTAAGAATTTATATATATATATACTTTGTCCGTATTTTATGGATTGTGTGCATACTAAACTTGGCGAAATCCGCTCATCCGTTATAGCTGCAGAATTTTTTTATAGCTGAAGTTTAATTAAATAATTATAATTATATATTATTAGAATTGTTTTAATTAACCAGCTTGTATATTATTTTTTAAATGGCATAAAAATGATAAATGGTTAAGTAAAAAATTTAGTTTCTAGATCACTTTTATTCCGACATATCACATATACTTGATTCTAAATATCACTTGTGATGGAAGGTCGTTGAAAGATACAGTTTTATTGCAATAAATATCATCGCTTAAATGGAAAGGTCTAGTCTTCTCACTGGCCCTGCCCCAAGAATTAAGTAGACTTTTCTATAATACATATATTTAATGGCTATTTATTAAGTTCAATCAGCAGGTAAATGACCTTAAAATCTTTCACATGAAAGTAAATAGTCGTATACAAATTTTATATATATGCATACATATACTAGTTAGTTGTAGGGCGACTAAGGCGCCCATGAAAAAATAATCTTTTCATTTTATTTATTTCTCACTTCAATTAATTCATTTGCTAGCAATGTGAAATTTTCGCTTGTCATTTTTTCATATGCATGAGCAAATTAAATTTCGTAAAATCATTCACATTCTTCGTATTAATGCAAATAGTGCAATGAAATACATCCATAAAAATATAATTCTTACTATGTATATTTATTCATGTAAACATTAGCATGTAAAAACTTTTTTCTTTAATTCCAACATTCGACAGCCACGCCCATATTCACGGGAAAACGACCAGTTCTTAAACGGTTGAAATGATGTTTGCAGTCAAGGGTTCCTGTACAAATCTGAATTATACAATGTACTTTACCTCCCCTGAAAATTTGTTCCATTCTTTTAGAATCACCCTGTATACTACAGATGATACTGTACAAACGATTACTATACATACTACAATATTACTATTAAAAAATAAATAAATAAAAGTTATATTCAAAATATTGACTGCGGAGGAACCTGTAATGAAGTAATCAGAAAGTACTGTTACAGGATATTCATGCCACCTTTATGTTTCTCTTTTCTTGAATACATAACATATCTGTTTTTCGTGATTTAATAAGTTATAAAACTTAGAAGTTCTCATATTTATTTTGGATCTATTTTAATATTTTTTATTTGTTTTAATCGACATTTTAAGCTTTTGTTCGTTTTCTAATGGGTAGATGGTAGCACTACTTCGAAATTTAGCAAATAGTGTTTCAGAGAAATTCAAATACAAAAGTCTTACAAAGTTATTGATTTATTAACCCTTTGAGGGGAAGGTAATTTTGTTCATTTTGAATCAAAAGCCACCGGATTTTACTAACAATGTTAGAATATAAAGTCCCTCTCCCCCCCCCCCCCTCCCACCCAATTTAATATTTTGTAACTTATCATATCAATTTAATACAAACGTTTGAAGAAAAGAAAAAAAAAAAAAAAAACACTGCGAAAAATTCACACATATACTACCGATTTCCTTTTATATTATTGTCTTATACAAAATATACAGCTTGGTAATGGGTATCAAAGGGAAATATATACTATTAACAAATTATCTAAATTACAAACCCATCAAAGTAACGAATAAGCTTTTAAATGTCGAAGATTTCATTTCCGCATTTAATGCAATTTACAAATTTAAAATCACACATTTCCTTAGCTGCCAACATTCCTATTCTTTCAATAGCATTTTTAGTACCTGCCTCTTTTTCACATCCCATTTTTTGTAGAATAATTTTCTACAATATATAATTATGATTAAATGCGAAAAAAAATTATTCTTCAAATAACGTGGTGTGAAAAAAAGCAAATATCAACAATGTTAGGGGAAAAAAATAAAATATTGGAAAAAATAGAAATATTTCATAATTAAATAATAAATTCTATTTAAGAATAACATAATTTTACTGTTAAAAAATAATATTTTTTTTCAAATATTTTTAAATATCCTCTTAGCTAGTACTATAACACTTTCTAATATTAACGCTTACTAACATAAAATATGTAAAAATAAGTTTCTGGAATTTAGTATATCGTTGCTTATCATGTCAATTTAGTACAAATATTTAAAGAAAAAAAAAAGAACACTGCAGACCGTTCATCCATACTCTACCGATTCCGTTTTATATTAACGGCTTATGTAAAATACACAGCATGGTAATGGGTATCAAAGGGGACATATATTAACAACGAATATCTCTCTCGAGGCAGGAACTGAAAATGGTTGAGGAAAAGTGCGATAAAACTCATTCGTAATAAAACTTAAACTTTTAAAGTCATCATTCTTTTGAATTTCTCATGCAAATGTTTTTAGAATTCTTAAACAAACAACACAATGAATTCAAAAATATTTTTTTAAATGGCAATTTCAAAGGTATTAATTAAGTTTTATTATAAAACAGAATCCTTTTAATAAAAACCCAAATTTCCAGTAACTAGTGCTGAAAATTATGTCATAGCTAAAACAATGTAGTGAAATAAGTAATGTAAAACCTTATTCATGATTTCCCTGCGTGCCTTTCAACTGAATAAAATATTGAAAAAAGATTATTTAACGGAAAAAACATACAGCAATATCGCAAAATATATTGAAGTAAAGATAATAAAATTGTATTCAATGTTTGCTTGGTTCCAGAAGAGTCGTTCCTTTATACAAATAGTAAAACAATTTCTATTTTTAGAATAAACTATTTTAGATGTGATGCGAAATTTTAATAAGTCATGGGAAAATAATAGAAGTAAATTAATGATGTGGAATGGACGACTAGAACGAGGCGGAGTTTCCCTTTGTTTGTGGGGAAAAGCTGCGCTATGGTTGGCTATAGTCCTTTATTTGTGGGGTAAATTAAGACTCCTATAGGTTAAATTTCATCATGACGTCGAATGACGACAAAAAGTCAAGTCGTCAATTTAGCCTCGTTGCGACGAATTAATAATCTATATATTAATAGGCAAGCATGAAATTTGTGGTACACTTTTAGCATAGTAATTATGGGAGTAAAGGACTGAAAGTGGTATCATTCGAAAGGTATGATTAACCAGATTTCCAGAATACAAAAATTATTTTTCTACGATGTCAAGAAGATACTAAAAAATACTTTTATTTTTTATGCATTTTTTTCACTTTATAACACGTATTCTTTTGTATTAAAAAATTCCTAAAGCAGAAAGTTGTTATCCGCGATTATAATGAAATGCTGGCCCTCCGGTGGGCTAAGGTGTAATTACAATTAACATGAATAGCTTTCGGCTTTCGTCAAGACGCCAATGCTTGCCGATGTTTAGTTTCACATATATTTATTGAATAAAATAAATAAATCCGGTAAAAAAGATAACACATACTGTTGTGTGCTACAGTGTAACTCCAAAGGATCAAGAAATTCAGAATTAAGCTTCCATTTATTTCCAAATGACAAATATAAAATTTCAGTTGCTTCGGCTAATGGAAGTAAAGAATTAATCAGATGATTTGAAACTAATATTTGTTCAGCTTCAGTTAAAAATCTACTTCCCATCGAACTTTGAATAAACTGAAATATTTTTTCCAAAAGCAATCAATTTTCCATGATGTAATGGCGGAGAAATTATAGCACGAATATTATGTAGTAACACAAATAGAATAATAATAATTACACGTGGCTATTATATTTACTAACAACAAAAGCTGAAAAATCGCCATCTATCGATCATTACAAACGCGGATATATAAATCTGGCAATTTCTTAAAACTCAAATAAAACCATAGACACAATAATTTGTGTAGCAATATTAGACTCTCGACTACAGATTTTTCATTCTAAGAGACAACAGCCATTACAGTGGTAGGAATTTGAATGAGAGTGGCAAATAAAAGTTTATACTATTGAACATATACGGAAATTAAAAAAAGTATTTGATATATGAAAGTTCCATTTTTCTCTAATTTATTTAAGACACAATTTCTTTCATTCTTTCATTTTCTTTTTTTTTTTTTGTGATAGAAAGAAAAGAAAAGAAATATACAAAAGAAACATATACTAAATTATATATACTAAAAATATACAAAAAAAAGAAATATAAAATACGTAAGCTTTAATTTGGAGACATATTTTTAAACTAAAAAAAATGCATTTCAATTAACTAAAATTGACTACTTATTTAAAAAAAAAAAAATGGATTTATTACTACATCTTTTACGTATATAAGAAGAAAGTATAAGATTTGAAAAAACTTTTGATTTTTGGTTTTCGATGAATTTACACGTTTTGACATTTCCTTGCATTTCAATTAACTGAAATTGACTACTTATTTTACTATTAGCTTCTGCATGTATAAGAAGAAAGTATAAGATACTGAAAATTTTCGATTTCCGGTTTTCGATGAATTTACGCGTTTTGAGATTTCCTGGCATTTCAATTAACTGAAATTGACTACTTATTTTTAAAAATATGGATTTATTACTAGCTTCTGCATGTATAAGAAGCAAGTAGAAGATACGGAAAATTTTTCGATTAATTTATACGTTTTGGGATTCCCTTGAAATTAACTGAAATTAACTACTTATTAAAAAAAAAAAAAAAAAAAAAAAAAAAAAGAAATAGATTTATTATTCTATCCTCTGCAAGAATCTAAAAGATTTGGAAAAACTTTTGGTTTCCAGTTTTCGATTAATTTACACATTTTGAGATTTCCTTACATTTCAATTAACTGAATTTTACTACTCATTTTTAAAATGTTGATTTATTACTAGCTTCTGCATCTATAATAAGAAAGTAGAAGATGAAAAAAAGATTTCGATTTCTGGTTTTCGATGAATTTACACGTTTTGAGATTTTCTTGCACTTGAATTAACTGAAATTGACTACTTATTAATAAGTGGATTTTTTACTAGCTTCTGTATGTATAAGAAGCCAGCTGGAAGATACAGAAAAAATTTCGATTTCTGGTTTTCGATTAATTTACACGTTTGAGATTGCCTTGCATTTCAATTAACTGAATTCGACTACTTATTTTTTAAAATGTGGAATTAGTATTCTATCCTCTGCATCACCCAACAGGGGGTGCTTCCACGTTGTGATTACCTCTCATTTCAGGAAAAGCTCAACATCTACATTGTACCAAACTCAGAGAAATATATTAAGTAAAACTCTGCTGATTCAGTTTGAATGCATATCGACAAACAATTGACGCAGCTGTGTTGTAATTCAATTCCGTTTCGAAGAAGACAATTACTTTGCTTTGAAAAAAAAAAAAAAAAAAAAAGGGGGGGGGGGGTTCGGCTTTCAACCACTGGGCGATTCTAATAAAAATTAATAGGCATGTGGTTATAAAATTTTAATTAAAAGATTACGAATAATTATTAATTTCTTGACAATGGACTTGAGAACATATAAATATCATGATGTAAAAAATGAAACTATGTGTTTTAAATATCCTGTAAATTAACATTTAGTAAGTTGAACTGGCAAGAAGAAATATATTTGGATGTACATGTGTAAAAATGGAGTGATATTCGTGAGTAAACCAACTAGTTTATAAATACTTACGATAAATTTGCAAAAGGTCTAATCTGTCAAACATCTGAAAGAATCTGTTAGTTTATTTTCTTATTATTAATGCGATAGCCGCATTTTTTTAATATTCCCTAATATTTTAAATACATTTTTCATAGCTACCAATTTGTACGTCTTTTTGATACTGGAAATTTTTAATAAGTTTTTTAGCAGTTTTCTGTGATTTAATACGAAATTTATTTTATTTATTTATTTATTTATTTATTTTTAAGAAACACTGGTGTTAAAAAACTATACAAATTGGTGCCAATAGTTTTTAAAGAGATTTATAAATTAAATATTGAAAAAAAAGAAAAAAAACCTTTTTTTTTTTTTTTTTTTTTTTTTTTTTATTTAGTTAGTTACTTGTATATATATATTGGTAAAAATATGGTTGTGATATGCTTATAAAGAAAAAGTTAAAGAAATGTTGAAAGATATTTTTTTATTTATGAAGAAAATGCACTTTGTTTTCTTAGGTAAATGCTACATTAAAACAAATATGTATGTTAGTATTTATTTACTGGATCTGCTATACTTTGTACAAAAATATCTATTTTAATATTTTATTGATTGGATTACATTAAATGTCAGAATTAGTGTCATCCAAATTTTATTGGATAGCATTTTGCTGTGAACATGGAGAAAACACAAAAAGAAAAAAAAAACTAACAGAAAAGAAATGGCATAGAACACAAAATGTAATTATTTCGAATTTGTTATTCTATGCTCGATTAATTTGTTTAATGATTTAATTATACTAGTGTTGCCCAGTGGTCGAAACTCGACCATGGTTTAAGAAAATATTTAAATAATAAGTATAGAAATTCAAAATTTCCGATTAAATAATGTTCTTAGATTTTCTCCTAAAAATAAATAAGTAAATATAATACATAGATAGTTTCTTGCATATATATAACATAGAAATTTAACCTTTTCAGAAATCAAAATTAATTGCAGCATAGCAGCACTGCCTTTCGTCCGATATGCACTCAATTTAAATCAGCATGGTTTTACATATTATCTGTCTCACACACTAAGTTTAATGCACTTATATGTCATAGAAGCTGAGATATTGTCTTCTTGTAAACAGAATAATACAGCAGCACACCAGAACCACGTGTCAGCCGATTTTCCTCCAAGATCAAGCAGCATACTTTTGTATTATATCCATCTTATATACCAAGTTTGATGTGATTATACACAGCAAAAAATTCATTGGACGATACACTCCAAAATCGAATCATCACCAATTTAAGTCAAAGTCTAAACAAATATCAATCTTACTTAAATTCCATCTATTAGCTAGTGAGATACAAAATTTGCTGACATATCATACACACACAGACAGTCGTTTTCTAAAAATATGCGAATCATGTTTAAATATCTCAAATCCTTGTAATTCATAAAAAACTGAAAATCGAAAGTTTTCACGAATCAAATACTTTCTTCTATATCATTTTATATAGTAGTACCACCTACCGGTTGACATAAAAAAATTTAATCAATATATCTTCTTACAACTGCATATTCTTTATTTACATGTGCAATTCAGTGAAATTTTCACCAACAGATGTTGCGATATACGAGAAATTGAGATGCAGTTGTCGCGTAAGACGAAAATAATGTAGAATTGCAGCGCCACATGGCACCCGATATGTATCCAAAGAGAATTAGCATAGTTTTATCTAATAACCACATCACAAGCTGTGAGCAATTTTGATCACATATTCTTCAAGTACAGTCGGTAACAAAAGTGTCCGAACACTAGTAAAAATTCCTATGTAAAAAAAGTACACATAATACTGTTTTGTGAAATAAATTCTTGTCGAATCACGTTCTTAGACTGACTAAGAACAGGATTTGATAAGGATATATTTAGCAAAACTGTATTAAGCGTACTTTTTTTACATAGGAATGTTTGCTAGTGTTCGGACACTTTTGTTACCGACTGTACATCTAATTTATTACAAAAGTAATATAAATATATAATTATAAATTAAAATAAATATTTTTTATGAAATAATAGTAAAATTTGTGATTTATATCTAAAATATTTCAATTTATATATGAGGAATCTGAAAGGTAGTTTAATTTGTGCTGTTCCCCGAAAAAAATCATTTCTTTATCGTTTGCAGTTTAGCACAGATTGTTTATTTTAAAGCAGTTATCAGAACAATCCAGTACATGTTTTTACCTATAAAAACATAAAACGATTTTCGTTTGTATTTTATTGTGGTTAGTTTGTCTTTAAAAACCGGTGTTGCAAGCCTTATACAGAAGTGAAATGTAGCTCAGATTAATCTTAATGATTTTATTCCCAAATTATGCGGTGCATTGACAAATGTAATGACTTTTCGTCTGGCACCTGCAAACGGTTATTGTTGGCGATATCTTTTAGGCCTAAGTTAGTATTACTCAATTTCAACCGAAATTTATTTTTTTAATTTTCCCATAGAGTTAACGTGGAAACAAAGAGAAATTAATGTGGCATCCTGGCACGTAATATTTCTGTTCCTATCATTTTTGGCATTTAAAAAAAAATCATTCTCAATCTCTCCGGGTTATCATTCGATCACTTTACTCTCTAAAAGAAACAACGCATCTTTATCGTCTGTCTTCTTTCTCATCTTTTCATCTTAGCTATAGAGCAGTCTAAAATACATTTTATTTGTTACATATTGGAATCTTACAGAACTTTTAAGAAAATGTACTTTTATATCTGTCGTATTACAGATGTCATAAATAAAATCAAGTAGTTTCTCAAATTTTCAAGTTATATTCTTTTCGAAGTTGTATTTCCATTTTTTGAGCTTGGATGATTGCGGCGTTATAAATCGATCTCGGCACCTCACTGATAAACTGCACCACACGTGCCAAGTTTTATATAGCTATACATTGTAAAAACTTAGACAGAGTCTTCCCCAAAATAGGATTTAATAGCAGCGACATCTGTTGACTTATATACACTCAAACTAAATCAATAGATTTTACATTATATAACCAATATTTTATTAAGTTAGGTACGCTGTAGATGATGAACCTTTCCTGAAATGAAAGGAAATCGCTGCTTGTCTCGCCACAGGTTGGGTGATTTAGTGCAAACGCTAATAAGCACTAATTCAAGCCAAGATCCAACGATATATCAAGTTTGGTTACATTAAATCCATTTGCTTATGTGGTACAGTGTTCCCATATTTTTCCTAATTTAAAAAGACAGTATACTTTTTAAAATAGTCGAATCGTGTTCAGGGAATCTCAAAACGTGTAAATTAATCGAAAACCTGTACTAGATTTTTTTTCGAATTTTATATTTTCTTCTTATATATGCAGAACATAGTATAATGAATCCACTTTTTAATAAGTAATTAATTTCAGTTAATTGAAATTCATTGTGTTTTACGTAAAAAAATATGTTTTGAAATTAGACCTGACGTAAATCACAAAAAAAAAAAAAAAACATAATAAATCACTAAATAAATAAAAATATTAAAACTTTTATAAATAAAATCGGTTATTTATTTGTTTATTTATTTTAGTATATATTCAATAATATAAAAAATTTAATCAATCACTCACTCACTCAATAAGCATTTCTACCATTCTAATGGCTATTTCCACTTAGACTGGAAAATCTATAGTCGAGAGTATAGGAATAGGAATATGACATCTATACAAATTACTGTGTCTATGATTTTATTTGAATTTTATGAAATTGCCAGATTAAACAGCACTCTTAAAAAGAAATTTTTAACACAAAAAGCTACGTGTATAAAATGAAAAAGTGCAAAACAATAAAGGTATTTTTGGATACCTTCTTGACATTATATGAGAATAATTTATATCTCAAACTCACGTTAACCTTACCTTTCAAAAGATATCACATTCAGTCCTCTACTTTTATAATTAATATGTTAAAAATATATAGAAAATTCATGTTTACATATTAATATATAGATGCGAACATCTCTCTCTATTTTTTTTTTTTTTTTTTTTTTTTTTTTTCGAGAACCGTTAGTAAACCGCCTTTTTTTCACACCATATTTTTTGTTGAGATCCTCCATTATGTAATTACGATTCTTCGGAAGAAAATTACTCTTTGAAAAAAAAAAGGATGTGAAAGAAGATGGCTACTTAATACTTATGATTAAATTAGAAATGTGGAAAAATATAAAATAGGCATAGTTCTTTTTTTTTTCTTTGTTTAATACTATAAAAACGTTTATTAACTTTGCTCTTTACAGATCGGAAACGCTTATGTTTTTTACAAGTTTGAAAAAAATTCCTGAGAAAAGTACAATCTTGACCATGAAATTTTCCTGATTTCATTTGTAATAATAATTGTAATAGTACTTTATGATTGAATAGATGATTACTGATAACGTCAAGGAACATTATTTGCAAATATTGGGTACATTGCAACCCAAACTTTTGCAGGAATGAGTCGGAATTTTTTTACAGTGCAATTATTCAGTTATTTTGTTGAGTTCTTAGACAATTTTGTATGTTGTAATTCAAAATGAAAATGAAAATCATAAATATTTTTTTATTTTTCTGGCATGTTCGTGTGTGTTAGGTTATGCAAAGCATTATTTATAGCTTATAAATTGTAATAGTTCAAATACCTATAAAATTTAACGAAATTAAATTTTGTTTAAACAGTTGTGAGGGATAATTATAATTTTAATCGTTTAATCTGTTACTAAATATCCTAATTAACAAGCATACACATTATATATATACAGATATAACCTGTTGATTGATAGTATTTACACTGTACTGAATATACTTTGGTTTTATGCCTTTATATAAATTAATTTAATTTAGAAATATATATTTTTATACACATATAGTGTTGAAATATATCAACAACACTTACCCAGGTCTTTATATAAAATGGCCGTGTCGAATTTCTTAAAAAATCTGTTGAATGAAAATTCCTTTGCAGAAGAAGCAAGCAGACACAATTAGCTAAACTGGTGTTTTAATTGTTAGGTTCGTAAAAACATCATGTTCAAACATAAATTACGTCTTTATTGAATTACAGGTGAACATATATATCTCGTACGGAAATTGGGACGGGGAGGAGAGGAGGAGCACAAAACTTTACGTCTTAATCAAACAAATTCAAAATCGAAAAGCTTAACTAAATCTGCCAGCCTCAGAGAACTTAAATTGCAACCCCAAAAGTTGGTATCCTTAAAATTCAGCCAAAAGTATGCCAAGCTGTTTCTTTCTCCTCCTAACATATTAATACAAAATATATCTCGCTGGGAATGAGAATCTCAAAAACTGTTCGATCCTTTTCTTTCCTACCTCTCCCCCACGTCACCAAAGTCCGGAGAGAACCTGAAGGCACCATAAGTTTATAGTGTTGAAATATATCAACAACACTTACCCAGGTCTTTATATAAAATGGCCGTGTCGAATTTCTTAAAAAATCTGTTGAATGAAAATTCCTTTGCAGAAGAAGCAAGCAGACACAATTAGCTAAACTGGTGTTTTTATTGTTAGGTTCGAAAAAACATCATCTTCAAACATAAATTACGTCTTTATTGAATTACAGGTGAACATATATATCTCGTACGGAAATTGGGACGGGGAGGAGAGGAGGAGCACAAAACTTTACGTCTTAATCAAACAAATTCAAAATCGAAAAGCTTAACTAAATCTGCCAGCCTCAGAGAACTTAAATTGCAACCCCAAAATTTGGCATCCTTAAAATTCAGCCAAAAGAATGCCAAGCTGTTTCTTTGTCCTCCTAACATATTAATACAAAATTTTTGAATATAAAAATGTCGTTATAAAGTTAGATCGATTTGGCATTGAGAAGCAACGCCAATTGTCCTTCAACTCTCAACGTACACAAAACGGCGTCGCTTAGACGGCAAAAATCCATTATAAATCTATTTTTAGAACTATAATGACCCGCTTGAAATAATAATCGCTTTTAATGTAAATATGAGGGTAATAAATATAAATTGAAATGATTGGTTTTTTTTTATTATTATTTTATGCTAGGAATATGCTGATAACAAATTTTAAATTACCCTGTCAAAAATAAATAATTATAGCTAAATTGATTTAATCCATTCGGGGAAATGTATAAACAAAATTACTTTTCAAAAACCCCGATATAAAAATTGCTTTATTTTATTCTGAGAGTAATGTGTTTGTAACAATAAAGGACAAATAACACAAATTTTGATTTGTAAATAAAACGGGAAATTCTATATAATTAATTAATTGAATTACATAAATTTAAAAAGATTTATTTTATATAATCTATATTAATCCCTCCTTTTTGTTATATATTAAATTTGAATAAATAAATAAACTTTTAAAGGACATATGTGTGAGAACACTCACACAATACATATTGGGGGTAGGGATATTTTTGAAAATTCCTTAAACGTTTTGTCGTCGGTTATACTATTATATAAATTGATATCTTTTAGTAATACATATAAAAAAATTCCGAACATTTCTGAAAAAAATTGGGTAAGTAGTTCTAAACAGCTCTGACCCAATTCTGAGTAGTAACCTGACTGAAAATTCTGACTAGTAAATTCAAATGCCACTCTTTTTATATAGTGACCTTAGACTTGCCTAATCATTGATATATATTTAAAAAAAATTACTACACAAAAAAACCCCAAAAATTATTAAAATTTTCCTTTGCGGAAACCCTTGCTGTAACGTTCTGATAATTTATTAGTTAATATCAAATATATCAATGAAATGATAACTAAAGACCTCCGATCAGGAATATTTCACAGAGATGAAAGTCTTATCTTTAGATATCAGTCTAGAACTTTCCAAAACAGGGAACCTTTGTGAAATATTAAAATTATTCAAAAATTTACAAAACATAATTAAAGTCAAATTTGCAAAATATGTCCAATTTTGATAGATTACAAAATTGACAACTGTAATACTAATAATATGTTTTAATATTCAGCTAAATTTATCTATTTTTGTATTTAAAAACAAAAATATCTCACAATTACACAGTATTTTTTTTTTCCATTAAGGAAATAAATTTTACTTCAACCTATCTAATAGGGTTGGTGCTCCAGTGGTTGGCATGCTCCAGTAATTGACATCTATCCCGAAATAATTAATAAATAATAAAATCATATATTTTACATGTAAGAATTTTAACAATTTGTGGCAAACACTGGAGCATAGAGTGCTAATAACTGGTAAAATGAATAACTAGCAGTGTCAAACACTGAAACATAGGGATCAATTACTGATAAAATGAAAAACTGGCAGTGTCAAATACTGGAACATTGAGTGGGAGTTAAATAAAAATTCATCAAAAAAAAAAAAAGGTTATCAAATATATATTTTTTAACATATATCTGGTTCTGAATGTCTTTCATGCCATATGTACTAACTTAAGATTTCTAAAAATATTTTCTGATGACTGGAACATTAAAAACATCAGAGATTGCTTTAAATGTGTCAATCACTTGTGCCTTTACCCTATATCTAATATGATATTTAATAATTTATTAGAATTTCCTGATTTCTTTTAAAAAGACAAGATTTTCGTTTATTTATTTATTAAAATAAAATAGTACTGTTAATTATATATATATATATATATATATTATTATTTTTTTTTTTTTTCGTCTGAAAGGTTTCTTCTGAAAGATATTTTCCTTACGAGGGTAATTTTGGATGGAATGTAGGACTTTTTTTAGTTAGTTAAAACGAATGAAAACCTCTTGATTGATTTAGTAATTCAACCTCTTTAGTTTCATTATATAATCCAACTTCCTTTAAAAAAAAAAACTGTCCCTGTATATTTTCTTTTTGCATAATAAGCGATTAAATAGTTTCTGATTATTTAACGCCTCTTAATAGCTATTAACTTTAAAAAAAAATTATAATAAAATAAGATTTTAAATTGACATCGGAAAAATTATAAAAGTGCATATTAGAATTAGTTTACAATCTTGTCTTTTCTTTATTATTTTTATTTTCAACGTAGAGACTTTATAAAGAGATTCCTCATTTTTCGAATGAACAATTAAACAAATAAAATACAGCTTATTTAAGACGCTTAATTCAAACTTAAATATTTATTGTTACAAGTTTTTTCTGAAATTTTACAAGAGTAAAAATTAAACAGAAATCCAATTAGAAAAGCTTATGTGACATATATAATCTTTTTAAAACGATAAAATGATTACGTAAAATATTTAATCAGGGTATTAACACTGTCAAACAAAACAAATACAGGTCTGAATAAATGACACTTTAAACTATAAAAGAAGAAAATACTGAATGCTTCACTTTTTCCATGATTTAAAAGTAATGTACATAATGTTTAAAATGAGCTTTTTAAGAAACCTTTTTTTATACAAACACACATATACACACACAAACACACACATACCACACACGCATATACAGGATATATACCGGGTGTAACGTAAGTCTGCAGACACTTTAAAAATTCATAAAAATTGAAGAAATCGGTAGCATTGAACGCAGTTTGTGAAAATATTATTTATGTGGAAGGGACTTTTATTAATAAAGAAAAAAAAAAAATAGTTAATTTTTTCGTTGACAGAGGGCTGCGCTGCACGAATGCGTAACAAGAAATATGCAAATCAGAGTTCTATAAATTACACGGTTTTATAATTAACGTAGTTATTTCTCAAGTTGCCTCCTATTTACACGTATATGAAATTTTAATTGCGATGCTGACTTGGTGGATAAAGCGTTACTGGTAAAAACGTTTTCCTTCAGGTAAGAATTGCCGATTGAAGCTGCAGTTTGCGGTTTTGTAACTCGTTTGCAAAGAGTAAGTTGTGGTGATGACGGACACATAGAATAGATTTAAATGGTTGTAATCACTTTCTTGAAAATAAATACTGTTTTTCTGGGAAGTGTGTGATTTGCTGATGTACAGCGCCCTTTATCGACAAAAAATTAACTATTATTACTTTCTTTACCCCCCCCCTTCACACACACACACAAAATATAAAAAAAATACCCCTTCACAGGAACACCTATTTTATAAACTGTAATCGGATCTACCAATTCCTTCAATTTATATATGTCTATGTATACTCCCTAGATTCACCGGATAAGTGGAACATTTATATTTTGAATAAATGCTCATTATTAGAAGAAATGCTATTTTCATTTATTTTATTCAAAATAGGGGAAAAAACGGATAAGTTGGACTGCAAATTCAAATAATAATAGCTAAATAAACATACAAAATAGGTATGCGAACCTAAATACTTTACGGAGTGAAAATCAGAGTTGCCGTTACCCGTAATTTTCTCCACCACACTTCATAATAACAAATATTTGATAGTTTATATGATTCAGTATATGAAAGAAATCTTTACAAATTAAGAGGTGTAGAATGTTACTGGCAAAGTAAGGGAAAACAATAAAAATATTTAATTGTGTTTTAAATTTTAAAAATAAATAAGCACAAAATATTTAATAGTGTCTGCAGTTCTTCGTCTCAATTTTAGATCATCTGTTGTTGCTACCAAACAAAATTAAAAAGAAATCTTACTAATTTGCATTTTCAGAAATTAGTACTTTCCCTCTTTTCTTTTCCAATATGTCAATATTTTATTATTATTATTATTATTAAACTGTGGTTATAAGTTATGCCTGTTGAATACACTAGTATAATTAAAACAAATACTTGCTTATTCGCAAAGATTTCACAGTACTTATTAATCTTTGGAAATCTGCTATTTGTAATTCTGATTGAGTTGGCTGAGTAGATTCTACGTCGCATTAGGCGGGCAATCGGCGTCATAAAGGGTCTCCCCCCTAAGGGTTTTCCGGAAACATACCACCACAATTTTGTCCTCCGTGTAGATGATGTTTCCCGCGCTTCGATAACCCCCAGAGGTATAATTTTGTATGATTCTAAATGTTATTGATATTTTAATGTTGTTTGTTATCACAAATTATTCTTCGACAACTTTTCAGGAAACCATGGAAGCATCTGCGCAAGTGCTAACTGAACGAATCCAATGATATAATAGGGGTGACAGTCATCTGACTCAGAGTAAATGAGCATTAACAGAGCGCGGAATTGCTGGATGTTTTCCAAATTTCAAACTGTCGCTCAAACTAGCATCCCTCCGACATTTTGGACGCGTCCTCACTGCTAGTTTTAGGATATGTGGCTGCACTGTATACATGTTTGCTTAGTTTTATTCTTTTTCTTACATTCAATAATAATAAAAATAGCAATAAATATAAAAATAATAAGTAAAATAAAATTGGCTATAGTAAAATTATAAAAGGTAATTGCTAATATGAATTTTAAAATAACTAATTTAGAAACAGTGATAAACAATAAAGTAGGTGTAAAATTAAATAGAATGTTAGAATATTTCTATAATACAATAGGCAATTTAACAATAATTTTACCAAAATAATCATAACATTAAAATCATAACATTCATTCATAACATTAAAATGAAAAATATCCTTTTTTGAGATTAAAGTCATTATCATATTACAAAAATTACCATAATCCTTAACTTGTTATTTAACGACACTTATAATCAGATTTGAAACAAAAACAATAATTACACTATTGAAAATAAAACAATAGAAAATACCATCCGCTATGAAAATATGATTATATTACTTGAAGGACAATGTGAATAAATAGTTTACTACTAAGAAAGCTGTTAGATTAAACTCAGAAATATTTTCACTTTACTGCTTTCGGAAATAAGAAATATTTATTAAGATTAATGATACCAGCTTGCAATATTGGATTTTCTGTGTTATTTTCAACTAGTAAATGGTGCTAAAGTAATAAATTCAATGCAAAATATATTCTTTTACATTATAATATTTTAGATTTTTCTACACAATGTAAATGAGTTTCACATATTATTATAAGAACTATATTAAATAAAACACCTTTTTTGGAAATCAAAAAATATAATTTAATTTAAAGAATAATTTCTTCGCACATTTTGCACTTGATTTATAAATTAAATTTTCACTATATTTTAAGTAAATATATTATATCTTTTGTGCAGTTAGAAAATTAGTTTATTTATGCATTGTTGAAAATAATAATAATAATAATAATAATAATAATAATAATAATAATAATTTGAAGGATATTGATACTCAGCATTCTTGTAGTTAAAATTATAAAGAAGTACACGGAAAATTCTTTTTATATGCTTCAAATTTTGGTCTTGACTGTACATTTATTATTCTTCTGTTATATAATCGGGGGTCGTACCCTTTTTCAGGACACTTTTAGAGATAAGAAATTTTCGCTTTTTTACAATCACTAATTTCATGTAGAAATACTTCTTATATATTTAAATTAATGTGCGATGATTACACAAGGTATAGATTATTGTATAAAAATAGTGGTAGCAATAAATTTAAAACTTTCTTATCCCTGAAATTGTCCTAAAAAAAGGGCAGAGAGAAGTTACGAATGACTCCTGAAGTTAGATGATTTATGGTATTTTTTCTTTATTTTACAGAATGTTATTTTGGTACATTATCACAACTTTTTGTTAAGAGATAATTTATTTTTTAATTGGACCCTTATTCTTCCTCATATTATATATAGATTTCGGGTTGTTGTTTATTATTATTATTGTAATTATTATTCATATAATCAGTGGTCGGTGCAGTCATAATATTTTTAGTACCACTATTTTTATAAAGCAATCTCTATATTCTTCAATAGAAGATTATTACTGAAAACAATTACTAAGTATTTCAATTAAAAGAAAGCAACCGTGACAACATCTATAAAAAACAACAGTAATACCAAAACAGTTACCTATATCCTCTCTTGAAAACGGCACAAGCGTTGAAAGATATAGTTTTTAATGTCTGCAATAATTTTTATTATAAATTTCTCCTGTACTGCATATACGTTCTTTTTCCATCTTACTTTCTCCAATTTGTAGAATCTCGAGGTCGAGGTTGAGAGACATTTATGACGCTCTAGAACTTCGCAGTGGGCAACTCATCAGGCTCATAAGAGTGTCCGAAAAATGCCGTCAAGATTTTAATCCTCCGCGGATGAAATGAATCCCGGTCTTCTGCGAAGTGGTATTTGTACAAAAAATAAAAGATGGATTTTGCGTGTACCTTTTCGGACTTTAAGTGCACCAGCCACCATTAATGTACACGACGGTCTTTTGCTGGCTCGAGTATCGAATCTGCAATTATTAGATCTACAATATGAGCTAATATCGTGTTCGGAAAATCTAAAAATACAATAAAATTCACTTAAAGAATTAATAATACACGATTTATTCAAATAAAATTGGTAAAATTAGTTTCTTATTTTATTTATTCATTTATTTTTTATTAGTATGTTAAAAAAAAATTGTGTCGAGTGGGGAAATAGTATTCTGCACAATAAGTAACATAACCTTTCTTGATTGAACATCTTAAATACGACTTAATTGTTCAATGTTTCATAAGCACTATAAGAAAATTTGTATTAATTACTTAATGCTATTATATTCATTGACAGAAAAACATGTATATTGTTAGTGCATTTTTAATAAAAACTTAGAATCTCCTATTAAAATAAATATTTAGTTTCCAATTAAGTTAATCTAAAGATTAGGAAGATTAAATTTCACTTTTTCTAGAAAAATAAATACACAAGTCGGTATTTAATAAAAACAATTTCATAAATATTTGGATAGAAACATACAACAATACAAATTTTAATGATATATTTAATTCGATAACGTCTTTTTTAACTTTATAGGTCTTTTATATGATAAGTAAAATTATTAATTATCGATAGCTATATTCCATTTTTATAAACAAAAACATAAAAATTCAGATTTGTTATAACAATTTTTTTACGTAATTAAAATGCAACAGTTTAATGCTTTTACAAGGAAAAATAATTTGTAAAATTTAGTTTTCTTTTTTTCTTTCTATTCTTTTTTTTTTTTTTTTTTTTGTTCACTTAGCTTAGATAAAATATGTTTTAAACAAGAAACGGAAAATTACTAATTTTAACAAAGCACCGATTACCTAAATTATGATTGTAGGAGAAAATTAGCATGCTTCTACTGCCATCGTTCATCATGCCTTGAAAGTTTTTAAAGAGATTTTTTTTTCTTTTTCTTTTTTTACGACCGATTATTTATTTAAAATTGACTACAGGTCATAAAAAATAATGAACTAGATCCTTAAAGTTGTTTAGTTTTTTAAAACTGCTTTAATAAGTAAATTACATTATTAAAATTTTTCAATTACATTATAATAAATTTTGCTTATTGGGATAAGGTGTGCTATAGATACCATCATTTTAATTTAATCCGAAGTGTTTTTAGCCCCGTCTTTAATTTCTACCACTTATTTTACAAAAAGTTTTTTTTTTCTATTTTATCGAAGTTATATGTGGGAGAAAACTTTTCTATCAATAAAGTGGTTTGAAATAAGCCCGGGGCATAAAATACTCCAGAATAAATTTAAATTTATTTATAGAAATAAATATTCCTAAATATATAATAGAAATATTCCTAAATAGAAAAAGAAATATTCCTAATATATAGAAATAAATATTCTTAAATATAGAAATACAGGGATGGAACACGGGCGCAGAATTCATACCACTATGAATGTAAGAAAAATTTCTACTTCTTAAATCAACGATATTACAAGTAGAAACATTTCTTAAACAGATTCCGGTACGAATTCTGCGCCCGTGTTCCATCCCTGGAAATATAAATTACCAATATAGATACCTATATTGGTATCTATAGGTGTATGCTTTTTAACTTATTGTCCATATATGCACATGTCACAAGGTATACATATTTGATCTGTACTTGCCAGGATATTACCTGGATTAAATCGAGGTTTTTTTGTCGATTTTTATTTAATTTTTTATATATTTATTTTAACGGAAAAACTCATTTTTAAGGCGTATTTCCATACAAAATAAATATCCGAGATATTTTTTTTTTTCCCATATTGCTTTGTGTCTAGCAGATTATGTAAAAATTTTCATTTATTACGACTATATATTTCATATATTTTTACATTTTTAATATCAAATACTACACCGCATTATTAGAGACCATAATTCATATCGTTTAAAAATATTGTAAATCCTTCAGTATTATGATTTAAAAAAAAAAAAAAAAGTCAATTTAAATTTTTATTTTCTTATGTGATTCCAGGGTGCTTAGTAAACTTACTTGTTATAAAGACTTTTCTTCTTCTATTAAAATATATATACATATGTCTTGGGTAAAATTAAAAAATTGTTATTTAACAAAAACTATTAATCATAAATAGAGGTGAAAATAAATAAGGCACTACAGAGTCTGGATTAATTTATTTAGAAAAACTCATAGAAGCAGTTAAGTGCCGCATTCATTTTTAATAATTTCTATTACATTTTGCATTTTGTTAAAATTCTTTTTAACGAAATAATTTGAGATTTAAAAAAAAAATTATAAATTAGAGTACGCTAGCATGAGCTGCTATGAGTTGTTTACAATATTCTTTAATCAAAAAATAAAAACTTATAATAATTTATTTAAAAAAAAAGCCGTATAAAAATCCTCAGACAAAAATTCTATAGTGTTTCAGAATATTTTTAAACTGTGTATTGCATGGTATGAAAATAATTTGTAACTACAGGCTTCTATTCTCCTAACGAGGTTATGTATGCTTATAAAAGAAATATTTGGCGGAATCACTATATATCGCCCGTAAAAAAATGTTCAAAATGTCCGATTCTTGGCTATTTATCACTTGTTGGCGACAAAGCGAAAACTGATGCAAAACGGTTTTTTGATAAATACTCATCGCAGAAAAACGTTTTAAATACTCTCATTCTAAACTAGTTTAAGAAAGTTTACTTTAAATAAATACACTTTAGTAACAACAATTTTGTCAAAATTTTTATAAGTAAACCTTACGATCAAATTATATTAACATGAAATACCTAAATTAAGCTTATGGCTTAAATTATACTAATATTATGACTTAAAGTAAAACAGTACGCATATTTATTTATATTGCGTAATAAATAAAAACGAACGTACATAACACTTTATAAATTAAACAATGGTATAGACTAATCACTTATCAATGCGCTATTTTGTGTTTTCTAAGAATACCGATTTCGGAACCGGTAATTTAGATGAAAATTTATATTGATAGAAATTATTTCAAACTTTATTTAAAATTTTAATACAGATTACACATTAATATTTAATATTTACAACTTTTTTTTATATTATTATTATAATTTACTTTTTACTACACTGTTTAGATAAAATTTAACAAATAACTTTTTTAACTCTACGTATCAAATAACTTAAATAAGTTTATGTTATAAAATACATTTGTATAACTGCTATTTTTTTTTTTTTTTTTACCGTGCATCTTTTATTTATTTATTCAAACTTTAAACAAAATTTTAATGGAAAATTATAACGAATTGAAATTTTTAAGCTCTTAATAAGTTTAAATAATAATCATAGATTAGAAGGGGGGGGGATAAAACACGTCTTTGGATTGGCAAAAATGAACAAAAACAAATTTATTTGTATGAGCATACCTTTGATATAAAAAATAAAATGATGCTTCATTAGAAGATGTAATTCTAATCCTCCCCCCCCTCCCACTTCCAGAAAAAAACTCTTTAATTATTTCCTATTTTCTATACGATTAATTACTTTTTTTTTTTCACGTAATAATACACTTCACATTTATTTTTTATTTTTTATTTTTTTATTTTTTTTTTTTCTTTTATTTTTAATTTTTTTACATATTTAAGCTTTGTTTTCACACTTTTTAAACTGCGACATGAATTTCCAGAATTCACATTATGCTAGTAATTTGTAACTTTCTTCTTATAGTTCCATGATATATATATTTTAATTTGATGTTTCACATATTTAAGAGGCAATTCAGTAGTATACTCATTTTCTTCAGAATTTCACTATATTTCGCTTGACGAAGGGTATGCAACATCAGGAATGCCTTCAAATTCTTCATAAATTACACACTTATATATTTTTTTTTATATTTCAACAATGTGTTTGTTTTTTTTTAAGTAAATTTCTTCTTCTATAACATTAGTGACTGCAATGTTTTTTCCATGTATTTACTAAACAGCATCGAAACTATACTGCACGTGTTAATTTTCAAAAGCATTGTCTTTAATAAAAAATTTCATTTAATTTCCCAAATTGTAAAATTCGTTTTAAACGTTAACTAAAAGTAAAAATAAACATTTGCAACATTCAAAACACAGAAAATATTTCAATTACCAAATAAAAAACAAAAGTTACGTATAATTTAAACGTCTATTTGATTGCAATTTTTTTGCAACTCGCAAGGAAATAAAAAAAAAAAAAAAAAAAAAATTAAAAGCAAAAATGAAATACTTTTAATAAAAAGACACATTCATATACTAAAACTTGTATGAAAAATAGGCAACTCTTTCATCGATTGATTTCAAACTACATTTACTATAACGCTATTCAGAAAGATTTGTTTTGCAAGAAATTTTTAAATGCATTAAAAATTACTTGTATTTGACGAAAATGAAAGTTGCTTGCCAAATCGCATCCACTTTTTGTGCCAAATATTCTATAGTATTTTATTTTTTTACAGACCATCTATTGGGATTCCGCCGATAAATTTAACTGATCATGTATTACCTATATAAGTAGTATCTTTGTAATTTTTTTTCACAATTTTCTCAGTACGCGCTTTATAGAGACCTTCCTTGTGAGACCAAAACTAAATTAAAAACTGGTGTACAATCAATATAAAGATTTAAAAACTTCTTTACACACCATAAATTTTAAGCCAGTAGAACCGGTTTTGAAAGGACGTAGCCTTCCTTCATCAGGGGCAAAAAAAAACACACGTGCTACTGCCTTGGAGGCAAAAGCAAGACTCAAACCAGGGCAAAACCCAGAGGGGGAGGAGCAACACAAACAACCAATAGGAAGCATCATGCAGGATCAATCAGAGAGGAACACACACACAGACAAGAAAAAAAAGGGAGGGAAGGAATAATCAATTATTTTATTTTTGTTTTATTTATTTAATTAATATTATACTAATAAGTAAATTTAATAAAATTTATTTATTTATTTATTAATATTTATATATATATATATATATATATATATATATATATATATATATATATATATATATATATATATATATCTTCCTTGTGAGAATTCAACTATTTCGGTACACAGATTGCTCTTATTTGTTCTATAAAGATTATCCTCAAAAAAAAAAAAAATAATAATAATAATAATAATAAAATAAATAAATAAATAAATAAATAAAAATAAATATATATATATATATATATATATATAAGTAAGATAATTAAAGCCAGATGAAAAATTAATCCCAAAACACATGACGGCCTTCATCAGGGGTATTATTATAGTTATTAGGGATATTTATTCAGGGGTAGTTATACAAGGGTATTATTTATTATTATTATAATTTTATATTTCCTTTTGCTGCATTTGCGCATTGGTTTATAAAATCTCTGTTCTAGTTCTATATATTTTATAATTCAAGTTTTACTCCATCCTATATTTAAATTTTATCTTTATATATATATATATATATATATATATATAAAAATTACTAGCCATATTATACATTTGTCCTTTCTTTATGAATATTTAATAAATTGTTTGAATTAATGCTATATTCTAAAACTGAGTAATAAAATTTAAATTAAACGATTGTTTAAACATTACAGTCGGTAGCAAAAGTGTCCGAACATTAGCAAAATCCCCTATATAAAAAAAGTACTTAATACTGTTTTGTTAAATAAATCAAATCGAATCTTGTTCTTAGTCAGTCTAAGAACAGGATTCGACAAGGATTTATTTAGCAAAACTGTATTAAGCGTACTTTTTTACATAGGAATTTTTTGCTAGTGTTCGGACACTTTTGTTACCAACTGATAGCTTATTACAAACATTTTTTAACCGACTGAAAGAAAAATTTTATAGTATGACTACTGAATTGTCACAGAAAACAGGAAAAGCACTGTATAATATACAGCACTTTAATATATTATTAAAGGCAAACATTTTTATACTTAATATACATATAAACTATTTTAATTAGTGCGATTTAGATAGAAATTTTCGTTTAAATTAGTGAATAAATCTTAATTTCATTAAACATACCACATACTAACAACATTTGCTTTGCTTAATAAGTTTAAAAGTAAAAAAAAAAAAAAAAAAAAAAAAAAAAAAAAAAGGATATTAAATTTATAGAAGCCACTTAAGAAAACTTTATTTATAAAATGTCACTATACACTTGAATTGATTTATTCAGAAACTTTGATATTGAATGCATGCATATGATTAATTTAGCATTTCAAAGATTGTTTTCATACAAAATTTAAATTATCAAATTCATTGTTTCAATTCTGCTTGACGATTAGTAATTAATTTATCTTTGGTGGATGCACATTTAATGCGATTAACGGCCATTACTTGCGATTAAGGTTTTTCCCTTAGAGGATTAAACAGTTCATTTAAGATAATTACCATGACAGAATTTATGCTATAAGCTTTTAAATCTGTCCAAAGTTAATTTAGATTTAATTATTAATTTAGATTTACTAATTTATGTTTCACTTCTGCATGATTCTTCGATTAAGTAATTAAGTTATTTATAAATAGGAAAGTAAATAGCTTTTAAAGTAATTTTAATCTTATTTTAAATGCAGTAGAATTTCAAATCCAATAAAATGAATACTAAGATAAGAATTGAACAATTGCATTAAAAAAAAAAAAATATTTTATATTAACATAGTTCGCAGAATATCCATATTCCACATTTATTACCAATAACAATATATTGGTGAAGCATTTAAATCATGATGCGCAGTGTGTCTAGAAATAATGTAGCGGTCACATTTGACATACAAAGAAAAGCATAAAAGTTTTTACAAGAAACAAATAATTTACCTTTTATCAACAATGTGTTAGAAAAACAAAAAAAGGATTTTTTTTATACAAATTGTACTCCTTTTCCTTTGCTAAAGAGTCGAAAACTTTTGGTGAAATTTTCATTAAATAGACGCAGCTCGGGTACAGTAATTAGCCATTTCTAACCAGAGGTGAAAGTTTTCCGTCTTTTGACGGAACTCTTCCACCGGAATTTTTTTGCAATAATCTGTATCCTATTTAATCAAAGGATATTAGAGTAAAAATACACACATTTTTTCTAAATAAAAATAGTGGTGCCGATGACGATAACCACTTTCACCCCTGTTTCTGACTCAACAAACGCTTCAAAGCTTCAAACCTTTGGAACGTTTTGGACAAGTCCTTTGTTGCGAAAATCACAACCCGCCTTTCCCGGCAATTATAATTTAATTAAAGATTTTTTTTTATTATCTAATTAAAATAAGCTTCTTTATTTAAAAGCTTTATTTTAAACGCAAACTTTCATTCTTATGTCATTAAACTAATTGAAAAACGCTGATAACTAAAGTTTTCAATATTCCGTTTTCGACCTTGCTACGCGACGGCCGTCTCTTTGCTGCACATGTCAAGGTCTGTAAAGAATCATCCTTTTCTCCCAGACGTTCGCATTCTACAGTAGCGTCCGCAGGGAAAAATTTGCATACGATCGGAAGTATTTAAACTGACAGTCGTACTGAATTTTCGCTTCCTCGATTTTTAGTTTCACTCTGATAGCTGTGATTGGGACCAGCGTTGAAGCCGTTATGGCTTGATTGTTAAAGCATAGCCTCCTAAACTAGATGCTTTCCGCGTGGCTCAGAAACTTTGTGGTAGACAGCGCCACCTAGTACAGATTGCGCGACTTTTTCATTCAACAACCACCAAAATTTTTAAAAGTGGGATTTGATATATACATAAAAAGCGAATAGAATCGAAGAAACGTCGATTATATATATCATATATTACTTCTTAAACTTATTGGTGACAGTTGAATAAAAAAGTGCGCAATCTGTACCAGGTGGCGATGTTTACCGATTAAACTGTTGCCAAGTTTCCGAAACAGAAGGCATCCAGTTTAGGAGGCTATGGTTAAAGAATAGTGTTAACGGTTTTTTTTTAATGCGTTATATACTGTGATTAGTTATTGAAAACATTAAGCTAAATTTTCCGTCTGCTCCAGTAATTAAAATATTTTGCTTTTCATTATGTTTTGAAATTAATTAAACCATAACATATGCTTCATTTAATGTTTTTAAAATTTGATTTTTATATGAATTAATTTTTTTTAACTTTATTTCAATATGTTTTAAATAAAATTAATTCGTTTTTTAAACTGACTCCTCACTTAATATCTGCATACACACAACTTTATTTTTCAGGTGAAGTATTTTTCAAAGATGTTAATTTTTCTTAAGTTGTAAAATTTTTCAGGTTGTTTTCACTGCACTAGTATAAATGATTATAGCCGTTGCCGGCTATAACATAACATTCTTGCCTCCAAAATTCTAAATCTTGCCTCCACGAATTGTAATCAAAGTGGCGTTTTCACAGGCGTAAGAAGATTTACTTGACACCAGTATTGTCTGGATTTCGACAGGACGGTATTTTTCTGAAACATCAAAGAGCTAAGAAAGTTTTCACATCCTCAATAATTTATTTTTTGGTACACGTAATTATTGTTTTGATTCCAGATTCTGTTGAAATAAAATAATTTATTACTGTTGCACAAATATCTGCCACAGGTTTCGGAGTTTATTGATGCAGAATTTTTTGTTTCAGTTATTTATTTATTTTATTTATTTCCTTAAATCAATTTTTTTCTCAAAAATCAATATTGTAGGTAAAATCGCACTCTCTAACGCTTCTTTCATTTAATTTTAAAATCAGGGAATTTTAACCCACCCTGTACATTAAATCTTCTTGCAAACACAATAAAAGTAACTACGTGTACTTTTATTTATCATATGCATGAACAGGACTCGTGAAATACGGTCGCTTGGTCGCCATTAGCGAGCAATATATTTTAACTGCCGACTATGTTTGCAACTTTAAGGAAACTCCACACACACACAAATATATATAATCATATTCTGGTGAAACAAATTGTCCCAGAGTCGAGCCCCTATTCCACTCTTGATGTAATTTAACTCTCGCCATTTTGATTCGCCAGTTTTAAGACACTGTGTTGAATCAATACACCATTAGACGATTTACACCACTTTTCTTCATGCTTGTTTCACAACTCGATGTTAAATTATTGCACCATTTCAGGTAATTGGTTTACTGTTCCTGTTGGTACGTGTTTAGTGGCCTGGTGCTGAATCGTTAGCCAGAGTAATGGCGCATCAATTCTAATCGTATATCTATCTAGTGAAAATAAAAAACCCGTTTCATGATGTTAAATTTAAACAGGTTTTTCCCGATGTGTCATTATAGCCAAGTAAATTTTTAATTTTTATGCATAGAATTTTAATTTCTGCATTCAAATAAACTTCAAAATATGAAAAAAGACGGGGGTAGGATGGTTTTACTGGCTACCGAAAATTTTGCTGGCGACCTGTTTTTTCCAATTCCTGGAGCCCTGTGTAAGAGGAAATATATCCTCAGCAGCAATAGGAGAAATCATATCGAAAAAAAAAAAAGGATAAACCAGAGAAACGAGAGGATAGATATAGCCAATTGAATGAAAAGAAACTATTGTAAAGGGAAAACAAAATCACTATGTAGGGAAATAAATTAATATGAAAAAGGAAAAGTACCTTGTCCATTTACCCTTATACATATATATAAACTTTTATAAATTTATTTATTTATAGTCGTGTTTTCCTTTTGTGTATAGTTACTTTTCTGTTTTTTTCCCCTTAATAAGGGGTCGCACTCTCTGCTTTTTTTTTTTTTTTTTTTTTTTTTTTTTAGGTCACTTTTGGGGAAAAGAGTTTTCTTGTTTTATAATACCACTTTTTTTTATAGAAAAATCTCTATCCTGCTTAATCATGACATATTAATCTGAAAATATCATAAAAAATCTGTATAAAACTAACGGTAGCAAAAAAGTCGGACGTTTTGCCCTAAAAATGACGGAGTATGCGACCCCTGTAATTTAGGTTGCTCTGCCATCTAATTATTTCTCTTCTCTATTATTTGCTCTACGTTTCCACTAGCTATGCGAAGCAAAGGAGCCATCCCCTCCGTAGAGAATCAAAATTGTGATGACATGTCTCAGGACCATTCTCAGGGGTGCTTCCCATACCGTCTCCAATTACGCATTGCGCAGTACTAGTGCGACGTTATACCGAACCAACCTTCTGTTTGATATCTGGGGGAATTGAGATCCATCGGTGGGCTCAAGACTCAGGGATTTTAACTTTGTTTTTAAGCGGAATTATATGCTGTTCTGCAAGCATTACTATAGAATTCTAATAATGCTGAATTTGGCATAATCATTCCCAATTACAGTGACAGCCTTTCGAGTCTACATGCCATATGTCGCCATAGAATTAAACATCCTACTTTGGCAAAAATTAAAGATTATTTACTCAGTCTTTCAGGAAGAACATCTCTTGCTCATGTATCGGCGAACAGGTAAGTAGTGATCAATGAGTTATCGGACGAAATAGCAAAGGAAGCATCTGGAAAAGCAAGAGTGGACATATATACCTACCAATTCCACCGTCATATGTCAAAAAGTTATTAAAATCTAAAATAATCGACTAATGGCAATCATACTGGGAAAGATCAACAACAGAACGTTACAGCTCGAAATCAAGTCAAGAGTATAAATTTCTTCATACAATCTGAATCCAGCAATTACAGCATTCCTCTCTGGTTACGGTCCTTTCCCATCCTATCCCTATAAATTTTACTGCTCACGCTGCTCTCTGTGTCCATGGGGGGAAGAGGGTTCGCTAGAACACTTTTAATATAATTGTCAATTAACAGCCTCTTGGCAAATTTTCCGTCCAATTCCCATCCCAACTAACTGGTAACCTAATATTACTGACCGTCCACATCTTCGTAATACAATTTCCAAAATCTTTGTGGTTCTCTCAGAGATATCAAATCTAACATCGTACCACCAACTTCTGTCATTACTTTTCGCTGCAGTTACCACTATTTTGGAGGGATTTAGTTGTTCTTCTGACGCCATTTTGTAGACGATTTGTGCTATTTCTGCTCCTTTGTCACGTGGGGGTTTTACCTGACAGATCTTGTTTTTTTTTTTTTTTTTTTTTTTTTTTTTTTTTTTTTTAAATCTAATAAACAACGAGGAAGGCTGAAAATCGCTCCAAACCACTGAATAGTCGTGATCGGCCGCCTTCCGTTTTTTAAACCTTTAATTCGACAAACCCACTAGCTACATATTTCTTTTCCTCCTATTGATTATTTTTCTCCTTCCATTTTTCTCTGATTTTTTTTTCTGCTTTCGCAGAAATTGAGCCTATTTTCTTATGCAAATGTCAAAGAAAAATCCTCATTCGAAATAAGTTGTGCTTGATATTTCTATAGTGTTTTAAAGAAAAATTTTACTTTAATTGCTACTATGCTCAATTAGTATCTTTTTACTATCAACAATTTTTACAGCACTTAAAAATGAAGTTTTTCTTTTTCTTTTTTTTTTTTTAATGGATGAATAAGAAACTTCAACGAATATATAGGTATTTATATTTTGTCATTGCTATATGATTAATAAAATTAAATTAAAAAAAAACCTGTAGAAAGAAATTTTCGAATACAATTTCGATTTACTTTTATATTTATGGATTATGGAAAATATACAACGAAGTAATGGGTATCAGTGGACATACTTTTTCACAAGAAATGTCTCCTGAGAAACATTTACTAAAAATGCAAGGCAAAATGTGCGATAAAACATACTCATAACATACCCCAGGACTTTTTTTAAGTTGTTTTTATTATATTTTTTTATGAAAAATGTTTATAACACGATGACGTATATCTTTAAAAGTTTATGTAAGAAACTATCACTTTAATATTATTAAGTAGCTTATTAAATTCATGTATAACCAAGAAATGGTTATTAAGTTCATATATAGGATATTAAATTCATTTCTTTTAATAAAGCTTATATTTATTTTATAAGTCTGCAGTTCTATTTAACAAAATATAGATTTATATTTTAAACATATGATATATTATCGGTAAAGTTTTGAAATTCAATGGATTTTCATAATAAATTTTAGTATCATAATGGTTTTTAACACATTTACTACCAATATGAACTGCTCATGGAACCAGTACTGACAGATTGAGGGAATTTTTTATTCAATATCCACCAATAAATTTTAATTGTAAAGGTTGTATAATCATTTTGAAGACATCTTACACAGAAGCCTTCAAAGTCATTAGGCAACCGTTAAAATTACAATTTATTGGTGGATATTGAATAAAAATTCCCTCAATCTGGTAATACTGCTTGGGACATATATGCCTCAGTCAGACTTTCCAAAACCTAATTAATAAACTATAGTATTGTTAGTCCTGCCTTTTTTTTTTTCACACCAGTAAATATTTAGATTTTTTTTTCTTATTTAATCGTAATTACATTTCGAGAACATTACTCTAATAAAATGCTGGTAAAAAAAAAAAAAAAAAAAAAAAAAGGCGGGGCTAAACTACTACAGAATATTAATTAGGATGTTTGCAGGTATAGGTTCCAGTGTGAGTGAAAGGTTTAAAGTATGTTTAAACAGTTTAGTTTTCAGATATCCCAAAATCCTTAATTATCAGTATTTCAAATAATTAATTATCACTATCTTTAATCAAAAGAATATTAAATAACAAACTATAAACATTTTAATGAAAATAACATATAATCTATTTTTGGAATGTCAAACTCTTAATTCCTGGAAACGTGCATTTTCATTTTTCGGCACTGGTGCGAGGGCGTAATCTGTTTGAGAAGGTCAGGTGTAATTACAGAATGTTAAGAAATTTAGCGCTTGCAACATCCGAATTTTCTTATCTAACTGCAAAAGCACTTGTTAAGTTCTAAGGTGACAAGAAGAAACCATTTTGGAATCACTAAAGCCTATATATATATATATGTGTGTGTGTGTGTGTGTGTGTGTATAACTTACGTACAGGTAAGTTATACACACATCTGTGCCATCTGTGGCAAAATTTTGAATTTTTTTTTTTTTTTGCTAGAATTAGTCAGAGAATAAAAAATATCCCACAATAATATAGTACACTGTGTATAAGACACATATGGGTTAAGAAGCTAAATACGATATCACAGCAGCGAATGCTCACGATTTTTTAATACCATTATTTCTAAAAAATATTTTTTCTTTATATGAAAATTAAAATTATTCCATTAAATTAAAGAAAGGAAACTTTCAAAAAACAGTGGTGTTAAAAAATTGGGAGAATTGCCACTTATGCGATATGAGCGAGAATTCTACGAAATCGCACACATATCACATAAGACAAAAGAATCTGTTTCAATTGTTATCACACCTCGCCGTTCGAATCGGAAATTTTTTCCTCTATCTTTTATACACATCAAGTTATATTATTAATGATATTAATGATATAAAGACATCTTAAATAAATTCAATTTCAATGATATTTTAAATAATCTTTTATGAATAAATTACATTTAAATTCCCATGAGTTGTACTTAAAAAGAATTAGTATATATATATATATATATATATATATATATATATATATATATATATATATATATATATATATATATATATATATATATATATATGTATGTATATATATATATATATATTTCTGTTATATGATAATCAGTAAAATAGCTTTGTTTCGGTTGTGGAAATTCAGAGAACTTGCATTCTTAGAGTATTTAACTCCTTATGCTACATTGCTCTAAACGTAGTCGCCTGTATTAAGATTTAAGTTCTTTCTTTTTTTAGTTAATTAATTTCAGCATTTTTATCGAAAAATATCTAAAAAATATTAATTTTTAATACAGAAGAAATTAATTGTGTTCAGAGCTGCAACTAAGAAGTACAATCGAACATGAGGACTCACGCTGTAATAATATCTTTTTAAACATCTGTTTTCAGAAAATGATATCAATCAAAATTTATTGTAGTAGCAAACAAAAAGAAAATATGCAATATTAAGACGATATTTCAACTTTTATTTTATTTATTTTTTTTCACCACCTGGTTTAGTTAGGACTCAAGATTTGTTTTTAACCACTAATTCTGAAATTATTTAAACGTTTAATGTTAATTCATTTCACAGTAAAAACAAACATTTGACTTTTTGTGTGTGTATGCTGCTGGTTTTTAATACTTTTTTCTGCCTTCAATGAATTTTTAAAATTTTCTGTTCGAAAGACAGCCTCCTACTCCAAAATGTAACAAATGCTGTTTCAGAAGTAGCTAAATGTATAAGTCACATGACATATCTTAATGGGTGGGAGTGTACCTTGCCGATTTGATGATGCATTCGTGTCTTGCTTTTTTTACTTAATGAACAGAGTGGCATAAAGACCCGACTTTTACCCTGAATTTTTTCAACAGTATATTTATATCATAATCTTTTACTTAATTAATCGGGCAAACTTTTTATTAAAAATTCCAAAAGAAATATACAACTGGAAGAATTAGGGGGAAAGGAAGTAATCCGTCACCACCCCGATGAAGGTCTTGTTTATTATTTTGACTTGTAACAACTTTAGAGAGTTTTTGTAGTCTATATTGTTTACTTACAAACTTTTTACTTGTTAAATGCTACATTATTTGAATTAAATATGGTTATATAGTTAGATTCGATAATATACCAGGAACTTAACACGTTCACGCCGGCGTGACTCACCGATGGGTCACATCTACAGTCGGCAGCAAAAGTATCCGAGCACTAGCAATAATTCCTGTCCAAAAAAGGTACGCTTAATACTGCTTTGTTAAATAAATCCTTGTCGAGTGATGTGCTTAGTCAGTCTAAGAACATGATTCGATAAGAATTTATTGAACAAAACTGTTTTGAGTGTACTTTTTTGATATCGGAATTATTGGCTAGTGCTCGAATACTTGTAGGAAGACTATGTGAACAAAATGCGCCGGCATTAACATGATAAAGATATTTCAAACAAAAAAATTCTTGAAAATTAAAACACTTTTTTTTTCATACTTATGATCGGTTACACGTCTAATAGTCATTTTTTGAAAAAAAAAAATCAATAACACACCTAAGAACATCCTAATTAATATTCCGTAAAGTTGTTAGCAATGTTGCCAGATGTGGCGGATTTTTATTAGATGTTAACCAATAATTTTTAATTGTAACGTTTGCCTAATAACTTCGAAGTTTGACAGTCTAATATGTATATCAAATATCACTTCTCAGACTTATTGGTGATTATTAAATAAAAAATCAATACTACTTTTTTTTTTTTTTTTCACACCAGTAATTTTTGAGAATATTTTTCTTCTTATTTTATCGTAATTACACTTGGAGAATATTACATATTCAAATAATAATAATAATAATGTGAAAAAAAAAACGAGGCTGACAATACTACGGAATATTAATTAGGATGTTGGAAAATGTGTAAATAATGAAGGTTAAAGGGTTGAAAAGATTTGAAACAATTCGAAAAAATGTCACAAAAAAAAAAAAAAAAAAAAAAAACTAGATTTCTTCAGATTTCTTTGAAATAATAAATTTTTTTCTTAACACAATAATAATTATTACAAAAATTATATTTTAGGAAGGATATGCTTTTAGTGGATTTCCAAAACAATTAAAAAATATTAAGGGTAATTTAATATTAGAACTTCATGCGTATAATCAAATGAAATTTTTAAGTATTCGTGGTAATCGATTAAAACCTTTAAGACGTCAAAGTGTTTATTATCGGAAAATTCTGGGAAATAAAGAAACTTACAGAAGCAGAGAGAAAAAAATGAATATCATGTATAATGCGACAGAATTCATATGAACAATTTTTTGTTAAACTCTAGCCTAAAATCTCTTCAGATAGTTCATCTCAAATGCAACGATCAAAGCTTAAAGCTATTCAAACGAGTTCTCACAAGTTCCCTCTTACACAAAACACCTAACGACATGATAGCTGGTATATTATGAAACCAATAATTTATCTCTTTTCAAAAAAATTGCCGATTTGCCAAAGTTGTTGGCGTTGACAAGGGCCTTAACGTCCCTCTTTACTTACCGACGCCGGAAGCCCGAGCCAATGTTATTCTATGGGGAAATTTTCTTTACAAATAACTTATTAACTAAGACATATTTTTAAATTCTGTTTTCACATTCAGAAAATTTCCAACTGTTAAATTGACGGACCTTTTTAAAAAATGTATTTTTTTAATTTTTAATATTTTATTTTGAAATTGCAAAATGAAAAAAATTCACATATTGAAAATTCGTATTTTGCAGCTTCAAAATAAAATTGAAAAAATAGAAAAAATAATTTTTTAAAAAAGGTCCGTGAATTTAACAGCTGGAAATTTTCAGAATGTGAAAACAGAATTTAAAAATATGTATTAGTTAATAAGTTATTTGTAAAGAAAAATTTCCCATAGAATAACATTAGTTTCGGCTTCCGGCGGCGCGTCGGTGAGTGAAGAGGGCCCTTAAAACGATGCGAAATGAACAACGTAAGAAAATCTGCCTGTAAATGTTGTTTCTTGGCAATAAAATAATCAATGCAAGAAAACGAAGTATTTCGCCTAAGGGGACTCTCTACCTATAATCTCTGAAAGCCGAAGCCAATGTTATTCTATGGGAAATTTTGCCCCATTATAATTCATTAACTAATACATATTTTAAAATTTCTTTTTCACTTTCCGAAAATTCACAATTATTAAACAATTTATCGCTTTCTAAAAATTGATTTTTTTTTTTTTAGATTCCATTTTTTAGCTCAAAAATGGAAAAATTCACATTGTGAAAATTCGCATTTTACAACTTCAAAATAAAATAATAAAATTTTCAAAAGATAATTTTTGAAAGGCGAAAAATTGTTTAATAGTTCAGAAGTTTCGGAAAGTGAAAACGGAATTTAAAAATATGTATCAGTTAATAAGTTATAATGGGACGAAATTCTCCATAGAATAACATTGGCTCTGGCTTCTGGGGACGATAAGTGGAGATGCCTCTTAAAATGAAGAAATTTTCGATCAATTACAAAAAAAAAAAAAAAAAACCTTTAGCGATATGACACAGCGACGTTTTTTGGCAACTTGTCGAGGAATACCTTCTTCTAGAAAATGCCAGACCAGGATTCCACAACTAATGTTTAATGCCACGACTAATATTTAAACAGTAATACTAGTCTCACCGACGCGACAGTAGGGTCCATGTTATTCTATGGAAAAATTTGTTTATATAATTAATCATTACCTAAAGTATTTTTTTTAATTCCGTTTTCACGTTCAGACAATTCACAAGTGTACTCGTTTATTTATTTATTTATTTTAAATATTTTAATTTTGTGTTAAAAAAAATAAATAAAAATAAATTATTAATTATAAATGAAAATAATTAAAAATTTTAAACTTAACCTTCCTCGCTTTCATGAAGTTTTCGGACAGTATTAGTGTTTTATAGCATAAAATTGTTGCTTGTGCCTGGGGGGACTCATGCCAAAGTTGTGCCTTGGGGGGACTCATGTCAAAGTTGTGACTTGGGGGGGACTCATGTCAAAGTTGAGCCTTGGGGAGGGGACTCATGTCAAAGTTGTGCCTTGGGGGGACTCATGTCAAAGTTGTACCTGGGGGGGACTCATGTAAAGTTGGGCCTTGGGGGGACTCATGTCAAAGTTGTGCCTTGGGGGGACTCATGTCAAAGTTGGGCCTTGGGGGGACTCATGTCAAAGTTGTGCCTTTTGGGAGAATCATGTGCCTTGGGGGGGACTCATGTCAAAGTTGCGCCTTGGGGGGGACTCATGTCAAAGTTGTGCCTTGGGGAGGACTCATGTCAAAGTTGTGACTTGGGGGGACTCATGTCAAAGTTGGGCCTGGGGGGACTCATGTCAAAGTTGTGCCTTGGGGGGGGACTCATGTCAAAGTTGGGCATTTTGGGGACTCATGTCAAAGTTGTGACTTGGGGGGGACTCATGTCAAAGTTGAGCCTTGGGGAGGGGACTCATGTCAAAGTTGTGCCTTTTGGGAGAATCATGTGCCTTGGGGGGGACTCATGTCAAAGTTGCGCCTTGGGGGGGACTCATGTCAAAGATGTGCCTTGGGGAGGACTCATGTCAAAGTTGTGACTTGGTGGGACTCATGTCAAAGTTGGGCCTGGGGGGGCTCATGTCAAAGTTGTGCCTTGAGGGGGGACTCATGTCAAAGTTGGGCATTTTGGGGACTCATGTCAAAGTTGTGACTTGGGGGGACTCATGTCAAAGTTGAGCCTTGGGGAGGGGACTCATGTCAAAGTTGTGCCTTGGGGGGACTCATGTCAAAGTTGTACCTGGGGGGGACTCATGTAAAGTTGTGCCTTGGGGGGACTCATGTCAAAGTTGGGCCTGGGGGGGACTCATGTCAAAGTTAGGCCTTGGAGGGACTCATGTCAAAGTTGTGCCTTGGGGGGGACTCGTGTCATAGTTGCGCCTTGGGGGGGACTCATGTCAAAGATGTGCCTTGGGGAGGACTCATGTCAAAGTTGTGACTTGGTGGGACTCATGTCAAAGTTGGGCCTGGGGGGGCTCATGTCAAAGTTGTGCCTTGAGGGGGGACTCATGTCAAAGTTGGGCATTTTGGGGACTCATGTCAAAGTTGTGACTTGGGGGGACTCATGTCAAAGTTGAGCCTTGGGGAGGGGACTCATGTCAAAGTTGTGCCTTGGGGGGACTCATGTCAAAGTTGTACCTGGGGGGGACTCATGTAAAGTTGTGCCTTGGGGGGACTCATGTCAAAGTTGGGCCTGGGGGGGGACTCATGTCAAAGTTAGGCCTTGGAGGGACTCATGTCAAAGTTGTGCCTTGGGGGGGACTCGTGTCATAGTTGTGCCTTGGGGGGGACTCATGTCAATATCATTTTGAAAAGATTTTGATGAAATTCTGGCAAAAGAAGAATTTAGTTTAGGACGGAGGACTATTAATTTTTTTTTCTTCCCAATTATAACATCGCTTTCAAATTATTCAATTATATTTTCGATAAATTTTAGATTTCGATAAATGTCCAACTATCGAAAAATGATTTCGACAAATGTCCAACTATCGAAAACGATAACGCAAAAATCGCTGTCTGAGACTAATAGGCCCTCAGTCCTAAAAATGGAATAGAAATGGTGAACCGGAAATTGTGCTTAATTTAATTTAATTTATTATTATTTCGCGATACGGCTTATTTTGAATATTCTGGCACCTTTTGAAGAAAAAGCAAAATTAAATAACAAATATGATAAGATATTAATTTACATTGCATTAGAAAAACATAAAAATAATAAAGAAATCCTTATAATTTCTGAAAAATATTTCTATTTACAATATATATATATATATATATGATAAATTTTAAATATAAGATAGAATAAAACTTGAATTTTTAATATATAACTAGAACAGAGTATTTATAAACCAATGCGCAAATGCAGCTAAAGGAAATATAAAACCATAATAAATAAGCAAAATAACCAAGGATAGATGAAAATTAATCCCAAAACACATGAGGGCCTTCTTCAGGAGTGAAGGATTATAAAACATTAAACTTAAAATGTTGAATTATAAAACATTAAACTTAAGATGTTGAAAACCTACGCAACAGCAGCAAGGTGATACAAACATTTCTAAGATATAAGATAAATCTTATATATAAGATGAGTTTGTCCAGTATGTATTTATTTTTATTAATATTTATATTATTGTATTATTTATGTTCTTGTATTTTATGCTGACGTATTTGCTTATATGCTTCATTTATTAATTCATGCTTTGTATTAATTAAATCCGTTTGCTGTATGTTCTTGTTTCCATCTGTGAGAAGTTGGGGCTAGAAACGTATTTTTTGACTAAATAGCCAACGTTTCGTCAGAAACTTATCATATTTTCTTCCCTAGATGGGAGAGTTCCCCTGAAGAAGGCCCTCATGTGTTTTGGGATTAGTTTTCATCTATCCTTGGTTATTTTACTTATTTATATATATATATATATATATAACAATAAACATTTTCTTAAGTTTCCATAATTATTATGAATGCGATTTCAAATTATTCCTAGTGTTTCTTATAGAGTAAAACATCGTTTTGTATAATAAGCCAACAAATGAAAAGTAATTACATTTTTTTTTTTATTAAAGTTTGTATTAAATATTAAAAACATGAGCAAGTAACATTTAAAAATATCGTTTCATAGACGACGAAAAATTTGTAATTGAATGTATTTATGTACAGATTTTGCGTATTATTTATCGTTACATTGCATGTGTCTTGTGTGCGTGTCTACAACATGAAATTAATTTTACTAATTGCATGTATTTTTATCATGACTGATTCATTAGATATTATTTTCTATTTTGTGAAAAGTTGTAGAAAGATAGAGATCTTGGTTTTTTTTTTTTTTTTTTTTTCTTTGAGCGTCACATTAAACCACAAAAGTAAAATATTAGGTTGGCGGGAAAGTTCTGCCGTATTTTGAATAAATTTTATTAACGTTTATTTATAGTTTAATGAATTATATAATAGGCATTATTTGCAACCACTTGTTGTCATCCTTCTGGTAGCTTGTCAATCCCCCTAGCTTAAAACTTCTCATCATCGCACCCAAAATATTCAGCAACTGCCATGGTAACAGCGTCGAATAAAGTATTTTTTTTCCGTCAAATAATTCTGGAGCTATCAGAATAAATAGTAATCCGTTGGAGCTTTGTCAAGTAAATATGGTGGATGGCTAAGAACTTTCCATCCAAAGTCATTCAAATTTTGTTGTGTCACCATTGCACTATGTGGTTTTGCATTATCTTAATGGAATATGATTCCTTTTCTAACTATTAATACTGGTCCTTTTTCCCTATAGCCGCATTCAATTAATCCAGTTGGTTACCGCAAGTGTTTTCATTGAAGGTTCACCCCTGTTTAAGTAGATGGTAGTACACTGGACCTCTTCTGTCCCACCATAAACTGAACATCATACCTCCTGTTGATGAAGATCTGGTTTTGCCATAAATGTGGCAGATACTCCAGGTTCGCAAAAAACTTTTCTTCTCTTTATATTCTCTTAAAGGATCTAGTTTTCCTCTTTCGTAATGAGCTTGTGAAAAAACGGCTCCACATTGCGTCTAACAAGGAGAGACGAACAGATTCTCACACGATCCGATAAATTTCTTTCAGCCAAAATGTGAGCAGTCAAAATACTCTGATTCAAGACAAATTCGAGATGTTTCACGCGTTCCTCAACATTGGAATGATGAATGCCGAGTTCCTTTGTAATTGCTTTAGTGGTTTTGATATGGGTGGACCACAAAATGTCATTAACGATCTTAGGGCCATCTAGATCGACGATCTTCTTTGACACTAAAATTCTCCGGAACTAAATTCTCCGGAAAGAAATTTGTCGAACAATTTTTGGCATGTCCGAATATTTACAACTTCGCTTCCCAACGTGTCACATACGTTTTCACAAGCAACCGATGATTTTCTTCCTTTCTAGAACTCATACCAAATGCAATATCTTAGAAGCACTTTATCCATTGTCACGTTATTCTCTCTGTACTTCACATTACAAGTAGTCCCTTTATAACCCACCAGTGGTACGCAAAAGAATAAGACGCCACATGTCACGTTCTACATGCTTGATTTAACGTGCAGGGAACAAAATACGCCAGAATTTTTCCACCAACCTAACATTTATGTAAAATTAGACCTTTCTATATAAAGAACAAAGAACGTCTAGTTGATAATTTTATATTTTCATAACAAATTAAACAAAAGTCAGCACATAAAATCAGAAAGAATTTTGTGCTGTTACTTTTTATATTGGAGTCAAATCTCTGCTTTTATTTATGCGTTAAATCTGTTGTTATTTTATCAAAATAGGAGTGGTAAGATAGTATTGAACTTACATCTTTTCTGCTGCGTTCTTTCAGCACCTGTGTAGACTCAGAGGCAGTGTGACCACACTATCTCTGGTCTTAGTCACTGTAACCACAGTGGCTAAGACCACTAGTTTGATTTTGGCAGTGGTCATCACAGTCACATATTTTAAATAACACTACTTTTATAAAGTAATCATCATCTTATTTAATTGAACGTAACTACTGTAAATGAATACTAATTTTTTCTTCAAAGAAAAAGCATTCTTTAAAAAGTGATGGCACCAATCCTTACTTTTAGGGATAGTATCGTCCCTATTTGTTTACGATTCGTTCCGTAAACGAACAATAGTTAGCAAATTTTTATTGTGTTAAATGAATATTTACAATTAATATTTTTCCACACATAGTTACAATGTCTACTTTAGTGATTGAAGTTTAAACTTAATTTTAAATCCGTTATGAATTTACTACTTTTAATCATTTATACATAACATTAAATAAAAATACAATAATTTATTTCATTGGTAATTAGTGTTTTAATAAAATTTTTCAAATAATATCGTATTTGTAATGCCTGAATGATATCAAATATAATCTACACGATGTCACAAACTTGAATCAAAAAAAAGGAAAAAGATCAAATTAACATAGAAATTAAATAGAACTGATAAATGAAAACTATTTTAATCTTATGCAATAGTAAATGTTACTTATGCAAACAGTATTTCTGCATATGCAATAAAATATTGCATCAAATATGGTGAATTAGTAATGAATCTTTTGAAAGAATTCACTTCTAATCCTTATTATTACATAAAACTATTAGGATTTAAAATCATTTCTTTTCCGAATAGGAAAATGTTTGAAATGATTTTTTCTTTACTACTTTCAGTACATTTAGAATTATCTATTTCCAACAAAAGTTTAAATTTACTTTTGCAACAATTAATCATTTGGGAGTTCATAATGGAGTTCTTTAAATTTCGACTAGATTTCTATCAACTAATTTAAAACTTAAGTTTAAATGTTTAAACTAATTACTGTTATTTTGTTGATTTCACTTATGAAAGATAATTAAGAGTTTATTGATTATTTTATTATTTTAAAGTTAAGTATACTTACAATTACGCATTTTTAAATTTAATGAAACACTATACATAAATACTTTAAAAGCAAGAATATTTCTTAAAATAAATTTAGCAAAATGTTAGTCATAAACAAATTATTTTTAGAGGAAAATTTTTTTAGCAATAGATTGGCGCTTAGTAATATTTTCTTACAGTATTTTTTCAATAATTTAGTCAGCAAAAGTAAATGTAGAAAACCTATTTCATGTGATTGAAATTGAAATTATTTATCAGAATCGTTTATAATTTAATTTAACATTAAAAGAGTAAAATGATTATTTAGATGTATTTTAATTCAAAAGATTTTTTGTAATTCATTTAAAGTTTGCAGAACTTATTATCGTAAAATAATATATATATATATATATATATATATATATATATATATACAGAGAGAGAGAGAGAGAGATAGATAGATATAGATATAAATAGAAACGTAAAAATATAGACAAACATATACATTTATGATAATAACAGTACATACTTGCCAACCATCTCATTATGAACCGTACAACTTTTAGTACCCACCTTTTTTTTCACACCAATAATTTTTTAGAGTAATTTTAGTGTTATTTAACACTAAACTGTGTTACTTTAGAGTTATTTAACAGCGTATGGCTTAAGAGTTAAAGAATTTATTTTACATAATTTACAGTCCAAACATATAGTGTTAATCTAAAATATGCCTAGAAAGTATCGTGAAAATAAAAAAGTAACAACATTTGGAGAGAATTACTCAAAAAATATAGTGGTGTAAGAAAAGAGGCGTTTTTTTAGGGGACGTTAACAATTGTACGGTTATTAATGAGATGGTTGGCAAGTATGACAGTATAATACTAATTTTATATACAGTATTCTGAAGAATGTAATTATATTACAAAGCTGGAGATTTTTATGAAATAAATAAAGAATATATTTACTGTATGTTCGGTACTAAAGTATACGTTTAACGATTTTGTATTTTTACTTCATCTACCACATGACCAGAGTGATTTCTGGCAAGAAACCAGTAAAAGTGAAGCGCAGGTAACTTTGAAAGGAGAAATATTAGAAAAAGATTATCATAACTTTATTTACAATGACTGAAAAAATAATTACTTTTAAACTTGTGTATTTTAACGGATGTTAAGAAAAGTTATTATAGCCATTAAAATAATGCTACAATTTTAAATTATTTATTTATTTAACATTTTACATATAAAAATCTCAGAGCAAACATTTTGTCTATGCGTTATCGTGCGTTCACAAAATCTTCGCCTACTAGCGGTCGAGCGGTTCTGTGCTGGAAGCTGGTAGACGTGAGATACCGGATTTGATTCCAGGTTGCGCTCGTCGGCCTAGCTGTACGGAGTTTTCTGCCGTTTTCTCCGAAACGCGTAAATACAGGGTAGGATTTCTAAGAAAGACTCCCCCTCGGAGGGCACTCCCCCTCAGGTCTAAGAACCTGGTGCAGTCAATTGATTTTAATCCTTACAAACCTACAGCACAATATCTTCATTATAGTTATTAGAATTTCAAGGAAATTTAAAAGCTTTTATATCACATATAAGATGACGAAAAATTAGCCTTTTAACATTAAATTTTTTGTAAAAATAAGCATAATTAAGCCATAGCATGTGGTATATATATATAATAATTATATTATATAATTGTATAGTTTATTAAAAAAAAAAAAAAAAAAGAAAAAAGAAAGAAAGGAGATTTCCGCCAAAATTAATTTTCGTTATGTTAACCCCTTAACACGCGCTGTCCTCGCTGCAAGGACGCAAAATTTAAGATCCAGCTGAAAAAATTCATCCCGGAAATTGTTTAGCAAAAATTTACGTTTATAACATATCAGAAAAGGCGGTTTTTTTAACCTTAAAATTTAAAATTTCTTTTAGATTAATTTAGTTCATTAATTCCGGTGGCAGTATAGTTTAAATTATCCGAATTGTCTTGCGCCGCAAAGGATTTAACCCTTTACCGTTCCTAATGCTCTAAAGCACTCTAAACAGTTTTGTTAAATTTTAGGATTCTTTTATTCAAATACCACCAATAAATTTTAGGGCTGATATTTCATATAGATAATGGACGAATACGATAAATGGACGGTAAATGATAAAGAAACCGTTACAGTAAAAATTTTATGAAGGATATTGAATAAAAAAGTCCCCAAATTTGGCAACATTGACTACCAGAGTGAAATTAAATACGACCGGGAAAGGGTAAATTATAGGGAAATGTCTCATGTGCATATTTTTTTAGATTCATATGATGTGCCATTTGCATATAATCCTGTGAACAAGACGTATATAATTGATACTATAATTGATACATTGAACATACTATAATTGATATGAAATGCTACAAGAAGAAAAAAAGTTATATATATAGTTAAATATGAGCAATTTTACTAAATAATTCTTAATAGCGTATGGCTTAAGAGTTAAAAAATTTATTTTACATAATTTACAGTCCAAACATATAGTGTTAATCTAAAATAAGTCTAGAAAGTATCGTGAAAATAAAAAACGTATCCTTGAAAGTAGAGTTGAATTTTAAATACTCTCAAAAAGAAGTAAAACAATTAGAGGTTTCGTAGATATTTTTATTTTGACTTAACTTATACTATATTGTTGTTAAATGATTCAGAATGAAAACGTGGGTAAAAATCTTTATAATTTCCTTCTTTTACTTCAAATTCAACTTGACTGTCAACTTTCTATTTTTATTTATTTATTTATTTATTTATTTATTTATTTATTTATTATTATTATTATTATTATTAAGAAAATTTATATACATTCAAATCTATTCATATTTTATCAGACATGCATTTATATTTCTATTGCAATATGTTGGATCTAATGTGATGTAAATTTTCTAAAATTAGCATTCGGTTGATGTGAAAACTCTGTATGTTATATATATTTAAAACATATATATATATATATTTTTTTTCGTTGCTGTTGAATTTTTTTTTTTTTTATATTTTTATAAATATACGTTATATTCATACAAAAATAAATAAAAGTAATTAAAATAGTCTCTTAATTACATGTTCACCTTCAATCCATTTCTCTTTTTTTTTTTTTTTTTTTTTATGCTTGATTACGAACAATAGATTTTTTTATTCGTTACTGGTCTTTTTTTTTTTTTTTTTTTTTTTTTTTTTGTCTTACGGACAGAATTTCAGCTGAAATATATATGATATAACATGCTCTTTACACCCTTGAATTTCCAAGAGAATATATGAAGTATATTTGTAGTACTCAACAAAACGTCAAAATTTGAATATTTTCACATTTTTTTCTACCTATCTGTACGCTACCTATTCACGCATATAAACTCCGGATACGTACAAATATTATTATTATTTCTTTTTTTTTAAGCTGAATTCTTGATTTGAATACTGAAAAATAATTTCGTCACTAGGATTTAAAATCATGCAATTATTATTCAACGTATTTTAAACATTCTCATTATAATCGTATATTTCTTTATACGCATTCAAAACTAATATGTAAAATAGATGGATCATTCAAAATAACTTATATATTTTGAGTTAATCAGTTAACTGAAGTAATAAGAAGAATATTTTATTTACTTATTTCAAAATCAGGAGATATAGCTTGTGGATGTACTTTCATTGAAAAAAAAGTTTTAACACACTGTAAAAAATGCTGCAGTAAAATTACGGGCAAAGACTGGCAGCAGAGATTCCAGGCAAAGCTCGTAAAAATACATTTAGACGATGAATGATGTATCGCCAGTAATTTTACGTTGTGATGAAACATACAACCAACCTGCAAAAAAAGTAGCATTAACCGTAAAATTAAAAGTTAAAGCTTCAGTTTCTCGAATGCTTTAAAAAAGTTTCTTGCAATTATCACACATGCGCGCAGGGAGAAATCCACAACACTAAAAAAACGTATTTATTTTTTTACACGCAAAAGCTAATTTATTAATTTTCATGCTAAGCAAACCGTCTTGGGTAGCTCGGGATTCGAACTTACAATCACCTGTGTCAGAGGCCAGCGTTTTCCCAACCGCGCCGTTGGGACCACAGAGAAGCTTCTTTACAAAAACAGATAAAGTCAACATCAGAACTAACTAGTTGATAAATCTTGTCATACGCACCAAAAGACTTCTGAAAAAATTTTTATACCGATTTACAGCACAATGTGAAGTAACAAATCTTCAATTATTTTTACAGAACTAGCTTTACAAATTTACAGCAACCTATGCTGTATTTACGTTAAAAAAAGTGCTTTATTTTTACAGAAATTTTTTACAGTGATTAAATAGTTAACGTTCAAACTATGCATAAAAATTATTTTATTTTTAGAGTTTTTTTTTAAATCTAAATTTGCTATTTTTGACAAAATTAAGAAGTCAGTCAATTCTCATACTGAAAAAAACAAAAGATTTTTTTTTTTTCCTATAAAGACTATACTGAAATCTGTGAAAGAAAACCTAACTATGTTTTGAAATCATTTTTATTTGTAAACGGACTGGATTGGATTTAGGAATAAGGCCGATTGACTGCTGTAGGTCCTAGGCCTGAGGTGGAGTGCCCTCCGAGGGGTCTTTCTGAGGGGTCCTAGCCCATATTTACACAAGTTTCGGAGGAAATCACGGAAAACTCCGAAAGGCTAGGCCAACGAGCGTGACCTGTGATCGAGCCCGGCACCTCACGTCTACCACCTTTAAGCGCAGAACCGCTCGGCCGCTGGTGGGCCTTTTTTATTCGTAAACACTAGCACTAAATAGGTAGTCTTATTTCAAGGTTCTTATTAGAGGTAAATAATGGGTGAGAATTTCTCACCCTTTTCCAAAAACAAAATGAAACTTTTGAAAACTATGTGAGATCTCTGAAAATTAACCGAGACGCAGAATAAACATTGAATAATAATAATAATAATAAATCTTTTACATAAAAACAGAGAATTTGTATCTCCAATTAATACGAATTTTTTCATGGTTTTCGATCTTTATGTTTTCAGTAGTGGGTGCAAAGAAGAACAGCTCTTCATTATAAGACCGATTTCAAACTGTGTTTATGAAGTGTTAGGCGAATTTGCATTTTTTAGAATAGCAGATTATTATTTTTTTTTAAGCTGTATTCCATTGAAGGGAGCCCACCAGCAGCCGAGCCGTTCTGCACTCAAAGCTGGTAGACATAAGGTGTCGGGTTCGATCCCAGGTCACGCTCGTCGGCCTAGACGTTCGGAGTTTTCCGTGGTTTTTTTTTTTTTTCGAAACTTGAGTAAATACGGGCTAGGACCCTTTAGAAAAATCCCCACGGAGGGCACTCCCCCTCTGGCCTAGGACCTATAGCAGTCAATCGGCCTTATTCCCAAAATCCATATCCATTGAATGAAGAAAGGACAGAAGTATTTCGAGAGCAGAACCTGCTATATATGATTTTATGTACATATCTGATGGACATATTCAGATAAAACAGCTTTGTTTTTTAACAGTGAAGATCATACATAATAATCATAAGACTTACCTTCAAATGGTTAATTGCATATTCATTTCATATTGAAATAAACTTTATTTTAACATATTGTAAAAAATGCATTGTGGAAACAACATTAAAATTTTCCATTTTCTAAGGCTTAACTAAAGGGTTAAGAGCAATTAGAATGCTGCATGCTTAAAAAAAAAAAAAAAAAAAAAAAAAAAACCTAATATTTAAAAAATGCGTTTAGTGGATAAAACAATTATTAGGTTGTAGTTTGTGTTTTAGAAATCTGGCTTCAAATCAAGAAACTATTTTAGCTTTCTTTTTTAATGCTTTCGTGTTAATAGACAAAGAAAATCAATTTCATCAATATCAATTACTCAGTTTCAGTCAGATGGAAATTTTTTGAATTAAATTAACAAAACAATAGCTCATTAAAACCAATGGATGTGTCTATGCGTCATGCGTGCATAATTAAACACATTCAATTAGTATAAATAACAATCATAGTTTCAGTTTGAAAATGGAATTCTCTTGATGTCACTGAAATGATAGCATTTGAAGAAATTTTCTGATAAGAAAATGGTTTGATGAAAGATAAGAGCAATTTACCTAGATTAACGTCTTTCTCTCGTAAAGATTCAAACAATTATACTTTCGAAACATCAACTTACGGGCTACGACCGTTTAGCTAGCAAAACGGTCCTTTTCTTTAAAATTATACGGTTATTTTCTAAATTATGCTTCCAAAACATTAATTTACGGATTATGACCGTTTTGGTAGCAAAACGGTCATTTCCACTAAAATTAAACGGTCAAATACCGTGATTTTACAAATTTTTTTTACAGTGTACGATAATTTTTAAGCATGTTTTTTTTTTTTTTTTTTTTTTTTTTAAAGAAAAAATAAAAATTTACTAACGAAAAGTTAATTTGGTACAGTTTTTTTTGGTTTTATAAAAGAGGTTTACATGTGTAATTATAAACATGTTGTTATACAACAGATATTTTTTCTTTCTTTGACGTTATACTATATATGTGAAAAATAAATCAGTATTCAGAATGAAGTACTTGAATCAATCCTACAAAATGGTCTGTGTGTTACTAAATATAGCAAAAACATAATACATGGCAGAAGTTTTCCATCTTAAATCATTGTGATGGGTTGCTAAATTTCACATAGTCATTTCAAATCAAAGCTCCATACTAAACTAAAGGGAAAAAAGTAAGAAAAATCTTCCTTTGTATTACCACATATATCAATATCTGTATCACATTTTGATCATGAAAAATATCTAACATCTATCCATCTATCAATATTTGTTGAATGTTTGAACAATAAAATTGAGATATGCATCTTAAGTGTCAGATGCGTTAGAATGTTACGATGTACTATTTCTTTTCTCATTGATGAAGAGCCTTCCAAAATTCAAACATAAAACCTATTTTTTAACATTTATCGTGCATTTTCAATACAGCACAATGTTGAATTTTCAATTTATCCAAAACGCTATAATAATGTTGGCAAATTATAAATCATAGGGATGTTTTTGGATATTAGTTTTCTCGCTGGGTACAAGAATCATGAAGTCATTAATTACCAACTCACCTGTTTTTTTATTTTTATTTTATTTTATTTTATTATTATTATTTTTTTTTTCAGAAGACACCACACCAATCATTTTAACTGATAATTTTTAATTTTTATAATAAAAAAAAATATATAACAGCTTTCTATTTTAAAATTTTGATGATAAGTCTAATTTAAAAATTTGAAATGTTAGCAGCTATGTGACATGTGACACGTATTCTGAAAAATAATGTAGAATTAACTGACAAGTCCCACTAATTAGAAATTATTTTATTAGTAGTATAAGTATGATGTAATTTAAAATTACTTACCATAATGTTTGATTTATGATTTAAATTTGAGATTTTGTAACTGGCACTGGTTAAGTCACCCATGATTTGCTGAATGGGGGTTGGTTGGATTTTGGCACACGTGACACATTGTCGAAGCTCCCTTTTCACAGTGGATCTCCCATCAGGAATCCAGTAAGATTGGCGAATTAGGTTTAACACTAGGTCGACACCTCCATGCAGACTATTTACATGAAAATGTCTGATTATAAGGGAGGTAAAAGGGTGATTTTTAGGGATTAATAACTGATGCCTTGTGTCATAGGGAAGGGTCTTGGCTTTATCTATTCTACCTCCCACTCTCAATAGATTTTCTGAATCAATAAACACATTGAGAGGTTTTAATTTACTGTTGTTTGCAACGGGTTGCCTGCGCTGCAAAAGGGCGATTTCTGAAGCAAAGGACCTTTGTTGGACAAATTTAATCACAGTCTTTCTAGCCTCTGAAATCTCTTGTACTGAGACTGGTCCCTTCAACTTTTTAGGATTTCGACTATTATTGATAAACCGCTTCATAAATGCAATTACACGAAAAAGTTTAGTACTTGTAGAAAATTTTGAAACTAAATCCTCTATAACGGAGTCATTCATTGGGGTTGACTCTATTAGTCCGGGAATTCCCACAACTGTACATTTGACTGAGGTCGACATTTCTGAGTCGTGATCTGAGACCTGGATCTTTGGCCAATCAGGTCCAGACCACCACAAGTCAAAGGTTTGTAATTTGTTTGGTAACAGCCCACGAGTTGCACAGTCCGCTGGGTTGTGTTTGCTTGGTAAGTGATGCCATGTGATTGGGTCTGTCAGAGCCTTTATTTTGTTGACTCGGTGTTGCCCTTTAAGGGTGGATTTAAGATCCAACTACGGGCGATTGTGGAGTCTGTCCATAGGAGAATTTCCTCCACCTGAGAATCTAGAGAGTTCTGGACGACTGGCAAAAGTTCCGATAACAATACAGCCGCGCATAGCTCAAACCTAGGCAAGGTAATGGGTTTTACAGGAGCTACACGGGTTTTAGCTGCAATCAATTTTAAAGATGAGTTCTCACTTCGACATATATAAATTACGGCAGCATATGCCTTTGTTGACGCATCACAAAATCCCTGTATCTGGTAAATCGATTCGGATTTCAAATCTAAAAATCTGGGTACTGACATGGCCTTAAAGGAGGCAATTTTTTCATAAAATTCGTTCCACCTGTTTTGAATGTCTGGTGGTAAAGGATCATCCCAACCAAGTTTTTGCTTCCAAACATCTTGTAAGAGCAATTTTAAAAGGATAGTGGCAGGGACCCAAAGGGTCGAAGATGCGTGCAATTACGGACAATAATTGTCTTTTTGTTGTTACGCTTTCTTCGGTGTTAACTCCAACCTGTAGGGTATCCGATGTTAAATTCCAGTTTAGTCCTAAAATACGTTGGGATTGATCGGGGTTTAAGGATAATTCCTGATTTGTTGATTTTAAAGTTTCCGGAACCTGAACTAGAGCTTCCACATAATTTGAAGCCCACTTTCGCAGCTTGAAGCCCCCAGCATTGAATAAAGCCTGAACGTCTGTGACCAAGGCTTGAGCGGCCTCGATTGTTTCAGCCCCTCCAAGGAGATCGTCCATATACAGGTTATTACGGGCAGCCTGCACAGCTACGGGAAAATTGGTTTCCTCATCTGTCAGTAATTGTTGTATAGTACGCAGGGCTAAAAATGGTGCACAGGCTGTGCCATAAGTAACAGTGTTCAATTGGTACACACGAAGTGGGTCTGACACATTGGCCCTCCAAACTATTCTTTGGAAATTCCTATCATGCTCTGCGACTAGAATTTGCCGGAACATCTTTTCTATGTCGCTCGAGAGGGCGACTTTATTTAACCGAAATCTAATCAAATTGCTAAATATACTGGACTGAAGTTTTGGCCCTTTATGCAAGTTAGAGTTAAGTGATTGGCCATTTGTTGTCAAGGCCGACGCATTGAACACTACCCGTAGTTTGGTAGTGCTACTATTTTCATTTATAACTCCATGATGAGGCATGTAATAATTTGGTTTACGATTAAGTTCTTCAGCCCTTAGTAGAGTCATATGACCTAAATCAGAGTATTCGCACATAAACTTACAATACTCTTTTTTTAGATTAGTGTTCTGAATAAATCTAGCTTCTAGGTTTTTAAACATTTTTAGTGCACAGTTGGCACTTTCGCCCAAATCATGGAGGGGTAATTTCACAACATAGCGACCTTCGGGGTTGCGCTTGGTGGAAGTTTTGTACAGTTTCTCTGCCGGATCGGCTTCGTCATTACCACCCTTAGAAGATATTATTGGATCACTATCGAAAAAATCGTTTAAGTTCACACAATGTAAAGATGAACTATGCGTCGATTCTGGCTCCATTCCATCCCTTGAGAGGGGGCCACTTAGTAAGTAACCAAGTGAACTGGGAATAGCAGAGGGTTTTCCTGGCCTTCCATGTACTGGTTTGCCACAAACTAATGAGGAAAAAATGTCTGCTCCCAGCAGCATATCTATTTGTTATGGCTTTGAGAAATGAATGTCTGCTAACTGAAGATTTCTCGTATGTGGCCAAGACGTCGTTCTCACCCGGAAATTTGGCAGAGGGGCAGTAACCCTATTTACTACTAGTGCCTTCAAATTTTTATACTCGTTAGCGAAATATGGCGAGAATGAAAATTCCGTAAAATTTAAAACAGTTTCTGCGGAAAGACCGTTTATGCCTACAAGTCGATGAGAAGTGCCAAACAAAGGCAAATTTAGTTTCTCAACGCACTCTTTTGTTATGAGACTATTTTGTGAGGCACTATCAACTAACGCCCGACATTGAATAATTTTACCGTTAGGTGATCTAACCTTTATAAGGGCAGTAGACAGCAACACCCTTTGTTCATTAAAATTTGCATTAGATTGTGAACTATTGGCCACCGACGAAGTAACAAGGCCACCTCCCTGATCTGCAGAATTCTGTGTATAAATGTGCAGAAGAGTGTGATGTGAACCTCCACATACCTTACATTTAATATTAATTCTACATTGTCGCATCTGATGATTAGTTCGCAAACAATTTTCACACAATCCTTTAGATTTAACTAAGTCCCATCGCTCCTGAACACTAATTCGATTGAATTTGGGACATTTAAACAATTGATGTACTTGAGAACAGACGACGCATTTATTTTCTTTGACTATTATTGAATTATTGACACAAGATTTTTTTACACTACTACCTTCTACTGGCTTCTTAAACATCCCTGGTTTATTTTCAAGTTTTGTTTGACGCCTCCCTTTCAATGAATGTACGAAACGAGTTTAAATCGGGAATAGTTTGCGTATTCTCTATACTGAGCTCCCACCTATGCCTAACGGATGAATCCAATTTTGAAATCATGAAATTTATAAGAATAAGATCGCTAAGAGAATTAGATTCCAATCCGAGGGTCGATAAATTTCGCACCGCTTCGTTACAAGTATCTATTAAATTGAAAAACGATTTAGGATCATCCGTTTTGTTTACCTTTGTCGAAAAGATTTTATTTATTTGAGTTATAGCTAATTGGCGTTTATTTTCATAGCGCTGAGTAAGGATTTCCCAACAATGTTTAAGATTTTCCGATTGTAACGCAAATCCACGAATAAGTTTTGATGCACTACCTCTTACACACGATTGGAGGTATTGTAGCTTTTCAACCTCACTAAGGCTGTCATTATCCAGAATAGATAATTTAAATAAATTTTTAAATGACAACCAAGATTCATTATCCCCATAAAAATAAGAAATTTTTAATTTTATGGAGACTAATATGCGAATTAACAGAAGTCCCTGGTTTGGTACGTGCATCATTATTTACATTTGGAGTATTTGATTGCGATTTACTCTCTAACACTACAGATAATTCTAACAGAATGTCCCGATTTTTCATCACTTCTTCAACGTTTTCATCGCTTTCCTCTTCGGAAAAATTTGTAACTATTTCCTCGAATTTTACCTCCAGTACATTTACCTTATCCTTTAGGATCTTTAATCTGGCTTGATCGCCTTTATCACAAATATTGACTTTCGATTTTATAAAATCTATCTCTTTAATCACATTTTCAAACGTTATCACTTCATTAGATTTTGGGAACAACGCACTCTGTTCTGCGTCATTTGCCTTTGTTCTCCCTTTTCTACCTATCTTTTGAGCAAACTAATTACAAATAATTAAATTTAAATATGAATTAATCTATCGAATTAAATTATTATTCTGCAGATCAGGAAGTAAAACAAAACAAAAGAAATAAGAACAAATGAAAAGAAACAACATATATAGAATAGATTTTTTTTTTTTTACTGAAATAAATAATCTAATAAAATATTAAATGTACTTTTTTCATTCTCATACACTTATTTATTCAACAATTATTTAATATGAAAGTTTATTTCTTAAATTCCAAACCAAAACTGTTCCGGTTTGAAAACCAAACTATTTTGAATTACGTTTTCTCTCAAAACAAAACACCTACGTATGCATCAAATCCAAACTACTTTGAATTACGCTTTATATCAAAACAATTTAACTTCATATTAATGATTTATTTCAACAAATTAATTTTAACTTCCCTTAAAGTTCTTATACAGCGAGTTTTATATTACGTAAACAAAAGAATTTTTTCAATTTACAATTTTATTTTTTTTAATTTAACGAATTACGATTAATTATCTAATTAATAGATAATTGGGCTCCGTGTAACGACGGACCACTAATGGCTTTGAAGCCAAAAGAAGAATATACGACTGAATTTCATTCGATTTAGTTTATATTAAAACCAGAATATCGGATAAGATTTTCTTACGCTTTATTTTAGATTCAAATTCAACTCGAATATAAATCAAAATAACATACATTAGAATAATTGAGGAATAAGTTTAAATTTACTTACCCTCTGCCTGCTTTCCCGGAGATTAAACGACTATGGTTACACATAGAGACTCTGAAATCTAATATCTGCTTACTACATACATTTTATTGTTACATCCATAACTTATGTTATATAAATTCAATAAGGACGAATAAGTTTTATTATTTAGAATGAGTTTGGTTTTCTCGGTTTAAGATGCATCGCATCTCTCTCTCGATTCGAATGAGCGACTGACAAAACCTGCTCAGCGCCGTCACTAATGAGTTCAGTTCTGTGCATCATTTCCTCCATTGCCCTCCTTCCCGACATTTTATATTCATTTAAAAATTTTGTATTTAGCATATTTTTTATCTCGTTAATCTTTCCGGGTGATACAAACTTATACAGAATCAAAGAATCGATGATACAAACAATTTATTATTATTAGACGTTTGTTTTCTTTAGAAAATATTATTAAATAATATTGTTTAAATATAATTCAGGAAAAAGTGAGAAATGCACACATTTCTTCATATTATAATTAATACATTTTAGCAATTATTAATATGAGATTTCCAATAACATAAACTTTTCTTTTTATTTATATAGTATATGAAATCATTTGTCCTGAGGGAGTGAATGAGTGATTTATCATCGCCAAAACTAAATCCTTGCACCTAGAATGATTGCATTCCTTCTATGACGTAAAACGCACTAAGAAGCGGTTTCACAAAATTCGCATTTAAAGTGAGAAGGGGGGGGGAGCAGAACTTGATTTAACAAAACTTTATATCTTAAAGAATAAAACAGATATCTGTAAAAATTTTCCTTTCAAATACAGCTAAGCACAAAAAAAAAAAAAAAAAAAAAAAAAAAAAAAATCCTGAATTTTAGAAATTTGGCCAACAAATTCCTAAAATTCCAGAGAAGGGTGAAGTAGAGGGCAAAATGTGATTTCACATAACACTTTATATCTCAAATAAATAAATAAATAAAAGATATGCACGAGAATTTTGTTTTAAAATACAGCAAACATAAATACAAAATAATAATAATTTTTAGAATTTTATAAATTCTGCTTTCAAGGACGGAAAGGTGCAAAACTTGATTTCCCAGGGGTAAAATGCAATTTCACATAATCCTTCATATATGGAACAAATAAACTGATACCCATAAGATTTTTACTTTTAAATATAGCAAATACATGCACCTAAAAACCAATTCTGGAATAATACAAATTCGGCCCCCAAGGAATTATGACCCATTTCCATATTCTAATGACTATTCGAGTTTGTCCAGATATAAATTTATATATTCTTGTATTTATATTTATGTATTATATTTTGTGCTTGATTTCTTAATTTAATTACTTTTTATGCTTTGTATTGATTAAAATCCGTTTGCTGTATGATCTTGCTTCCATCTGTGAGAAGTTGGGGGCTAGAAACGTGGTTTTTGGTTAAATTACCAGCGTTTCGTCAGAAACTTCTCATATTCCTTTCCTTCATGGGGGAGCTCCCCTGATGAAGGCTCTCATGTGTTTTGGGATTAATTTTTCATCTGGCTTTAATTATTTTGCTTATTTATATATACATACATATATGATATAATATATATATATATATATATATACATGTAATATTTAACCCTTTCAATACTGATGTCCATGTTCAAGGGCATGCTTTTTAGAATTTTTTTAAAGACGTTTTAAAACTAATTTTAAAAAAATGTCTGCATTTTTAGTTATTTCTTACCAAAAGCACTGATATTTTAAAGTAACACTAATAGATGGCAGCCCCAGACTGTTATATAGATGGACTATTTAATCATGGATGACACCACGTGCTCACGTCCAGGTAGCGAAAGGGTTAATAGAAACTACTTAAAAGAATTAAGGATGTATTTTTCAATATCTTTAAAATAAAACTATATTAAAAATAAAAACATATCGAAAATCATGTTTTTTTATTTTATTTTATTTTTAATTTTTACCTGGACATGCACATTTTTACTTTTTCTCGAAAACTAATTAATAAATTTCAGAACCTATCACTATTTCTTTTAAATAAATTTCATTAAACATCTAAAAAAATTAAGCCTTTTATTAAACATCTGTAAAAGTTTTAGCATTTTGAAGATCATGATTTCATGAAAAATTGCAAACTGAGAAAACGCAATTTAAAAATTTCATATCTGTAAAAACTGTATCAAAAATCATAATGTTTGGTGAATAAATATACATTTTATTGAACAAAACTAATATAATCCAATTTATCTTTTATTTTAAAATAATGTTAGATCAATGTCTTAACATCCGTTCAATATTCCGTCAAGATATGTTAGTTCAGCGTCATCAAACATACTTGGTTCAACCTCAATGTCAAAAAATTAGTAATTATTATTTGCTGTGAACATTTTCTCTTTTATTTTCTTTTGTTCTTTTTTGTAATAAGAACATGTGATGATCAGAAATGGAGATCATTTTTAGATTCGGCATCCTATAAAATTTACAGATGGCCAAAATAATTGTATGAAGCTGAAAAAAATAAATAGAATAAAATAAAAATCAGGCCTGTGTTATTTTAATTTTGAATTTATCAATCTTAAAAGGGAATTTTAAAAAACAAAGACGTTTCTCTCACTTTTATTTAATTATTATTATTCTTATTTAATAATAGACAATAATAATAATTACAACAATTCACAATTCAGATATTAATATGGAAATTAGAGCTATTTTTCATAAAATAAAAATTATACTAAATTCTAAACTCTCTGTACGATTATAATTTTTAATTTAATTTTAAATTGTTTGACATAGAAATAAACTTTTAATGAAAGGCCTCTTGATGATTGTTTTTTAGTTCCCAGGAAAATAAACAGTTTGTTTAAATTCCGTAATTGCTCTGACCGAATTATCACTCAATTGTTACACTGGCTTTCACGTTGATTTAGTTTGTCCTGTTTCCATGGTAATCCCACTAATCAGTAGGACTACTCTTTTTGGTTTAAATAAATAAAATTCTATTAAAAAGGAAATGAGTGTGGTGTTTTAAAATTTTTTGTATTCTGTTAAACACAGCCAATAAATGTTTAAGTTCATAGGTTTATAAAGGCTTTAATAAAACAATTAGTTTACCTTTAAATTAAAATTTTGATGACTTAATTTTCCCTTCGTCGACTGCTTGTATAAATGCAGATTTTAATAATTGTTTTTAATAATACCTTTCTTCTATATATGAGTATATACATGTTTCATAACAGATAAAATATACGGCCATTATATATTAACACTTTTGCAAGTTCTGAAAAGTAATAGTAGTAGTTTAAATCGTTATGTTGATGTTAGGATTAAGGCATAGTGACTGCGTTAAGGTTCTAGACCTGTTTGTATGTGACTTCCGTAAAGGTCTTTCTAAGGTGTTCTAGCTCGTATTTAAGCAGTTTTTTATGAAAACCACGGAAAACTCCGAACGTCTAGAGCGAGAAGTATGACCTGGATTTGAAACTGGTATTTCGCGTCTACCAACTACGCAAGCAGAAGCTTGCGGCAACTGGTGCGGACGTTTAAATCCTGTCTGTAAACAAATATTTAAAGGGTGTCAACTAAAATAAAAGGTTTCATATTACGTTTCCGGGACTGATAATGACATACTTTAATTATTATGAACGTAAGATTAATGTAATTTAATTTAAATGCCATGAAAATTACATTTGGGAAATTTTACTTTTCCTATATTAGTTATTTCTAATACAACTATAGAGATTTTCCCTCTTAAGTTAACTTTAAATCAATGTGCACTTATTTATTGTTCAAAAAATTAATAATAATGACAGATTATTTTTATTGCTATATATGCTCTTTAGCACATCCAGTTATTAAGGTTTATAATACACCCAAAAATCAATACACTACTATGAAAAAAAAAAAGATACCCTTTCCAATCTGTAAGTGGTATTGATATTTTGCGCATAAATTACATATATTAAATACATAAACCTGTGTATTTAAACTTTATTATTATTATTATTTATTATGCATAAGAAGCGATTTCAGAAATACGGTTTAATCGGTTGATTGGTTGGTTGGGTTTTACGTCGCACTAATGCTGCGCGGTTTAAAAACACAGTAAGTATCATTAACGAAATGTGCTTTGTTATTATAAATTATAGCTTTTTTTTTACTATATGAGTTTTGTTATTATTTGTTATTATATATTGTATTTATTATTATTATTACTATTATTGTAAATTAAAAAAGTATGTTGAATAACTTATTAACTGTTATTAGGAAATAATAAATTAATATAATATAAAACAAAAGTGTTTTTTTTTTTTTTTTTTTTTTTTTTTTTTTTTTTTTTGTGAAGCATAACTTATTGCAGTGTACTTTACTCATTTTATTGATTAGAATTTTTGTTCTTTCATTAACACCATATTAAAAATGCAATGATGAGATTCAATATTTTCAACAAAATCTGAAAATAAAGGGAAATAAATTAAATTAAATAATAGAAATGAATTTTATTTTATTAAGCATAAAATTCAAGCATTTTCTTCGATAGTAAGAGTAAGATATTACATTACACTTTACATATTTTATTCATTGAATTTCTTATTATCTCATTTACATGAAAATATAAGTGTAATAACAAAGATCAGTATGACATACAAAATTTAAAAGTAAATAAATATATGTAAATGAAATTTAACGATAGCAATAATTTTAACTTTATTATAATAAACCTGCAATATATATATACATATATATATTGCTGGCTATATAAATATATTATGTATATATTTATGTATTTACGTTTTATTTCCGGTGAAGCTCTTTTTATTCTAACTGAAAGTTATAATCTACCTTATCTTCTTTATTCATTGAAAATAATATTTTAAATGAGTGATTTTCAGTGTAGGAATGGTGACAACTTGACGAATTACCTCTACATTCTGAGCAATTTATTTTATTCTTTATTCAATTTTTTGTGTCATGTTACATAAAATTAAGATTTTCTCTTCGTTCTTTTCGTTCATTTTGTTATTGGTAATTAAAAAAAAAAAAAAAAAAAAAAAAAAAAAAAAAAACTTTTGATTGCAATTTTTAAAACGGCCCTTCTTGCAAAGATATGTTTTGTACTCTCTTTGGAATTATTTTAAAGTGAATATTCTTCTTCTTTTAAAATCTAAATTTATAAAAAATGTACTATTCAAATTAGATATCTTATTATAGTTAACTAGTTATTACATTCACTTTTGTGGGTTGTTATAGCAAAATATTCATCTGTTTATTTTCTATTATCATTCTTATTGTTATCATAAATTATATATATATATTTCAGATAAATCTTCTATTTAGTTTAAATTATATAAATTTATAAACTAAGATGCTTTCATGAGTAAATAAATCAGAGTATCCGATCTAATCGCATATGAGAAATTAACTATGCAGATTATAATAATAATAGTAATAATAATAATAATAATTTCATGAAATACATTCTGATTACCTGCTTTCAAAATTTTGCAGAAATTGTTTTTTTTTTTTTTTTTTTTTTTTTTTTTTTTCTCTTTAGTAAACGTTTTCGGAGTAGGCATTGAAACAGATTTATATAAACATATAGTATAAAGTTAGACAGATAAAAAGTTTTTAAATTTCAGCAAGATTTTTCATCAATAAATTTTATTTTAAAAATTTCTCCGAAATATGTACTACAAAGTCATAATTATTTTTATTGAGTTAAAAAATAAATAACGTCTGTTCAAAAAATTAAATTTTATTTTTATTTTTTCTTACATTTCTTTTGTTATGCGTTTTAATTTCCGTGGATAATCTATAGTTATTAGATTTTTTTAAGTGTCTTTTTATTAAAATACTAAAAGAGATAAAAGTTAATGAATACTTCTTTTTTTTATATACGTTTTCCCATTACATTGCAATTCTATCAATTTACAAACTTTGAGTTTTAACTTTACTTGCATTTATCAGTTCTTTTAGTTCAAACAAACTTTTAATCAATGAATCTAAAACTTCATTTTAAAAGTTAAACTAATTATTCGTATTTCCCTGGTTTCATTACGAAGTATAATTAGATTCTATTGATTTTGATTTTTAAATTTTTATATCTCAATAAAATGAGAATAAAAACTAAACCTGTTATCTCTTTATCCTATATTCAGTGAATAAAAAATCCAGACAGATAATTATTCCCATAAAAATCTAAAATTTTCAAGCTTTTTTTTAAAAGTAATTTGTGGAAATTTGAATTCATTGTCTTCAGTACATACGCTTTTAATAAAGACATCCCTTGTTAATGATATTTTTTCCCGATGGCAAAGACGCAATTGAATTGAATGACTGAATTTTCATTGACTGGATATGTAATCTTTTGTTAAATTATCTTATTGGTTAATTGAACTCAGAATATTAAACCATGCTTTCATATAAATAGTCTTTTATTTAAATCTAAGTATGATTAATATTCAGAAAGAATTATAATTTAAACAAAAAAAAAAAAAAAAAAAAGAAAAAGAAAAAGAAAGAAAAAAAAACAAAGAAAGAAAGAAAAACCAAGTATATCTCTTATATTATTAAAATCTGTACGCGTGTGTGTGTCTGCTGTGAGAAGTAGCTTGAAGCAGCTAAAACTCGGGCGCTAATGGTCGCACGGACTTCGGACAGATACCGTCGGACGGAGAACTTATCCCAGACGTTTGTTATCTAATTTTCTAAACGATGCGACCCTAATTAGCGGAGATATTAATTAAAATGTCGACCTATATCTAATCAAGAAACCAGTCAAAAAGCGAGCCGATCGGATTTTTCACCCTACACCGCGTTCCTTAAAAGAAAAAGCAGGGAGAGAAAATTTCACGTCACGGATTTTTATAAAGCGATCGCTGCTCAACGGTTCAATATATTCAAAAAACGCCTGTACCACGAGAAAGAGCATTTATTACCAATTCTTACGGTATAATTTGTTTTGAAAAATACGGAGTTTTTATAATGTTAAACAAAGTTTTAAAAATGGTCCAAAATTTCTCTTTTTCTTGATCATCTTTTTTGGATCAACCTGTACGAAAGAATAATTGTCCCATTTCTTAATATCTAGTATATTTTGAAAGGGCATTTAATCCTCTTTCGAACCATATAAATATTTTAACAAAATACGAATTAGCGATACATATTTTTAGATTTTACGAAACATCGATTTTTTTCACAAAATATTTTATAACTCAATAAATCTTTTTTTTTTTTTTTTTTTTTTTTTTTTTTTTGTATATAGACCTTGACTAGACGAATCAGATCTCAAAAGCTCGAGACATTATTTCAAAAACTGAATCAGTTAAAACTTTTTTAATTTTATGCTTAACACCATAGAATTTAGTGAAATTCTTAATGCAAGCATTCAGCGTTTGTAGATCGTTGGGTTACCATGGGCACTCCTATTCACAGAAATAGAAGAATAAAATGTTTTTAGTTCTTGTGTTTCTGATTGAGGTCACATGTTTTTGGACTGTGATTAAAAATTGCAAGTTTCAAAATTCTTTGATTTTCCTTCGTCGCACACAAAACTCACTATACAGAGTGTACACCACAAGACAAAGTTGTAGTTCAAATTTCATCGATTTCGGAGAATAAACAAAAAATGTACATTTTAACTAAAATTTTAATTGCAAATTAAATATTATCCTAATACGCGTATTTCAAATTCCAATTATGATTAAATTATTTTTAATACATTATCCAAAAGACATTTTGAAATACTTTTATATTATCGAAAGTGGCATTCGAGATTTCACCCGATTTACACGTTTTAAGGTCTCCTGATTAGGTTTTCTTCTGTACCTCAGCCACTAATTAAAATAATTTCGTAAGTAATACGTCATTTGAAAGGTTTGTTAATTTGGAATTGAACAGTAGATTACAGAAATTTCTACCGCAAGATGGCGCTGTAATATTTTAAAATTTCAATTTTTTAAATTCTAATTATGATTAAATTACTTTTAATACATTATTCGAAAGATATTTTAAAGTACTTTTGTATTATCGATTAGCCTACATTGAATTTAACCAATAGAGGGCGTTACAGGGGGGGGGGGTTAGAAATTGGGTTAGACCGTTCAAAATTGGTGTATATAGGTTTTGGTGGCCTACTAGTCGAATGAGGATATTTTTGAAAGTGTAAAATTATTAGGGGGTAAAAAGGGGGCGAAGGGGGCCAAAAATAATAAAGTTAGTTAGACCATTCAAAATTGGTATATATAGGGTTATGGAGATTAGAAGTCGAGTGAGGATATTTTTGAAGGCTTAAAATTATTAGGGGAGCAGGGGGGGGGCAAAAACATAGAAATTGAGTTTGACCGTTGAAAATTGGTATATGTAGGTTAATTAGGAGGGACAGGAAGGGTACGGAAGAAATACACGCGTATGTCCTAATCTGTGCGCGCGCTGACGAAGGCAGTGGGGAACCGGTCCGAATTTTAACCCGATGAGAAATGATTTTTTTAATTTTCTTTTCTTAAAAACAAAAGTTTGAGTTGAGAAATAATATGTACGCGCAGCGCGCATGGGTCTGCCCTGCCGAAGGCAGCGGAGACCCGGTGCGAGTTTTTACACGATGATAAATGATTTATTTTATTTTATTTTCTTAATAATGAAAGCTTGAGTTGAGAAGGAATATGTGCGCACAGCGTACGTATATCCTCACACGTGCGCGCGCATGAGTCTGCGCTGCCGAAGGCAGTAGGGACACGGTGTGAGTTTTTATCCGATCATAAATGTTTTTTTTTTTTAATTCCTTTTCTTAAAAATGAAAGTTTATGAGTAATAACATGGAATTTTGAGAAATCATAAAGATGGTGAAGGACTACGCGCGCGCAGGGAACGGGTCTACGCTGCCGAAGGCAGTGTGGACCCGGTGTGAGCTTTTACCCGATCACAAATGTTTTCTTTTTCTTTTTTTAAGAGTAATGTTAATGAGTGATAATATGCAATTTTGAGAATTCATTCATTATAGTGATTCGTTTAAAAATACTGACCCGCTAGCGGACGAAGCTCGTTAGTCTTTAAATAAATTCCCGGAACATTATATGTAAATTTTACATAAAAATATTGCATTATTAAAGATAAAGGACATCATTATGTAAATAAAGAATATAGTTATGTTTATTTATTTATTTATTTATTTATTTTTTATTTATTTTTTATCTAATACACTTAGCATTTTAAAATTGCTGCGGTTTCCTGCATGCATTTCGGATTGGCAACGATTTGTATTTTTAAAATAAGAAATAAAGATTTCCTCAGAATAGTCTTACCAGGAAAAAAAAAGAAAAATGCAATTCTTATTTACATTTTTCCCTTTAAAACATTATACTTAATGTTGATTAGGAAAACTGTTTTGAAAATAAATAAGTACTAATATATGTTAAAATGAATTATCTTTATATATATATTTCTTTTGTGCGTGTGTATGTCACTGAACTCCTCCTAAACGGCTGGACTGAGTTTAATGAAATTTTTTGTGTGTCTTCAGGTGGATTCGAGAATGGTTTAGATTTACAAATGAAAGTTATAACTTAATTTGTTCTTTCTTAATTAATTTTTAGCCAAGTCTTTCAACAACTTTTCCACCTAGATGGCGTGAGTTGTCGTAAACACGATGTCAGAATTTATTTAATGTTGAAATGAAAAATGAATTTTTAACCGTAAGTGTTTAAAAAAATTTTCCAACGTTAATATTGTTAAAATGTTAAAATTAGTTAAAATGGTATATTCTTTTAAAAAGTTCGTCAATATCTGACGGAGTTATTTTATGTCAAAATGAAAAATGAATTTTTAGGCCATTATTATTTGTGCAGATGGAAAATGTACTAAAAGTTTTGCGAAAAATTTCACGATCACAAACGGTAACGGATATCCAATATATCGTCGAAGAAATCCCGATAATGGCGGACAATCTTATCATCTATGGCGGTCATCTATGTCAACAACATAGATATTGACATTGATAACCGTTGGGTGGTCCCATATTCGCCTCTGCAGGACGAGTAATTACAGTCAAACCAAGGCAGACTGAGTGCTTTTATCTTCGACTGTTATTGGTTAATGTCATCGGCCCTTTGTCATTTCAAGTTTTACGTAAAGTGAATGGACAACAGTATCCAACGTATAAAGATGCATGCCTTGCACTCGGCTTGCTGGAAGACGACAACCAGTGGGAGTGTATGCTTGCTGAAGTAGGACTGAACTGTACAGCAAAACAAATTCGTCTACTATTCGCTATAGTGTTGACTACATGTTTCCCGGCCCGAGCAGAGACATTATGGGATAATCACAAAGATTCAATGACTGATGATATATTGCATCAACATCGTTCACGGTGCAACGATCTAATGATAGTATTCAGTGACGCTATGTACAATGAAGCATTGATTGCTACTGAAGATCTTTGCATTATCATTGCCAACTTACCACTCAGTAATTTCGGTATGCATTCAACAAATCGAAATGCATCTGATTTAATAAGCACTGAATTGAATCGTGAACTACAATACAATACTGTAGAAATGGCAGCGATTGTTGCTCGCAATGTCCCACTAATGAATGAAGAACAAAGAACCGTTTACGACCGCATCATGCTCGCAGTTTTGGCAGGACAAGGTGGATTCTTTTTTTTTTTTTTTGGGTGCACCAGGTGGAACTGACAAAACATTCCTTATTTAGCTAATTCTCGCCGAAATGCGATCAAATAATGGCATCGCATTGGCTGTTGCATCATCTGGCATTGCGGAATCTTTATTGGATGGAGGCAGAACAGCTCATTCATTATTTAAACTGCCACTAAATATTCAAAATAACCCAGACGCAGTGTGCAACATAAAAAAACTATCGTCCATGGCCACAGTGCTGAAATAGTGTAAAATTCTTATCTGGGATGAATGCACTATGGCACACAAACATTCGATTGAGGCGTCGAACAGGACATTGAAAGATATAAAAATCAACGACAAACTATTTGGCGGCACTCTGTTACTCTTTTCAGGTGATTTCAGACAAGCACTTCCCGTTATTCCGCGTTCAATATACGCTGATGAGATCAACGCATACTTAAAATCATCGTCATTGTGGCTTAATGTTGAAAAAGTACAACTGAAAGTAAATTTGTGCGTTCAAAAGCTTCAAGATCCATCCGCTGAAACATTCTCAAATCAATTGTTAGATATCGGCGATGGAAAAGTTACTTCAGATGAAACTGGATGCATAAAATTACCGACCGATTTCTGCACAATCATTGATTCTCAAGATGCTCTTATTGACCAGATATTTCCCGATGTACACAGACGATACACAAATCATGAGTGGCTGGCAGAAAGAGCAATTTTATCAGCAAAAAATGTGGACGTCAACGAATTGAATCTCAAGATACAACATTTGTTACCAGGAGACTTGGTGTCATACAAATCTAATGATACAGTTTGAGATGCCACCGAAGCCGTAAATTATCCAACAAGTTTTTAAACTCATTGGATTTACCAGGCATGCCAGAAGGTTGGATCTCCGGTTATTTTGCTTCGTAATTTGAACCCACCACGGTTGTGCAACGGCACGCGATTAGTCATAAAAAAAATTAATGAAAAATGTTATCGAAGCCATCATTTTAAACGACAAATTCCGAGGTGAAAATATATTACTACTGCGAATCCCTATTATACCCACAGATGTGCCAATTCAATTTAAACGCCCTCAATTTCCAATTAGATTAGCATTTGCAATGACTATCAATAAGTCTCAGGGCCAAACGATGTCTGTCTGTGACTTAGATTTGAGCACATCATGTTTTTCACACGGACAATTATACGTGGCTCTCGAGTGGGCAAACCATCCAGTTTGTTTGTATTGGCGAAAGATGGGATAACAAACATTATTGTACACTCTGTTGCATTAAGGGATTGATATTGTTTTTTAGTAATATTGTTATATGTAGCGATATGTATATAATTTTAAAGAATCAATTTTAATAAATTAAAAAAATAAATGATTGGTGTTTTGTTATTTTTATATTCTTTCACCGTTCACAGCGCTCCATACATCTTTCACTTATATATCACATCCTTACACACTTACAATAAGTTAGTTATTTTTTTCTAGCAAAATATTTTCTAGAAATAATTTATATGACAAAACAACGTTTGTCGGATCAGCTAGTATATCTATATATTTAAAATATCAATAACATGTCCTGTAGATTACATAAATCCCTGTAGATGAAGCAACAGAGAAAATATTAAGCTCGCTTCAAGAATATTTATCTACTAACAGGCTTTGCCTGCTTCGCTAGTCACTATATTTAAAGTTTTTTTTTTTTTTTTTTTTTTTTTTTTTAATATTAATAACTATTTTTTATAATATTTTATAAAAATAAACACTAAAAAAATTTCGTTGGAATTACTTAAAACTGCTAAATTGCTTCGAGTCACTTCTGCCTTCGGCAGCGTAATTCTCACCTTCGCCATATTGGTTTCAGCTTCACATTTCTTGCATTTGTGACTTAAACCGACATTTCAATTTCGGTGTTAATTGGACGATAAGTTGCGCTTCTATTATTCAACATTTCACGGGCAGACTATCATATTTTCTTGCAACAGTTAATATCACCAGAGAAACAGCTGAAAAGAAATTTAATTAATAATAAAAAAAATAATAATAATAGTAATAATAATAGTAATAAATTCTTAGGATACTGTATTGACGCTGAAATACTTTTTTTTTTTTATCAACTGACAAATTTTCTTTTAATTATATGTAAAAAATAACACACTGACCCTTCGAGGACCAAACCGTCGACCTTCGTATTACTATCATGACGATCTATCCAAACTCAGCTAATTGGAGCGGAGTGCCGTTTCACATTATGCAAATCTGTATAGCTCTGCAATCACCTGTTTTTCTACAAAGAGCTAACATACACACACATACACATATCTTCTTGTACTATATGTAGAGAAAACTCAAAGAAAGGATCGGAGCAATCTGTATTTTAGGTATCAGTATTTAATAAAAACAATCTTTGTATTACTGAATCGAAAAAAAAAAAAAATACTATAAACGATTACTGAAGACTTTTATAAAGTAAGTGGTATTCAAAATAAAGATTGCCCGATAGCGTTGCCAAATTGTAGGGACTTTTATATTAAATATCCAAAATTATTTTTTATTTGCAATGCTTTTCTAATCGTATGGTTGTCTATTTGACTGTTGTATGTATCTGAGTAATCGGGATTCCAAAATTTTTAGCAGAGGAATAATTAAAAACATAATAGAATTCTCGACAGAACGAAAAAGGAATACAATGTAAATTTTAACGAAAGTAGCTTTTAGGGAACTGAATTTTCTTTTAGGCAACTTGCATCGAACATTATAGAATTTACAATCGTCAGGTTCGTAGCCCAACGCTTAAGTCGTTGTCACGACAATTTTGCTTATAGACGTAATATAGTTGAGTAATTTTGTACGTTCAATGTAATCGTAAATTCTTAAAATCAGTTAAAAGAGTATCTTAAATGGATGGTCATTTTTTTATGCGAAAAAAAAGTCTTACCTTTTAATACACCTTTTTGCATCTGAAATTAAGATACTGCAAGTGTCTTAAAATGACGCCATGTTTTAGGCTTAAAGAACCCGCCATTTTAGGCTTAAAAATACTACCGTTTTTAAGGCTTTTTAATAAATAAATAAATAAATATCGCGTACGATTATGTTTTTCTGTTAAAAATATATTTTAGAATTGTTTAGAGCATTAATGAAATATTTATATAAAAAAAGAAAAAAGTCCCCGTACTCGGCGTAGGGATTCGAACTCACACTGTCCAAGGAAACCGAAACCTCGAGCCAAGCATCGTCGGAGTCAAGCATTTACCAATCTCACCACCATCGAATACAGCAATGCGTGTTTTTATGATATAATATACTGCAGTATTCGTGAAACAAATCGCAGTGTTATGTTTTATTTCTATTTTTTGCCATAAAACTACTTATAGTATGGCATCTTAAACTTAATAAATACTATTATCTTAAATTTCATATTTAGAGGACTAGAATTTTTTAATAATGCATAACAAGTATGTGAAAGTTGCATCTCTCGATCATAACGATTTCTTTCCTTAAAGTAATATTTAAATAAAAACGAACTAGAATCGAACGAATAAAGTGATATTTAAACAAAAACGAACTATAATGAATACAGGAAAATTTGTTGTTTTACATTTAGATTTAGATAAATTTGTGAAAGAAAGTTTTTAAATGAATAATAATAAGAAGAAAGAAAGAAAAAAATTATGCACAAATTATTCATGATTGTTCACTTACAAATTCGCTTTCTTCTCTACAAATTACTTGCTACGTCCGTCTTCACACTTTTTTCTTTTAATACAGACAAAGATTTTTTTTTTTTTTTTTTTTTTTTTTTTTTTTTTTTGAACGAAATAATCTTTGTGTCTAAATATGTTGTTTATGAATTATGTTAAAGATAGTAGCATGCAAAGATCATTCTTATCCCTAGAGTATTATTCCATAAAAATATAATTTCATAAAGCTACCATAATTTATGTAGTTTAACTGTTTATTATATAAAATAATAATATATTTATTTAATGTGGAATGAAGTAGGATAAGCATACTTTCTTAAAGTAGATTCCATATGAAAAGATTTCTAAGTTATGCAAGTGTCTGAATTTCTAAAGTGTGAAAATTCAAACGCGTTTTGTTGTCTGAAAATTCGCGTATTTATGTGTTTCAGACATTCTTGTGTTTAATTGGTATTTCAGACATATTTTTATCTTAAATTAAGATATCTATAACGTCTAATCCGTATTTTAAGACATTTACGCGTCTTAAATGCCGTTTCAGTTGTTTCTATGTCTTACTTTAAGACCCTTTTATTTGCAGTGTTCCTGTGCATGAACCATTCGCTCGATACTCGAATCGGCCCAAAACGGTCGTGTACACTAATGGTGGCTGATGTCGTCGTGGTGGCAATGTCTTCCATGTTCCCATCCTAATTATTCCTCTGGGAGTCACCGAAGGAGGGAAACCATTTCCTCCGTGGAGGATCAAAACTGTGATGTCATATCTCCATACCCTATTTAGAGGAATGTCCCAGACCGCCGCCAATTACCATTGCACAGTTCATGCGACGTTAAACCCAACCAATCATGAACCGTTTGTCCAATTTAAATAAAATGTTTATGAAGTTCACTCTCTTATTTATGAAGTTCACTCTCTTAAAATGAAAGAATGTAAATAACACAACTTGAGTGTATATTCACTCCTTTTCCTAGAAGAAACGCGCCCTCTCATCTTGAGTTAGTATTCAAGTAATTGAACAAGCTAACATAATGTACTCAAACTTGAGTTATTTATTGAATATGAGTAATTTATTTATTTTATTAATAATTTCAATATAAATCATTTTAATAATTTGGACCACTTTACAATGGGGTTGCTCATTGCACTTGCATACTACTGAAGAAATGCGTTCCAGCGAGAGCGATGTTGCCACTTACAAATGGATAAATGAGTAGAAATAACTTAAGAAGTATTGATAAATATCTATCAACCAAGATTGCTTAGATTAAAGAATACTAATTAGCTCAAGGAATTGCGTTTTTAACTCAAGTCGATTAAAAAAAATTAACTCATACTTGACATATAGGTGAATGCACTCATTTATTTTAAGAGAGCGTATGAGGTTACTACTTAGAAGATTTTGTAAGTTTCAAGGACTAATGCAGATGAGTAGTTTGAAATAAGCTTTGTGTGAATAGTTTGAAATAAGCTCATTAATTCAACAACAGCTTTGAAATCTATATAAATTTCGGTACCTTATCCAAGAGTTGAGAGGGGCAGTAACCCCAACCGTATTAAATTATTATTTGTCAAATAATATAACTCAGTGTAACTCAATTATTATTTGTATATTGAGTATAATGAGTCAATTATTACTGACAAATAATAAATTACTCAATTATTATTGGTCAAATTATTTGTCAAATAAAACTGTTCCTAAATCTAATATGAATTATTTTTAACTTAGGTTTCTTTGTAGGTTCAATACTCGTTATCTAACCCTTTAATATGCAATCTGCTTTTATATTATTGAAATGCAGAGTAACAGAAAGTCGTGTGAGTGCCACACCAGATTACCTTTTTTTAATAATGAAAAATATATGAATAATAAAATAATCTAAATCTGCCTTTTTTTTATGTTAGTAATTTAAAAATATAAAAAATATTTCTAAAACATTTTATTAAAAATTAATTTATATAAATTATCAAAAGAAAAAAAAACTATTACATTTGGTTGAAAGCAAATTATGATATTAACCAATTTTTTAAACATTTGGAAAAATTTAGTTTAATAAAATTAAATTTTTAACTCATGTCAACATTTTTCTTTCTTTCTTTCTTTTTTTTTTTTTTTTTTTTTTTTCCATTTCTGAAATGTAATTTTGCAGTTTACTTGAATGCTTAGAAAACTTAAATTAAGATTTTTTTTTTTTTTTTAAGACTGAACTAAAAAAAAATTTAATAAATCTGAAAATCTACTAAATCAAACTAGAATAATTTACCATGAAAAGGGTTCAAAATCGTACATTTTGGATTAAGTCTGTTGAAAAGGTATGTTTTTATACATTATTTGGAAAAAATCTGAAATTAAAATATATACGTATATATATGACTAATAATAAGATCTAGTCTTATAAAATAAAAATGTCGAAACACACACACAAAAAAAAAAAAAAAAAAAAAAAAAAAAAAAAAAAATTATAAATTTTTGTAAAAGATTTACCTTTTTTATCAATAGAGAAAAGAAATCTTAAATTCAAAGTTTTAATATATTAGTGAAAAAATATAAAATTTTCCAATAATAGTATTTTTAAAGAACTTATAAAATGTATAAATGTCTCTCTGGAGGTTTTTTAGAAAATATTATTCTAATTATGGTAATATTCTAGTTTTAAATTCTCTTCATAATTTTTCCCCTCAAAATTTTATTTCTTTAATATTGAAAATTAAAGTATTTATAAAGCCAAAAGAAATATTTCAAAGTATGTTAAATATTTTTAAATACATTTTAATTAACGTTAAAAATGTTCTTCGGACTGAATTTAAATGATTAATAATTAAAAAAAAAAAAAAAAAACTATAGATGAAATTCTGTCTATGACAGAATTTAATTTAACGCGACTGGATTAATGATATTTGTGTTTTAACACCTTTTAAAAAAAAAGTAATAGAAGGCGTTCAGTAAAATTCCTAAACACATATTCAAATAGTATATTGATTTTAAATTCCAAATAAAGTATTGGAATTTGAATGCATTAATTGTATAGTATCTTCCCTTAATTGCTTAATACTTATTTACAAAATATTTTAATTTTTAAAATAATCTTAAAATCAATTTCGCATTTATAGTTAATAAACATTGTCAATTTCTACAAAACAAAACATAATATAAAAAATAAATAAATAAAATAAATAAATAAACTGATTAATAGATACTTAAACTATACTCAGAATTCATCACTGATTAATTAATATAATCGATTGGCATTCAGCCAAGACCCGTTGGCTATGTGGCCAGAGAACTGAGCTACGAACCCGAAGACTGTGAGTTCGATCCTCACTGATGGTAAGTTGAATGTATATATATATAAATGTTTTTACGGATTTCACAAAATATTTTAAGATGGAGTTGGTTTAAATTAGAGAATTATATAGTAAAATTAGAGAGAGAATATTAGAGCATTAGAATAAGAGAGAAAATAGAGATAGAGTAAGAGTATTGGAGAATTAAATAATAAAACTGGATATCAGCAGGCATTTTTGAAGTGGAACACTATAAATTGGCAGCTACGCAAAATAGCGGATTGAAAGAAATAGTGTTGTCGTACTAAAAATACTTGAAAACACTAATATAAATATTCAGAAATATTTAGCCAAGATTCGTTGGCTGTGTGGTCAGAGTACAGAGCTACGCACCCAAAGGTTGTATGTTCGATCTTCACCGATGGGAAGAGAAAAAAATACATATAGAGGTTTCTACGGACTTCACAAAAAATTTTAAGATACAGAAAGAAATTAAATGGTAAAACTGGATATTGGAAGGCATTTTTCAAGTGAAACACTATAAATTGGTAACGACGCAAAATGCCAGACTAAAAGAAATTGACTTGTCGTGCTAATAAAAAGACATGTTAATTATAATTAACATTTGGAAACATGAGCCAAAAATGAAAAAAATAAAATAAAAATTTGTGTTTTTTATTGAAATAATGGAATATGAGTAAAGAAATGTATCGTTAATTATTTATGAAAATTTGTATCGGTATGAATTCCACAAACTTCTAGATGTAGAAAAAACTACTACATTTAATCACTCTCATTAGAAATTAAAATCTCGAAAATCGTAAGCAAGATTAAAATCAAAAAACGAATTTACAATGGTATTTTAAAAACAGCAACTACAACTTTGCTATTCAAAAATACGCAGTGAAATAGCGTGCTGTTAGTAAAATCATATCCCACCACTAAAAAAGTGTTCGTTCAAATTGTGACTATAAATATCGACTTGCGCAAAACTGCGTAGGTGTTTTCGAAGTGGAACACTAGAAAATTGGTAACGACGCAAAATGCCAGATTAAAAGAAGCTGTCGTACTAATAATTAAATTTAAATTCCTAGAGAACTGCAATTAGTTTTTTTATTATTCTTATTATTTAAATATATATGCAGGATTTATAATTTGTATTCCTATTTTCAATTAAATTAATCAAACACTGTTAAAAAATAAAATTCTACGTTTCGCCAGAAAAATGGTTTCATTTAGCTGCCGCAACCAATATTTTGGTGCAAGATTTCTGTATTTTAGTAGAGCCATTTCATTACTAAAATGATGAAACTTACCACCAGAATATTGGTTGCATATTTAGCATGATTTTTTTAGGGAAACTTTAAACTGTTATTTTTAACAGTGTACTAAATTTGTTTTTGTTAAAATTTATCCAATGTTCTATAAAGTAATAGTTAGGTAATCCATATAAATGTTGAGTTACAATATTAGTTTTTAATAAACATCGTTATAAATTATCAGTTTCCATTTTTGAAAACAAAAAAAAAAAAAAAAGAAAAAAAAAGAAAGAAAGAAAGAAAATCCATATCATGGTAAAAAAATTGTTTACTTTTTCAAATTTTGAATTTTGAATTTTGCTATAAATCGCATGCATAAACAAAACAAGAAGATATTTGTGTGCTATTAGATACTAGATGATTGTATACGTCAGTCATAGATTTTACTGCCTCATCATACTATATGCATGATGAAATTTAGTATTTATGAAAAATTTCGACCTCGAAATTTTTTATCGCTTTATAAGCGTCAGGAATACGAAAATCACAAAATCAATATGTTGTCGGACTGTTTGTTTGTTAGTTTGTTAATTAAGATTTTAATTAGTTTATTATATAGTTTGACATTTTGCCCGTTAATTTATCAATTAGTTTGTTAGTATTTTAATAGGCCTGTTTGCTAATCTCAGAATTGTTAGATCTATTGTAGAGATGCCAAACAAGTTTTAAAATATCGATTGTGATACTTGCAAAAAAGGAATTGAACTTGAACATTTACTTTGAAAACTTCTTAAGTTATTTGTAGTTTACGATTTTCTTAACTTGACTGAATAGGGCAAAATCTCATGTAAATATGTATTATAAAAATTATTCGCACAAAACAAAAAATAAAATAAAATAAAATAAAAATAAAAATAAATGGCCAAATATAATTCTGTTGATTACAGTTTTGAGTTTCAACATTCTTCTCTGATAATTTCATGAGTTATTTATAGTGTATATTCTCGATAACATGGGAGAATAAGGCTTTATCAGCTATTTCATGTACTTTCACACGGGAAACTTCTACTACGATACCATGGATTTTGGTAACTATCTTACCTGTCATTACTTTGGTTGGGCGATTAAGGATACTGCGACATTTGTTCTCGAACGGTCACAAAGTCATTCCGTACACTACTTATATAACTTGCCATGTCATGATATGCAGAGTTCCTTTAATATGTATTCAACTTTTCTTCACTTTTTTTTAAAACTATTTCTCTATAAAAAAAATTATTTTTAAATAACACTCGATATTTTCTCTTCTCCGAAAACTATAAAACACACTTTTCTCTTTTCATTTCAATGAAATTGAAATTATTTATATCGTGGAAGGATCAAACTTCTCTCATAGGTCATGTCTTATCCATACTGAAAAAAAAAATATTAAATTCAGCTGATGGAAAAGCTCCATGGGAGATTGAAATGGCCGAACCCTTTGATCTGAGTTGATATATTTACCTTACTATAAGTCTCCACGTAATTTTAATAATATAGTTCATGCGTTAAATTCCATTCAATTCCAGGATTTTTCCAAAACAATATTCTTATAATGTAAATGCATGGGAAATATTGATTGATTCAACAATGAAAAGAAATTTTTAATTTCAAATAACTTGCGAAATTTTGGTATTCAATAAAGTCAGTATATTAAATAATGCCAATATTAGAAATAATACTTCAAAACCGGCCCGACATCCTAATGATTTAAAAATACTTGTAATCCAAATTCATGTCTGATGCTACCTTTTTTTTCTAGTACACTGAAAATCAAAAGTTACAGAAAATCTAGAAATTCAAATATCTTAAAAATTTTACAAGGTAAGATGTTAAAGTTTGCTATTATCATGATTGTCATTTAAAAATCAATTCGTCATTTTAAGGAGAATTCATTTTTGTTCTTGAGATGACCAAAAATGTAAAATATTGATTCCTCACATTCGAGTTTGTAGTTTTAGGATTCCACACACGTGAAAATCGCTTGAAAAGGAAATTTTCATGAGTACCAAAGTTCCCTTGTCCTATACTATGATGAGGAACACAAACAGTATTTAATGGGCTTTTAAACTGAATGTGCCCCACCAAAATTTGAGCTCATGCTATACTTATGGCCTAGATTATGCCACTCTTTACTAATATTGTTTGATTATATGCGGCTACTAAATGCTTTTATGTTATAAACAACTAAACATAAAAATATAAGATATTATTACTTTTTTTTAAGACTATATCTTTCAAACAAATAAGATTACTAATGAAACCATTTTTTTTATTTAAAATTAATGATTAAAAGCTGATTAAAAGAAGCAAAATTTAAAATTGCTTTCGATGTTTTTATCTAAAGTTAAATCCTATTTTTAAAAAAATAATTTAATAGTTTTTTTTTTTTGTTTTTTTTTCGCGTGTGGGTGTCATTTATCTTTTTTTTAAATTAACTTTTGTTTGAAAAAAGATATATATATATATAACATTAAAACAAGCAAAATCTATGGAAATATTTTGTCGCCATAGATACGACAGTATATTCGGAAATAGAAATAACAGGATAATTGACTGGTCATATTTGTCACATTGGAAAAAAATTATTCGTAGAAAATAAAAAATAAAATAAAATAATTAATGCAAAAAAGTGTGACATCCAATTAGCTCGTGTGTTTCATTTTGATTTTATTCTTCATCTTCTCTCGATATATTTTAAATTATGGATAAAATCGGGAAAATGGCTATTCTAAAAAAGAAGATAGTAAAAAGCGTCGTCACTGTTTTCCAGTAGACCGCCGAGAATAAATTATCATGTCCGACAACATCCGGTTTAAAAAACATATAATCTGAAATCAAAATTTTGGTCAGTATAAAATTTAATTAGTGAATTCTGAGCTGCCAAACAGTCATATAAATATTCTCTGAACGTTTTCTCCTGCTCGTTTAATCACAGAATTTTCTATAAAATACAGCATGGGCAAAATGTCCGTAAAAACATTTTAAAAATCATAAAACCCGAAAAAATAACCAAAATAAAAAACAGTTTGAAGGTTTAGCATCAATAAATCATGGGATTTTTTTTTTTTTTAAAGATAATAAAGAAAAATAATAATAATAAATAAAATAAAATAAAATAAAATAAAATAAAAAAAAAAAACGTACGCGTTTCGTACATAAGTGAAAGAAAAGACACGCAAATAACAAAAATAATGTTACCAAATCATTTATTAAATCAATATGTGTTCCACATGTGCACCACCGCAGTTGATAATACATAGCAGGCCTGTCACAAATCCAACAACGGCAGAGTTCAGGATGTCCGGCTGTATACAAGACAGCTCTCCGCGGATTGCCTCTTTCAATTCCGACAGAGGCCTGCTTTTTACTTTGGTTATTTTTTCGGGTTTTATGATTCTTTTTAAGTTTTTACGTATTTTTTGCCCACCCTTTATAAAACGGATATTTCTATAAAAATTTACTGGTATTAAAAAATCCGGAAATTTGGTAAGCCTGTGAATTGAGCGAAAGAAAAAAATCACAAATGGTTGAGTCCTCAACCTTCAGGTTCCTCAGCTGATAACTTTCGATGGTCCTTGGTTTGTAGAGTCGCCATAATACGCCAAATGGCGTGATGGTCAATAAACCTAAAAGGTAACTGCTACTCTTATAATTTCTCAAAATTATCCATATTTATTTTCTCTTAAATTAAATATATGTTCTGGAGAAACCTGCTAAAATTACGTTAAAAATAGATAACAATTAATGAAGTACTAGCTTTTTTTTTTTTTTTTTTGAAAATAAATGTATTTCGGAAGACTTTCTGAAATAATCTATTAAAAAGACTCTTAAATCGTTAAAGAATTTGTGACACTCCTGTAATTCTCGTTGATTAATAGCTTTAAATTATGATGCTAAAGAGTAATTAATACTTTATGCGCAATACTTCATTTACTGTGTGATGTTTAAACAGGAGCCTTAATTTAGACAGAAGAAAATTTAACATCATAGGAGAAGTGGAGAAAATATTATAAGAATTTAAATGAACTGTAAAAGTACACATTTTAAAATTAAATAAATAAGTACAATAATTCTTTAGATTTTAAAAAGTGGTTTTACTTGATGTTGTTTTAGTTTGTAGAGGCAAAAACAGATAACAGAAACTGAAATTTGAGTTATAAAGAGGCTAATAAATATAAATTTTCGATAAAATCTTAAAGTTATTTTAAAGTACATCGTTTTAACACCCAAAGCTGATTCTCATTTAAAAATTAATGCAAATATTACAAATGTAATTACGATTCCATATATTTTAATTTTTTAATATTATTAAATACATGGAATTACTTTTTATAATGTGTTTCACTAAAGATATTTTTCATAAAGCATTTCTATAAAGGCGAATAAAATTTTAATCATGTATAATTTGCTATAGATGTTGAACTAATTATTATAATTTTGGAAATTTCAATTTCGAAGGGAAAAAAAAAAACTGCAATTTCTCTGGATAAGATTTTTTATTATTATTATTATGATTTCAGGATATGGAGTTTGAATAATCTTTAATATTCACGACAGAGGAATTATTTGGAAAATAAAAGCTATTTCTCATAATATGAAATGTATATATATCTACAGTCAGTAACAAAAGTGTCCAAATACTAGCAAAAATTCCTGTATAAAAAAAGTACACTTCGTACGGTTTTGTTAAATAAATCCTTGTCGAATCCTGTTCTTAGTCAGTGTAAGAACTCGATTCGATAAGGATTTATTTAACAAAACCGTATGAAGTGTACTTTTTTTACATAGGAATTTTTGCTACTGTTCGGACACTTTTTTTACTGACTGTACTAAACTCTAAATGTATTCTTAGAATATAAATTTTCATTTAATTTTAAATTGTTTGACGTAGAAACAAGCTTTAAATGAAAGGCCTCTTGTTAATTGCTTTTCAGTTCTTAGGAAAGTAAACAGTTCGCTTAAATCCGTAATTGCTCTGACCGAATTATCACTTAATTGTTACATTGACGTTCCGTCGATTTAGTTCATTCTGTCTCCATGCCAATCCCACTGATCAGTGAGACTATTCTTTCCAGTTTAAATAAATTAAATTTTATTTAAAGGAAAACGTGTATGATGATATATAATGTTTTGTAAATATTTATTTCAAGCATTAAATGTTTACTTTTGTATGTTTATTAATGCTACATTAAAACAGTTGTATACTTTAAATTATACTTTTTGATAACTTAATTTTTCCTTCAACGAATATTTGCTAAAAACTGCACTTTTAACATTGTTCTCAACGATAATGTTTTTCTTCTGTATGTGACTATATGTTTGCTTTTTAATATATATATATATATATATATATATATATATATATATATATATAAAACAGATGCCAATTATTTGCTAATATATTTAAAATACTGAATAGTAACAGTGTACTAAAATTTTAAATTGAGTATGCAAACAAATAGTTAAAGAGTTTCAATTAAAGAAATGTTTCGTATATCATTTTAGAGTATGATAATTATTTACTTGAACTTTGATGAATCTTAAAGTACAGTAATTAATTATAAATGCTCTAAAAATATATATTTAAGTATTTTTTGTTAAGCTTGTCTATAATAGTTTTCTCCAATATAATCATGCAGATTTTTATAATGAATTAAGTTACTTTAAATCAATGCTCACTTATTTAATGTCCAAGAATGCAACATTAACTATAGATTTTTTAATTCAATATACACTCTTTAGCACTTTCCGTTATTTAGTATTGTAATACGCCCAGAAAATAGCACATTACTATGCAAATATATTACTAATATAGTATATAAAAGTCCCATTTATAAACTTATATACATTAATGCTGCAAAAAACAAATGAATGAGAATAAAAAGAAACCGATCTTATCGTATATAAAGAATTAACTATACGAGTAAAAAAATTACTTTCATATGATATTTTGATTAGCTGCTTTCGTAAGTCGCAATAATTATTAACAACATAATTTTACAGCTCACATTCATGGTACATATATACAAATATGTTAGAAAGATAAATACACTGAGAAAAAATTCTGCGACTGACATCTAGAAATTCTGGCTCTAGTAAAAATAGTTCCATGTCATCCTTATAAATTCTAGTCCCCTCTGAAAGCGAGTTCTTGAATCCCTTATTAGAATTCTACGTAAAATAATCAATAAAATCACTTTAATAAATTAAAGTATTTAATTATTATTTTAAACATTGAATGCAAAATGCTCCAAATATATAAAAGATGTCTTGACTCATTATCACAGTTAAAACACAAACTTTTAATTTGAAGACGAACATACATGATGAAATACAACATACATTTAACACAAATAAATAAATATTTACAAGAAAGAACTTATAAGAATTAATATTACGTGTTTTCCACCGGTACCTTACAATCCTACGACTCTGCATTCAGACATACTAACTAAAACAAAAGTTAATCATTGTTCTTTTTAGAGTGAGTCACGTGACATCGTTTGATGGGAAGGGGGAATTCACAAAGAGTATTATGCAATACTCAAAGCATTGAAAAGAATAACTTTATTATATCAGTTTTTTTTTTTTTTTTTTTTTTTTTTCTTTACATTATATTTTTATGCGTTTACAATTTTGGAGATGATCTTTAAAGAGAGACATTTTAAGTGTATTTAATACAAACAATTGGTGAGTCCGTTGGGTTTAACGTCGCATTAGTACTGCAATATATAAAATACAAACAAAGGTAAATGTAATGATATTTCTTCATGTTGCATTGTATTTTTGTAGCAAACAGAAAAGAAAAACGTTGAGTTTTAACATCATTTAGAATTATTAGTTCTATCAATTCGAGAAAACTTTCAATTAATGAATCTAAAACTTCCCTTTAAATGTTAAACTAATTATTTTTATTGCCCTGGTATTATTACGAAGAATAATTAGATTCCATTGATTTCAATTTTTTATTTTTTAAGTCTCAGTAAAACGAGAAGAAGAACTAAAGCCGTTATCACTTTCTATTATATTCATGAAATAAAAAATAACGATAGATAATTATTCCTATAAAAATCTAAAATATTTAAACATTTTTAAAGTGATTGACTGGAAATTTGAATTCCTTGTCCAGAGTACGTAGCTTTTAATAAAGTCCTCTTTTGTTAATGATATTTCTTCCCGGCGCCTAAGAAGCGATTCAATTCAGTGACAGAATTTGAATTGAATTCATTTCAAATCTCTTGTTAAATTATCTTACAGTCTAATTGAGCTTGAAATATTTAATCAAGCTTATGTATGAATCTAGTCATTGACTCATATTTAAGTATATGATTAATATAGTGAATGAAATAGATTCTTTTAAAAATCGTTGGTACATATAATCTTTAAATAAGTTCCCAGAACTTTATATACGAGTATAATCAATATAGGGTAGGTGCTCCAGTGATTGACATACTCCAGTAATTGACATCTATAGCGAAATAATTAATGAATAAGAAAAATAATAAAAGCCTATATTTTACATATAAGAATTTTAACATTTTATGACACACTGTAAATACAAGTGTCTGAAATTCAGATAAAATTGTGTTTGAAACGGGTAATTAATTTTAAGATGCTAAAATGTGTCTTAAAGGGCACATCGTTTCACACTCGAAACGTCTGAAATTCCGCCATCTTTGATCCTGTCTGAAGTGAATATTTTTTATAAATAAATAAATAAAAAGATGCGTTTTATACCGTTTACCTGTGAGAAATAGATTTTAGAATCTCCTAGAGCATAGAATGTATGTATTAATAATTTTTACAATAATAGTCCCCGTTGCCCCCGGCGGGAATCGAACTGACAACCAATGGATTCAAAGTCGAGTGTCTTCCTAATCAAGCCATCGGTGCTCACGCTGTACTCTGCTTGTATAACGAAATATATTCTAGTATCCGTAAAACAAATCGAAATTTCATGTCTTTGCAATAAAACTGTTCATAAGAAGTAAAGCTTAATACATATTATCTTAAATTTCATGTGTAGAGGTTTAGAGTTTTTTTTTATTATTATTATTATTTTTTATGTGTAATAAATATGAAAAAATTGTAGCCTATGGATTTTAAATTTTTTTTTTTTTTTTTTAACTGGTATTTGCAAGAAAACAAACTATATACATGAAACCGAAAAAAAAAAAATGCTCTTTTACATTTTGAAGTGTAGGGAAACATAAAATAATTTTTAAAACGCAAAAAATAAAATAAAATAAAATAAAAATAAATAAAAATAAATCAATCAATTATGCACAAATTGTTTAAGATTGTTTAGCTACGAATTCGCTTTCTTAGCTCCAATAACATGCTTCGTTTATTTTAATATTTTTTTGATTTATTACATGTGAGAATTTTAAATAAAAATTAACTTTGTTTTTTAATTTTTAACAGAATAAGATCCGTGTCTAAGTATTTTAAATGAGTTAACTACTTATATTACATAAAATAATGTCAAATTTATTTGTTTAAAAAAATGTTAAAACAGGATATGTATGCTGCTTAAAGTAGATTCCATATGGAAAATTTGTTAAGTAATACAAATGTCTGAATTTCTAAGTGTCTGAAATTGGTAATGTCTGAATTTTTAAGTGCATAAATTGTAAAATGTCTGAAATTTTGTGTCTGAAAATGTTATATGCCTTAATTTTAGATATATCGACAGACACTTATCTGAGCTTATTTATAAAAAAGACACTTACGTGTCTTAATTTAAGACAGCAAATGCGTCTGAAATTTTGCATGCGTAAGTGTTTCAGACATTTATGTGTCTGAATTGGCATTTCAGACTGAATTTAAGTCTGAATTTAAGACACTTCTATTTACAGCGCAAACACTGGAGTATAGCGTGCTAATAACTGTTGAAATGAATAACTAGCAGTATCAAACACTGGAACATAGTGTGTCAATTAGTGGTAAAATGAAAAACTGGCAGTGCGAATTACTGGAACATTGAGTGGGTATAAAATAAAAATTCATAAAAAATAATTATTATTATCAAATATAAATATTTTAAGATATATGTGGTTCTGAATGTCTTTCCTACCATATGTATTAAATTAAAATTTCTAAAAATATTTTCTGATGACTAAGAACATTAAAAACATCAGAGATTCCTCTAAAAGTATCAATCATTGGAGCACTTACCCTATACCTATATGAAACGCGATGTTAATATGTAGTTTTCCAATAGACTTCAAAAATACCTTGTCGATTTAAGCACAGTTTTTCGCAAAATGATATGGTTATTCTCAGGAAGGTTTAAAGCTGTTAAAAGATTTGGTCTGACTAATCGAACAACAGTTATAAGCTTTTTAAAATAACTGTTCCTGTTGTCATCAGCTTTTAAATAACACATTTATTATTGACGAAAATACTTTTATTCATATCCTTGAAGCGTAAATATTGGCATAAAATTAACATTTATTATACCAAAAAATCTATATAATATTTCTCTAACGTGGTTCAGTTACGATTTTTTTTTCTTTGGAAACGATAAGATAGTGACTTAATAAAGTACTCGAGGATAAAAAATTATACATAAGCAACATTTAAGCACGCAGACTCAGTTCAGTGATCTAAAAAAAAAATGACGACTTTTGTCTGATGAGATCATTTTATAGAAAATTGTATTTTTAAAAGTTGCATTTTGACAATATTTGCAAACGTCATTTTAAATTTAGCAATATTTTAATAATATAAACCCTACATGAACTTTTGTCATAAATTGACTAAAAATCGCAATAATAAAATGTATAATCAAAACAGGTACTAAGTTTTTTTTTTAACACAAAATTATGCCAAAATTAATTAATTAATAAAAATGTATCGCCAGCATGGTGACAAAAATTTAAAAATCGCCATGAGGATCTTATACTAAATCTGTCCTGCCTCACGAAGTATGAAAAATAGGTCGTCAAACATGAATTTCATATTTAAGCCTTTTGTAAATGATATTTTTTTAATATCATTAGCATTTCACCCCATAATATTGATTTGTTTCTAATTATAATTTGGCTTCTGATGAATTAAAATTAAAACTGGGTGGGAAAACAGGCATAAGATTTATGAGTTTCAAATGTTAAAGGTAAATGAGAAAAGAAATAAAGTGCAAAAGTTTCGCACGGGATTGTTAGTAGGTAATAATCCAAGAACTCTGAAGTAATCATAAAAATTAAATTATTCCAGTTAGTTAAACAGCTATTAATTAAACTATTCTTAATAGCTTTAATTTATTTTTTTAAAGGTATTATAAAGCTATTTCAAATAAAAAATAATCTATAGACGATCACTTACTTATTTATTTCTTATTCTCTTTCTTACTTATGGAGTGCTAAGAGGGCCGTTAGGGAGGACAACTTTAAATTTTCAAAAATGGACGTATGTCTTGTGATGCATCCCTGTATATGTCTCTACAAGACAATGAATTTGATATAAATAGTTTTGACCTGCAGTGATTATTAAAGGGGATACATAAGTATAAAATCCACTTTTCAAAAGTCTAAAAACTAACGTATCTTCTTTAATAATCATCGTAAGGTGAAACTATGTATACCAAATTCCTTGTTTTGAAAAGACTTTTCCAGGGATGTATCACAAGACATACTTTCCCATTTTAAATTTTAAATGTTGCCTTCCCTAGCAGCCCCCCTAGCCCCTCTAGGCCTAAACTTTTTTCACCAAAAGAGGTCCCTCTTGAATTCATTGAATGCATGTTTCGCCATTTTTCACAATTACAACGCATCTTCGAGTTAGGAGGGGGGGGGGGACACCCTGTATATATGTATATTAAATGAGACATTATGCTAAAACTCCGTAATTTATTTGAGAATAGAAAGAAATTCGTAATATCTAGAACATCTTACGTTACAGCTCTAGTAACCTTTTAGCGACATTTAAATTATTGTCATTATTTGGCGATGAATTTTTTGGTATAATTGCTTGTAAAAAAAGAAAAAATCTAGTACCTATTTTTAATATTCTTAATAGAAATTTTTTTAATTCTCTGTATAGGGTAGGTGCTCGAGTGATTGGCATGCTCCAGTAATTGACATCTATCCCGAAATAATAAACAAATTAGAAAAATAATAAAATCCTATATTTTACAAATAAGAATTTTAACATTTTATGTCAAACACTGGAGCATAGGGTGGTAATAACTGGTAAAATGAATACCTAGCAGTGTCAAACACTGGAACATAGGGCCAATTACTGATAAAATAAAAACCTGGCTGTGTCAATTACTGGAACATTGAGTGGGTGTCAAATAAAAACTCATTAAATAAATAATTGTTATCAAAATGCATATATTTTAACATATATGTGGTTCTGAATGTCTTCCATACCATATGTACTAACTTAAGATTTCTAAAACTATTTTCTGATGACTGGAACATTAAGAACATCAGAGATTGCTCTAAATGTGTTAATCACTGGTGCACATACCCTATATCTACTACGATATTTAATAATTTATTGGAATTTCCTGATTTCTTTTAAAAAGATAAGATTTTCGTTAATTTTCGTTAATTTTTTTTCGTTAAATCCAGGAATTTATTCCTGGACAATATTTTTAATATGAACCTAAAAATCTATAATGTGACTTTTTAAGTAAATATAATAAAGACTGTATTTTACTGTCACGACTTTTAATTATTGTGTAATTGCGGAACAATGCTTCTAAGGATAATAATATGACATAATTTGAACAATAATTAGTATATTCCGGATTTCAACATCATAACATCTATCCCGAAATAAATAATAAATAAGAAAAATCATAAAATCATATATTTTACATGTAAGAATTTTAACATTTTATGTCAAAAATTGGAGCATAGGGTACTAATAACTGGTAAAATGAATAATTAGCAGTGTCAAACACTGGAACATAGGGGGCCAGTTACTGATAAAATGAAAAAATAGCAGTGTCAATTACTGGAACATTGAGTGGGTGTCAAATAAAAAACCATTGAAAAATATATTTGTTATCAAATGTATATATTTTAACATATATGGAGTTCTAAATGTCTTTCATGCCATATGTTCTAACTGAAGATTTCTAAAAATATTTTCTGATGTTTAAAACATTAAAAACATCAGAGATTGCTCTAACACTGCCAATCACTGGTGCACTTATATATTTAATGTACAGCTAGATAATATCTTTACACATTCAAAAATACCTCACGAGAAAAATGTTTATTGTTAATATTGTTATTTGAGTTTATTAATAATATTATTATTAAATGTAATTTGAATTTCAATCTAAAATATTTTTCATGCCGAAATATATCCGAAGTATTTTAAAATTTGTTTTTAAATAAAAACAATAAATAGATGAATACACTTTAAATAAAAAAAGAAACGCAGTCAATTATACAGACACAACATTATTTCTTTATTGACAAAAAAAAAAAAAAAAAAAAAAAAAAAAACATAAAAAGAAAAGAATTATAAACAACAAGTTGGCAGTAAGAAAAGAAAATTAATTTTCTAAAAATAGAAAATAAAAGTTAGACTTTTTTTTTTTTTTAAACACCATTGATCATATTTTAATTTTCCTGTGGAAAATGACGCCATATGATTGAAAGAACAACGATTTTAGAAACTATTTGTAAAATGGCAAATAAAGTACCTTAATTAACCCGACGTTTTTAATTAATAAATTCATTAATTAATATGATAGAAATTTCTAATTGTCTGAAATGTTTTCCTTGGAGTGTTTTGCACACATTGATACCACTCGTGACGCGGACAACCCTGCCTTCCGCGAAGAGATGCGGTCCCAGAGAAAAAAATCTGACGCCAGCGCAGTAGAGATATAAAGCTAAAAGTTTCTCACTGTAACTGTCCGGATTCTTCGTCCAGTTTATTATGTATTTATGTATTTATTTATTTCTATTTTCAGTGTATATTCTCCTCCTATTTAAGGTTATTTAAGTATTGTTGTTGTTATTCGTATATCCAAATGTAACACCATAAAATGAAAAATATTGTTATAAATAGTTATAAAAAATTTCTTTTTAAATTGTGATTTAAAAATAGATTTTGACGCTAATCACGTAATTTGCAATATTAAAAAAAATACTTTTTTGTATCTACGTTATAGGTATGACCAAAGTTTTCTCTATATAATTCTAGAAATTTTTATTGTAGACCAATTATATGGCTATGAAATAGGAGTTACCACATCTGCTTCTTCCAAATAAGTATAAGAAAAGGAAATATCGATTTCTTGATTGAAAACTTACTTGATTTCCATTAATTACATTTAGAGTCAAATTTTGTCGTTCCCTATCCAAATTTAATTCTCTAGTAGATCAATTTTCAAACCAAATGTCTCTTAATCCCATGATTTAATGTATTTTTGTTTACCTCGCTAAAATATGAGACATTCAAAACACCAAACACAGTTTACAGGAAACTCGTGAGTTCCAGTTTCGAGACTAAAGATGGATTTCTTCGCAAAATACAACCTCAGCTTCAGCAGTGCGAAAGTTCTACCCGTTCTTTTATACGCAAATTTGCAATGGAAATGACATCGCGCATGACATTGTAATGACACAAATCCTCGGCCAAACAAACGTGTGGATGCCTCACATACAAATACATCGTGTCTCACAAACTTAATCATCTCAAAAAATATATCAGAGGGTGTAACATGGAAAGCGAAAAGGAGCATATAAGACATTGTTTATTATACGAGTCTGGTAAAAAGAGTATGGAAGCCTCAGCATGTCGCAATGTTTGTCAAGTTTATGGGGAGGATGTAATAGACGAAAGCACATGTCATCGATGGTTTCTTAAATTTAGGGAAGGAGACAGAAGCTGTCAAGATCAGGCTGGGAGTGGACGGCCATCACACGTTGGAGACGACGTTATTGACGAAGCCATGAGTAACAACCCGAACCCAATCGTGCAAGAATAAGCGAAGACTTTTTATGTACACCGGACAACGGTCGAGAGACGGCCGCTTAAGTTGGGTTTACGAGAAAGTTGGATCGTTGGGCTCCACATAACCTGACAGCTAATCAACGGGATGACCGAATCTCCACTTGTGTTTTCTTGCTTTCCCGGACAAAAATGACTCATTCTTGACACGAATTGTGACAGGAAATGAGAAGTGGGTTATGTACCGTAACGTAAAGCGTCGTAGGACACTCTGTTGCCCTTCTGATCCGCCTGCATCGACTTCGAAAGCTGAACTTTATCCCAAGAAGGTGTTATTAAGTATGTATGGGGGAATATGCAGAAAATAATTCACTGGGAGGTCCTGTTACTCAACCAAACCATCAATGTTCCTTCTTCTGTCTACAGTTAGACAGGCTGCATTCAAATTTGGTAGCAAAGCGGCCAGGTCTCATCAATCGTCGTGGTGTTATCCTTCATCACAATAATGCCAGGCCACATGCTCCTGTCATTTCTCTCCAGAAGTTACTGGGAGGTTTTACCTCATCCTTACTATTCTCCTGACTTAGCACCAACTGATTATCACCTATGCGTTGAACAATTCCTTCAGTCAGAAAATCTTTGATGGTCTTAATATTGTGAAAACTGCCATCCAAAAATTTTTTTATTCGAAACCGCTGAAATTTTACCTGCGTGGAATTCAGTTCCTAACAGAAAGATTGCAAGAGGTCATAGATAGCAATGGGGATTATACACAAAACTAGGTATTGTTCATTTTGCGTTTATTTGCTCTTCTTTATGGGTAATAAAAACGGGTAGAACTTTTGCACTCACCCAATATATATGCATATTATTACTTTTAAGCGTAACATTCGAGCATACCTGCCAACATTTTCATTAATAGTCTGTAGTATTCTTAATACCCACTTTTTTTTTTTTTTTTTTTTTTTTTTTGAGGGCGGGAAATAATTTTCTTTCTGTTTATTCTTAATTACATTTGAACAAAATTATTCTACAAAGAAAAAAAAATGATGTGGAGAAAGCTCGGGTATTAACAATTCTGCGGAATATTAATTAGCATGCTTTCCAGATACATTCAAGTTAGCGTATCTGAATATTTCTTGTGCATTTAAAAAAAGAATTCAAAATAGTACCTACATGAAATTTCGCTTATGGACGTAATGTATTTCAATTCTTTTGTGTATCCCTGTACACGAACCATTTGTCCAATTTCAGCAAAACGTTACAAGACTTTCCGTATGATAAGGATTTAGAAAGTTTGATTTTCGTGATAATATTTGTTCATGAGTAAGGCTGATGACAGACCATATACAGATAAATACACATACATACAGACCAAACACTGAAAATATGATTTTTGGATTCAGTGAACTTCAAAAAACATAAATATTGTAAGATCTCAATTTATAAATCTGACCAAAAATCAGTGCGTTCTTTTAGATGTATGGGTAAAAGAAAGTAAAAATGGATATCCTAAAACACTCTAATTTTTTTTTTCATTCAACATATTTAGAAGAACAGAAACTTCCTTACTAGTATAAGAACTATAAATGTGTACACGTATGCTTTAAGGTTAATTTATCTATTTATTTTTTTTCTTTTATGCCATTTTTCATTATTATTACATTTTTGTAGAAAACATGGAAATTTATTTTTTTTTCCCCACCGAGAGGACTGTAATAGTATACGAATATTAAAAAAGAAATGGAAAGAAAAATTATATTGAATTTTTTTTTCTACAATTACTTTTAATAATTCTTTTAAAATTTTTCTTGTGAATCTTTATATTTTGTATACCTTCTTAAATAATAATAAGTATTTAAGTATTTTAATACGTTCACTTTATTTAAAAAAGAATTAGGGTAAATATAAACAAAAAAAAAGTTATTCTTAAAAATATATTATTTTGGCATTATTAATAACTTGTAAGTATTAAGGTATTTCTAAAATAGAATTTTATGAAAAAAAATATCAATTATATATATGTATATATATATATAATGGCATTCCTGTAAAAGCAAATTATTACATTAATCGTTCCCTTAAAATTTTGGGGGGGGAAATATGTTTCATTAAAAAATACATTTAACTTACATCGTCATAAAATAAATTTTTCTTTAATTTTTATTTCCTTACTGAAATGTAAGTTTGAAGTTTACTTGAACGCATACAAAACTTAAATTAAAATGATTTTTTTTTAAAGATTCAATCAAAAATTTTATAATAAAACTTAAGATTTGTACAATTAAACTAAAACCTTTCATCGTAAAAGAGACTCGAAATCGTATTTCTTCTATAAAGTATGCATAAAAATTAAATTTTTATATCATATTAAGAAAAACTTTTATAAATCTAAAATGTAAAAAACATAAAGTTGATAATAAAATCTAATATTCATCTAAATTGAAAATGTAGAAATATAATAGAAAAACCTTCTAATTATCAAAATTCCGAAAACGATTTTTCTTAATTATCGAAAAAAGAAGGAAATTTTAAATTCGGAGTTTAAATATACGGATAAAAGAATGTACAATTTTCCTATAATAGTATATTTAAAGAACTTATAAAAAGTATAAATGTCTCCCTTGAGGTTTTTCAGACATTTCTATTCTAATTATGGTAATACTCTAATTTTTATTTTCTCTTTGTAATTTTTTCTGGTATAAAACTTAAGTTATTTAATATCCAAAATCAAATGATAATAATCCTTAAAGAAAAGTTTCAGGTAGTAAATTCTTTTATTGTGATAAAAATGCAATATATTAAAAATTTTAAATACATTTTAATAAACGTTAAATAAGTTCTTACGAGTGAATTTAAATTTTTAATAACTCATTAAATTTAGATTCTAGAGAATTGCTCCAATGTTCTTTCTGCAGATTTATAATTCATATTCTTATTTTAATTAAATGCATAATACTAAAATCGAATTCTATTAAATTTTCTGAAACGTTTTATTAAAAATCAGTGATTTAATCGATATGAATGCTGAATGACAAAATGAATTTTTAGAAAACACCTTTATAAACAATAAGTTTCATTTTCAGAAACTGAAAATATTAAATAATATTTATTTTATAGTAAAAAATGAGTTATTTTTTCAAAATGTAAAATTTATTTATTTATTTATAAATCTCATGCATTAATGAAACATTTATCATTTCAATCTGAGTTTGTGGCCGTGGATCAGCTGAGTTTAATATCTTTGACTTTAATATAATAATCCATACAGTAATTAAAATCCACCTATGCTAACTAGTTTTCATTTGTTTTACCAAACAAAAGGTTATGATTTTTTTGTGTGAAAAGTTGGCAGAGCGTCAATTTTGTAATTGCAAAATTGCATGTTAGATTCCCGAGCCGGAAATAAACGTTTTATACATTAATGGTGGTTTGTGCACGTAAATTACTTTGTGACTTCAATTCCCTCAATTTTTCCTAAAATTAAGCCTATCTAAATTATACCTCTGGGGAGTCATGATGCAGGAGAGTTATCTTCTCCGCAGAGGATCAAAATTGTGATGGCATGTATACGAGACATTCTTAAGAATGAGTTCCAGACTGTCGCCATTTTCCCATTGTGTAGCATTTGTGCACCATTAAAACCCACTCACCCTCAACCCCTCGGGTTTACCGAAGTAGGAGACCCTTTCTTTCTGCGGAGGATTAAAATAGTGATCGAATGTCTCCAGACTATACGTACAGTCGGTAGAAAAAGTATCCGAGCACTAGCCAATAATTCCGATATCAAAAAAGTACACTTAAAACTCTTTTGTTAAATAAATCCTTGTTGAATCATGTTTTTGGACTGACAAAGAACATGACTCGACAAGGATTTATTTAAGAAAGCAATATTCAGTGTACTTTTTTAGACAGGGATTATTGCTGTAGAGGAAATTCCCAGACAGTCAGCAATAGCCCGCTAAGAAGAACTTGTGCGACGTCAGTTAATCTAATTCAACCCAACTTATTATGACGACGATTATCTCTTCATATAAACCAATCAAACAAGTTGACATCATTAGAAAACAAACACAATTTACACTGATGTTCCGATTTTTCTCCGCAACAGAAAACTACAGAAATCAAATTAACTATTTCAGTGAATAACAAAGACTAGGAGGGTAGGTGTTATCATAGTGATTGATAATGACAGATTTTCCTTGAGGGCAAAATGAAATTTCACTGATAACTCTTTTTCGACGAGACGAAAAACATTATAGCAAACAAATGTATACAGCCTTTCTCTTTCTTTCTTTCCTTCTTTTAACGTTTCGTTTTATTTCCATTTTAAACTAAATATGGATTATTCCGTACGATTAGTAATTTATATGACAAGTAGTTTATTACTGAAAATTTATTTTTATTGTAAATTTGTCCTTTCCTAGTTATATCATTTCGAAGTACGTGCCTCTTTAACCATGTTTATGAAAAATATTTTTCCTCTTATATTCCACCAATAGAGTTGTATGGTTATGAAAATCTAGTGAATTCTAGACTAATTTAAAGTCTGTGAAAGACAGTTTGTTATTGTTTTTGGTTGTTGTTTGCTGCCGTCATACCTTTATTTCTTTGGACGGCGAAGATCTGAAAAGAGCGTTCAGTTGTGCACTTTTCTCAAAAGAAAATAACACCCATGTCAACTGCTGTGCTGCCTAATTCTATTACTATTTTTTTTAAATCAATCCTTAGGCTATCTAGTTGCAGTATGTTGTTATAGATTATACGACCATTCTTGTTATTACATGATTATCTCTTGCATTCGTTTATTTTAAACCGATCATTTCCCTTAAGAACCTTTTTTTTTTTTTTTTTTTTTTAAGGGATCATTAGGACTCGCTTTTTTATCCTAAGTCTTTCATCATTATGAAAATAAATAATTAATTAATTAATTAAATGCATATGCTTACACTATCACAAAAATGGCTGTTTAAAATAAGTGGTCAAAAACCTAAGGAAAAAATATCAGGGATGGAACACGGGCGCAGAATTCATACCACTGTCAATGTAAGAAAATTTTCTACTTCTTAAATCAACGATATTATAGGTAGAGAAATTTCTTAAACGGATTCCGGTATGAATTCTGCGCCCGTGTTCCATCCCTGAAATATTAATCACACGATTCCTATTTAAATTCAAGAAAAAACTTGTTGAATGTCTGTGTTGTACACATATATCCTGGAACTTATTTCATGTTCAGAAAATCCGAATTTATACGGGGTGACTATTTGTGCCCTTTTTTGCAACAATAAGTGAAGTTTTTTTTTATCCATTACAACAACTCACAACAGTATTGTCTATGGTGGCGATGATGGTGAGTTTAGGCCCATTGACTACACTGGCCCATACTGGCCGATTTTTTAGTCCTGGGTGGAATACCCTCGGCGTGTGTGCGTGCGGAGGATCATTCTATGTATTGTCTACAGCAAAATCCAATAAATAAATGGTGATAAACGAAGCGATACCGTTTATTTTCAACCATAGAGTACGTCCATGGTCGAGTGGTCATGTCATCGCAATGCTAATTGCCTTCGAGCGTAGGAGAGTGGGTTCCATTCCTGCGAAACTCTGGGTGTTTTTTCAATTCATTGTAATTCTGTCCTGTACTACTTGCCTTTATCTGACGAACATTTACAAGTAGACTTCTAGTCAAGCATACAAATTTGATATGTGTGTGTTATCAATAATTGATAATAAAAATAAATAATTAGTAATTAAAGTGAAAGACATCACTGCGCTATAAAAAGATTTTGTTTCGAGCTTTGATACCTTTCTTGCTGAATATTATGTGAAATGACCCCCCTGAATCCGAATATGACCCTCATTTTACCCAATAACCCACCAATTTCTCGGGACGCCAACCCCTCCCCAAATTTTTATCACTATTCGGTAATTTTATGGCCATGAACTTGATTTGGAGAATGGAAAAGAATTATTTTAACACTTAAAAACAATATATATATATATATAATGTATGATAAATAATAATAATAATTTATTAATAAAATATAATAAATGTTACATATAATTTCAGTGGCAAATCCATCCCCCCCCCCCCTAAAATTTGCCCTTTCTGCAAATGTTTTAGTATTTTCCAGCTCTGTAGCCCCACAGAAAATATTTAACAGTTAAAATAATTCTTTTCCCCCTTACAAATCAAATTTATAACCATAAAATTACCAAAAAGTGAAAAAAATAGTAGGGCATCATCCCTAAAAAATGGTGGTTGATAGGGCGAAATGGGCGTCATATTCTGATTCAGGAGGTCATTTAACATAAGAATTTGTAGAAATGGTGTTGGAGCCGATTTTCATGCAGAGCAGTGTAATCAAGAGACTGTAAACCAGCCTTTGGACACTCAGCTACAGTGGCACAAAGCTGTATAAAAACTAATACATGCGATGATTCCATTGGGTTCAGTGTTGCCAGATTGCGCAATTTTTTTTATTTAATAGTCACCAATAATTTTAATAAGCGATGTTCGATATACATAAAAGACGTCTAGTCGTTGATTATGTACCTAAAATAGCACTTCTTAAAGTTATTGGTGACTGTTGAATAAAGCAATCGCGCAAACTGGCAATACTGATTGGATTGCATAGAGGATTACTTTATAAGCGATGTTATGATGCTTTTTCTAATAAACATTGTGGTGTCTGTTGAGTAATTTTCTTTAAAGAAGAAAATAATTTAACGCCTTAAAAACCAACACTGAGACTCATCATTTTGATTTTGAAACCAATTAAATTAATACAGCAAAATATTTTGTTGTGTTTGAAGCATGTTATGATTTTATTTATTTATTTATTACCTAAATTAAATGTCTTTAACAAGAAATATTACGATGTGAATTTTCAAAAGAAAATCATTATTTGTGCTTCATTATGATAAAAAAATAAAAAAATAAAAAAGAAATTAACTATTTTTTACCCTATTTTATAAAAGAATATTACAAGAAAAATTTTAATTTGAAAGAAACTGCATGATTATTTTTATTATTTTTATTTTCTCACTTTATTATTTTTTTATTCATTTTTTTATTTTTCTTTTACTTTACTTAATCAAGTATTTTCTGACTAATGCAGAGCTAAAAAAAATCAAAAGAAAACATCAAAATACGAGTTAAGATTTTTTCATTATTAATTAACTTTTTAATTATTTTTTTAAACAATCAAAATTGTTTTTACTGCTAAGTCTAAGATGGATATTTTAGGAAGTATTTTATTTATTATATGTTTTGCTTATCAGTGAAAGTGACTTATTTTTTTAGAATAGTTTTTCTTCATTATATATCGTATAAATATTACTTACCTGAACATAAGACATTTTAAAAATCAGAATAAAAAGAAATTATAGTGCTTAAAAGGAAAAGTTAAAAAAGAAACAATAATATAGATAAATAAATTAAGTAGTATATATCCCAGTCTTAATTCATTAAATGCTTCGAAATATTTTAAAGAAAATCCCAGGTTTAGAAGTCAGTGCAAATATATTTCCCTTGTTGCTTCAGGCAAAAATATTTTAAACGTATAAAAAGCTAGAAAGCATATTCTTAAGAGTACAAAATAAGTTTAATCTTTTATTGCACAGCTATATTTTTCTTAAGTTTATTGCAGAATTAGAAATCTTATCAACTAGTATGGAATAAGAGTGGTCTTATACATACATACATTTATATATATATGTGCGTGTGTGTACAGGGTGTCCCAAAATTACAGCGACGGACTTCAAAGGGAGATAGGGCACATCATAATGACTCATAATTGCATAGAAACCCATTATCCGTGGATGTCATCTTAACCCTTTAATAATCAAGTGTTTTAAGGTATTTTTAATACATGTTGGCGGTACAAACGTAGAGCTACAGTCGGTAACAAAAGTGTCCGAACACTAGCAGAAATTCCTATGTAAATAAAGTGCACTTCATACGGTTTTGTTAAATAAATCCTTATCGAATCCTCTTCTTAGTCAGTGTAAGAACATGATTCGATAAGGATTTATTTAACAAAACAGTATGAAGTGTACTTTTTTTGCATAGGCATTTTTGCTAGTGTTCGGACACTTTTGTTACCGACTGTACAAACTGTGGATGTTGATAACAGCTGAAAAAAAGGAGGAATAGAGCAACCTATGACAGCAAAATATCATGTAACCCTTTAAAATAGCGGATACATTCTGGTGTTTTTTAGCATTTACTTCTAAATGCTAGTATTATTGATTGCTCATGTGTAGCTTGATTTTTCGATTACTTGTAACTCCGCCAATCTTGTAAAAATTTAAAATTTGAACGAACCGTCATTCACAAAATCATGCCCAATATTCGTATTAATACAATCAGTGTTTTCAGTACATAGATTAGAAACATCATTATTACTAGGTATTTCTTTTAAAGTAATCATTTGCATGAAAAAAAATGTTTCTTAAAAATTCAAAATTTTGAAGCCACGCCTACATTTGTTAAAACATATCCCAAAACACTCGCTACTTAAAGAGTTAATATGACGTTTGCAGGCATGGCTTCCTAAAGAATTTTGAATTCTTATGATGTACCCTATCTCCTCTTAAAGTTTGTCGCTGTAACTTTAGGACACCTTATATATAGTAACAAAGTAACAGAATTTAAGGAAACAGATAATGAAATGCCACCGAAATCTTCAAGGACCAGATGAATTAATAAATTAAATTAAATTGACAACTTTTAAAACATATATATATATAAAAAAAAAAAGAAGCTATAGTTTAAATGGAGATATTAAAACTTCCATTAAAATTACTAAAATAGGAACCTTAAAAAATACCTTAAATGATAACTTAAAATATGATATCAAACAATAAGGAACTTAATCAAGAAAGTTCTGATTATTAAAAAGAGAAGAAAGTAAAAAAAGTTAAAAAAGCACCACAGAACTGGCGTTTAAAATTAATATGAACAAAATTTTGAATAAACACACAAAAAAAAAAAAAAAAAAAAAAAAAAAAAAAATCGCAACAATTATTTCAGGTCGAAAGAAAACATGACCCTTTGTTAGGCGGACAAAGCAGGCAAGAGTACTGCAAACAAAGTGGCAACACAACCGCTAGTTTTTACAATTTATTCAAAATTTTTTACTCCTTTCAGAGGAAAATTGCATAAAAAATTCAAAACTGTCCATCCAGATTATACTAAAACAAAAAAGCATTACTAAAAACTTATTGAAGATTTAAACATTGGAATTACGATCAAACCGAGGCGATTAGTCATCTGGATACAGTCATTTCCTCAGTGCAAAATAAATGCAAGATTTCATAATCTAGCACAGCTATGAAAGCAAAATCACTAGATAGCAAATCAATCTTTATGATAAAAATTTAAAATTGGAATAAAACAAATAATACAAGAGACAGAGCTAATGAATAATAATAATAAATAAAAATCCAAGCCACATTCAGGTTAGTAAACATTGCATGTTAAGGAAAGTGTTGTTTTCTGAAGTTACGAAGATAGTTTCAGATCTGCAAGTAACCATGAAGGTAGCACAATTAGTTTAAACTGCCATAAAATATAAATAAACGTAATATTTTATTATATTTGCTATACTATCTAAATTATTTTTTATTAAATAAAATAAATTTTACTTGTATTTATAAAACTCAGTAGTATTGCAGAAAAGATGAAGTTATTAAGGTAAAAAAAGTAATTTTAAACCATTGCCACGGTATAGAACATTACAGGTTACTTTAGAACCTATAGTGTCCCATAAGTCTGTAAACATTTTAAAAATTCATAACTATTGAATGAATTGATAGAATTGAACACGGTTTGCGAAAAATTCATTCTCGTGAAGGGGGGGGGGGGTTCTGATGATATTTAGACAAATAGTTAAATTTTTCGCACGGATGTGAGAGAAATACATGCAAATGAAAGTCCTATAATTTGTACAATTTTCTAATTAGAACAGTTTGTTTCTTATTTTGCCTCCTACTTGTGCGTGCATACATGAAGTTTTAATTGTGATGCAGACTTAGTGGATAAAGCGCTATTGGTGAAGGCGTTTTCTCTCTGGAAAGAACCGCCGACTGAAGCCGCAGTTAGCATTCTTATAGCTCATTTTCAAACTGTAATTTGTGGTGATGACGCACAATTATAGAATCGGATTTATATGCCTGTAAATATCTGCATGCGAATGAGTACAGTTTTTCATGAAAATGTGTGATCTGGTTACGCACAGTGCCACTTATCGACGAATAGCTTAATTGTTATCGTTTCCTTTACCAACAAAAATCTCTCTTCACAATAATAATTTTTTCGCAAACCGTGTTCAGTTCAATCAATTCATTTAATAGTTATGAATTTTTAAATGATTACAGTCATATGAGACACCCTGTATATATCTGTATATATATCTAGAAAGAGAGATAGATAGATAGATCGGATTCATATATATATATATATATATATATATATTCAAATATATGTATATATAGATAATATATATGCTGGTTTAGTTTGACATAATCTGCCAAACGAAAGGAGGTGACAGAACAGCCCATGGGGAGCATAAAACACCATAGAAACCCTATCCTATCTCTAACCGTTTCCGAGTTGTGGTAGATAGAAGAAAAATCTGTTTTTTTTTTTTTTTTTTTTTTTTTTTAATCCCGTCTGAAAAAGCCCAAATTTGTGAGCTTTCTGAAAGACTTACACGCAAAATAAACACATATTTCGAAAGAGCAGCAAAAATCCTATCGGGACACCATTTACATCAGGATACCTTAATTTGATTGCGAGCTACAAGCGCTAAAACATTGGCGAAGTTTAAAATCGAGTTGTCACCAAATTCTTTAACCGGCAATTCTGCAAACACCGTTCAAGCTACAATCGGTCAAATTTACCAAAAACTTCTCCATTCCACAAGCTTTAGAATGAGCCCACAATAAACCATATCGGTGTTCTAGTTAAGGAGAAATTTAGCCTTTTGTTTGGGGTGTCCAAGAATTATCTTTACAACTTTGAAATTTAATAACATTTGAAATAAAAAAGATATTCACATTCTGTGTTCTGCAGTTTAGTGCTGGACGATATCAGAAATTAAATATCGCGATATATCACCAAGTTAATATCGATATTAGTGATATATTGCGATATTTCTATCAAGATAGGAAAAAATAGACATTTGTTATTTTTTAAAGACATATGCACACGAATTTTAAAGTATAGAAGTATAGAGTGTTTTCTATGTATTTTCTGGTATATTACTACCATATGTTTATCATTTAAAAGAAAAAAAAATGCATAAAAAGTGAATCAATATTTTGTGTTTCTTATAACTTATACTATTGCTTTTTAGTATACCTCTGTATAGTTTATCCTCTATTCTTCCCATTTTAAGCTTTAATTATTTTAAAATCATATTTTAACACAGCTAATATGTGATCTGTGTTTTATTTGCACCAAGTATATCAAAATTCATAATTCTACTTAAAAATAAAGCTTAAGAAAAATTGTCATAAGATGTTGGTATTAAATAAAAAGGAAAATCATTTTAAATAGTCAAGAACTGCTATTGGATACACCTTTTTTGGTCGTAGAGAGTAATATTTTTTACTTAAAACTCTTATATGCATCCTAAATGTCAGTTACTTGTCATTTTTATTTTTGTATCTGCTTACCAAATCATTACAATATTTTTTAAATGTATATGTGTTCAATTCACATTCGTAATAGTATCACACTAATTGAAAATTGAATTATATATATATGTATACATTGTCAGTATAAAAATTATAATATTTAAACAAAATTATGTTAAAGTTTCATTTTGTTACTTAAAGTAACTCATTTTGCATTTAAACCAATTTTATTTAACATGTACGGCTTAAAAAAAAAAAAAAAAAAAAAAAAAAAAAGAAAGAAAGAAAGAAGGAAAAGGAAAGAGAAAAAATAAATGCTACATAAAAAAAAGTAATAAACTATCCAATATTATATATTTCTATAAAGAAATTGTCACTGTAAAATTACTGAAGATAAAACTTTATTTTACATCAGTCAGATAGCACCCTTTCTCCCTTCCCATGTTATCCAATGGGATTTTTGTCTCGTTTTATAAAAATATTTTATTAAAAAATGAACTTTTTCGAATTCTGTTTTTTGAATATTACTCTTTGAACAGGTCGTCTTTTAGCTTAAATTCTGTTTTTTTTTTAATATTACTCTTTGAACAGGTCGTCTTTTAGCTTAGTGAGCAATTTTTCGAAAAAATAAATTTAAATATTTTACTTAGAGATCCACACTTAGAGTCCATAATTTACTTATTGAAATACTTATATATTATTATATAAATTTAAATACTTATATATTATTACTTATATACTTATAAATTATTTACTTATTATATATTTATAGAAATATATAATATTGGATATATTATATTCAAAAAACAAAATTCGAAAAACTTCATTTTTGAATGAGATATTTTTATAAAACGAAGCAACGAAAATCCCATTGGATAACATGGGAAAGGAGAAAGGGACTCTGACTGATGTACAGCCCAAAGCGAGTTAAACACATGTCGCATCTTATTGGCTAGAAGTTACCGATACTTTGAAATAAACCAATATCAATGAACCAATAGCAGGAAATGAGCTAAAACAAAAGATATTGTTTTTATTCGTCATAATAAGCGTTTGTTTTCATATCGCCTTGTCTGTGGTTTGGTTACTGTGGTATTACACCTACGATCCACAAAGCGGTGATGTGCAATATTATCAAATACTAACGGTAGTATAAATTCTTTCATATTATCGTTTAGGGTCAATATACTATGGGAAGTTAGTACATTGGTTGAAGTCAATATACTGTGATAACTTAATTTTCTTGACGAATATCATTCAGACTTTTTGGACAGTGATATTTTCGATTGGGTAGATAGCACGAATAAAGATAAAGAGAGTAGATACACTGCGGTAACTTAGTTTTTTTCTTAATGAAAGAGAGGTATCGTTTGGGGTTGGAAGTAGGGAAAAAAGAAAAAGGGGAGGGAAAATGAAAAAGGGTTGCACTATTCAGCTGTCTTTTTGTTCGGTGCGTGGTGGGTGATGCATGCTTAGTGGGGAAAACAGAATTAGAAGAAGGTATTTAAGATTGGCGTTCATTATTATTTATCAGGACATGGATGGAGCGTGCAGTGCACAAAGGGTTGCATTAGTATAAGCCACTGAGCTGAAGAACAACTGGAGCAAATGCTTCCAATACTTTTACACAGTGTTCGTGCGTGCCAGTTTTTCTGCAATCGTTCGCCTGCCTTGTATGGCAAGCTACATTTATCGGGTCATCTATTACTATTATAATCTTTAAAGAATTAAAATTTAAAATTGTAATGTCATGTTTAGCGTATGGTTGTTCGAACAGACAACCTTTACACAATTTTACTTTGAAATATAAATATATCAAAGGCTTTTTGCCATACAACGCTCGGAAAACAAACCTTCAAAAAACGGCACGCGAAAACCGATCTAGCATTTCCTCCAGTTGTTCTTCAGCTCAGTGGTATAAGCTATACGGCGCGGCGTTCGCTTTGTTCGGTGCGTGGTGATGGTGCTAGTAGGGAAAGCAGGAATTGAAGAAGGTATTTAAGATTGGCATTAAACATTATTTATCGGCGCATCGATCGATCGCTCAGTGTGTGCTAAGAAATATCGTTAGAGGGATATATTGGCAGAGCAAGATCTTTAATATCGTTACTGCGATATTAAAAAAATATTGATACTTGGGGATATATTGATAAATACTCCAGCCCTACTGCAGTTATTAGTGCAACTCATAAAGTTTTTTTTTGCACCATGTGGACTGTTGATCTGGGTATTTCTAATTGCAAAGCAGCCGAACGAACTGATTTTTTTGGACTGCGCTGGAATGCTTCGCGAACCTGCTCAACAGTTTCATCACTTGTGCTCGGTTGTCCTGCTTCTTTCTTATGTAACACTGTGAGCCTGTGGTCATGAAGCTGGCGTGCCATGCACGGATGGTGGTTCTGAATGTTGGCGCCTTGCCAAATTTTGTCCTGCAGATGCGTTGAACTTGTGTGTCCGATTTACTCTCAATGAACCATGCCACACATTGTGCTTTCTCCTGTGGGGTCCACATACTCAGTTACAACTGGCTAACCAAAACAGAAAAAAAACTTTATGAGTTGCACTAATAACTCCAGAACACAGAATGTGAATATCTTTTTTATTTCAAAAGTTATTAAATTTCAAAGTTGTAAAGATAATTCTTGGACACCCTGTACATTCATCGCTGAACTCGATGTTCGTCGAGAAGGAGACTCACGGGGTGCCATGGTCGTTCCTGATTTCATGTCCGCCTTCAGCCCGCTGTTTTGTCAGATGCAAAAAAGAAAGTTTTAAAGACAAACAAGAAAAGTAGCAGTTGTAGTCAGTTTACAAACACAATTGAATGGAAACAAAAGAAGTATGACGTTTCTCACGTCTTTCACAAAGGAATATGCAAAAAAAAAAAAAAAATGACGTATCTCACCTTTATGAGTAAAGCACATGTGCATTCGAAAGAATGTGTGAAATTTAGTGCCGCTGCTGAAATTGGTCACCTCCACACTTGATATATGCCCTTGCCCGCTTACGAACGGAAACCACAGTAGCTCTTAGCGAAAGCTCATCCGTCAGTTTTATTATTGCATCATCGAGCCGGCTGCTTAAATCTTGCAAACTGGCAACTTGAGTGCGGTAAACTCCTTGCTTCAGGAAACCCCAAACATAGAAGTCCAATGGAGTGAGATCTGGCGATCTAGGTGGCCAAGGAATTGGTCCATTACGACCAATTTATGCTGAGTCAAAAAGTCCCGAACGGCATTGGAAGAATGTGCTGGGGCCCCATCGTGTTGGAAAATGATTTCCGCTCATTGGGGTACAGGAATGATATCAAGTAATCCTGGAAGATAATGTTCCAGAAACTCCAAATATCTATTGCTTGCCAGATGACCTTGGAACACATGTGGACCTATAAAGCGAACGCAATCACTCTAAGCCAAACATTTAAGCTGAATCGCGTCTAGGACGATGAGTTTCGTGTTACAAATGGATTTTGTTGAGCGTAATGATGCCAGTTATGTAAATTTAACATGCCATCCCGAGTGAAAAGTGATTCGTCTGTCCACTGTATCGTTCTAAGGAAATGGTGTTCCTCAATATCTCGCTCTAAAAGCCAGCGGCAGAATGTTACCCGCTTTTGGAAATCTGAGCGACGTAACTCTTGTACCGGTGGAAAGTGGTATGTATGATACTGGTTTTTGCGCAAAACATTCATCACTTTACTTTGGGAGATTCCACCTTCTCTCGCAAGTATGCGTGAACTCATATTTGGATTTTCCTCCACTCGGTCGAGTACGGACTCCTCAGCGGTGGCGGAGCGGCGACCATGGCCCCTTTCGTACACCCTATTGAACGACCCACTCTCCCTAAGCCTTCGATGAACTGCGGCAAATACAGCACGGTTGGGCGCACGACGATGTGGATAACGTAGATGGTACTCTTCTTTGGCTCTCCGAGAGTTACCATCGCAAAATCCATACACAAAATGCATATCCGCGTACTCTTCATTTGTAAAACTAGGCATATCTGTTTACAGGTTGGACAGTATGACAATTTGATCCCTGTGATGACTTCAATTGAAAGTAAAATTCAGAAGGGTAAACAAAAAGGGATAAAATTTCAATATTAATTTACAAAAGTAGAAGAAAAAAAGTGTTACGGAATAAGAACCAACTTGGTTAATTCGTACCTATGTAGGAAAACATACTACGTATGAACTAAGAAAGTGCAAGTAGACGTGAGAGCAGAGCGAAAAGAATCGGCCGAGCTCAGGCAAAGTCCAGAAATTGCTAAAGCAATAAGCAGCATAAAACGTAAAAGAATCTGACGAGCTAATGAGCTGCTACAGATTGACTCGCCTTTTGTACCCGCGAGTAGGATGCGCGCACAGGCAGATTGGAATACATCTGCATATCACTAGAGTCCATATGCAGGTAGTCACGAATTTGCATACGTTCCATTTACTCACCATCGTTTCGTTTGCCGAATTTCGAGGAACGCCATTTGGATTTGCCGTTTTTAGTGATGTATTTCAAACAAAAGGCTAAATTTCTCCTGAATTAGAACACTGATATGTTTTATTGTGGGCTCATTCTAAAGCTTGTAGAATGGAGAGGTTTTTGGCAAATTTGACCGATTGTAGCTTGAACGGTGTTTGGAAAATTGCCGGTTAAAGAATTTGGTGACAACTCGATTTTAAACTTCGCCAATGTTTTAGCGCTTGTAGCTCGCCGTCAAATTAAGGTATCCTGATGTAAATGGTGTTACCCAATAGGAATTTTTCTGCTCTTTCGAAATATGTGCTTATTTTGCATGTAAGTCTTTCAGAAAGCTCACAAATTTGTGTTTTTTTAGACGGGATGGAAAAAAACAGATTTTTCTTCTATCTACCATAACTCGGAAACGGTTAGAGATAGGACAGGGTTTCTATGGTGTTTTATACTCCCAATGGGCTGTTCTGTCACCTCCTTTCGTTTGGCAGATTATTTCAAACTCACCCTGTATGTCTATATATCTATATAATATAGAAAACTTTTGACATGAATTTATATATAATATAAGTTTACAGATTAGAAAAACCAAAAGGAGAATTACAAACCAATGCGTAAAATTGCAGCGAAAGGAAATGCAAAACTTAAGTGTAGGAATATATAAATGTAGGAATATATAAACAAACGAATGAAATTAAACCCCCAAAAACACTGAGATCTTCATCAGGGAGGCCTCACAGTGTAGGGGTGAACGAGAAGTTTCTGAAAGGACAGTAGCAATAAGCTAATAACTGTCCTTAGCCCCCAACTTCTCGCAAAACAGAAAAACACCAATAACTGAAGATAAATCAGACATATATATAATGTATAAAATTATTAAAAAAATTATCAAATTATCAAATTGCAAAAGTTACAAGATTACATCAATACATTTAAAAAAATATACAAAACAATAAAGAATTACTGAAGGTAAACAAGAAAGTATAAAATGAAATAAAATAAAACCCTTCATCTGATAAACAAACTAACCTCGGCCGACGGGGCTATCTATATAATATGTATATATATATATATATATATATATATATATATATATATTAAAATTAAATAGTATCATAATTAGATTATCATGAAAGCAGCAAGATTGACGATCTTTTGCTGCACTCATCCCTACTATTTTCGCTTGGTCAAAGGTCATGCTACTGTTTTGAACAACTAATGCGTGTTTTAGTAATTCATGTGTTTTGCTTACGATGTTTGTTATTCATTATCATATAATATACAATTACATAAAATTCATCCGTAAAGTAATTTGCGAAACGTCTTTTATCACGTCAGTACTCAAAACTTTATAGATTATATTTAGAGTAAGAAAAGTACGTTCAGTCTGCGCTACAATGAACCTCGGATATGAAAAAGCAATAATTCAAAAACCGGAAAAAATGGTTGTATTGGACACACGAAATTTTTTCTTTGAGAATTTCTTTAAGGAAAATCTTTTCCGCGTCTGAATGAATGTTAGGTAGAAAACATCCTCAATGAAATCTTAAAATCCCGAAGACTTTATTCTTGCTATTTTAGTGTACGTTTATTCCTGCTTCATTTATTCTTTTATTCGATTGTCGAAACTTCTGTCTAATTTGTCATCTTGCTCTCCGATGTTGCCTCTTACCATCTGCCTTCTTGCGTTCCGAAAAATATAGAATCACCGTTACAGAACAAAATAAAGAAAAGAAAAAAATAATTAATTAAAAATAAAATTTTAGTATAGTACTACAGTTCATAGGTTAACCACAATGAGATTGGGCCTCGCTTAAGTGTATGGTCCTGAGTCTTTTGTTGGGCTGTCAAGATTTCAGATTGAGCCTAGGATTTGAGAAACACATGATGATTACTTCACGTATGTATATTGCTTATTTTATCTTTCCGTGTCCTTTATTTTGACAGTAATAACACAGGCCTGCGATTAAAAAAAAATTGATAGTTGAAATTTATGTAACTTTTGATGCTGATTTCAAGAAATATAACGAAAAATTTCTATCACGTCACGTTTTCTTGAAAACTTCAATTTTACTTCGTTTTTTAACATATACGTTTTTTTAACACATTTGCACCTCCTGGTCAATCGTCTATTTTGTGTATATTACCTTCATTAAAACAATTAAAATAGTACAGTCGGTAACAAAAGTGTCCGAACACTAGCAAAAATTCCTATGTAAAAAAAGTACACTTCATACGGTTTTGTCAAATAAATCCTTATCGAAACATGTTCTTACACTGACTAAGAACAGGATTCGACAAGGATTTATTTAACAAAATCGTATGAAGTGTACTTTTTTTACATAGGAATTTTCGCTAGTGTTCGGACACTTTTGTTACCGACTGTATGTTCATGATTTTTATTTCGAAACTGCCGTATAATTTGATGTAATTTTTTTTTGTTTGTTTGTTTGACCAGAGGCGGCACGTGTGATCTAGCAACAGTGGGTTTCATCCAATTTAACCTAGAAAAAATAAATCGATTTCTGAAAAATCAATTTCTACACCTGGAATCGATCATTTTACATAAATTTAAATGGATAAAAAAAAAAAAACACTGCTGCCAGATAGTACATGCAATGTTTTTCGAGAGAAAATATATATATATATATATATATATATATATATATATCGATATCGATCGATTTTACTAATAGGGGAGAGTGGGGTTGCATGGGACTCTATTATAATTATTTACCTCTTTCTAGTGTCTTATTTATTTATTTATTTTTAGATTAGATCGTATTAGATTAAATTACCAAAGCCTAGAGCACTAGGAACTGTGCGAACCAAAGGACTTTTGCCTTTTCATGTTAATTTGAGTCAATACATCAGTTTATGTTAATTTCAGTAAATTCATGTTGTGTAATAAAATCACATAAACCAATTTAACATTAAAAATTTATTTACTTTCCATTTTGTTTTCTTTTCTTTGTTAACTCCAGTCCTGTCCCATTCATCCCCATAGGTGGGGACGAATGGGATAATTGCACATGCATGTAAAAAAATATTATTATTAATTAAAAATGATAACTTTTTATTAAAGTCAGTATGTTTATATGTAACTGATTACTGAAGTCTACTTATGAGCAATGTTTCAAAATTCTGAATTACATATGGTGAACGTTATCAGTAAAAACATGAAAAATGCCCCATTCATCCCCACTCTCCCCTAATCCTGACGTGATGGGAAAAAATGGAGGTCATTATCGAAATCAGCACATAAAATAACGTAAAAATCAATAAAAACCTCTTGTATTTTTCAAAAACTTCAATCTTGCAAGTCTGTGTAATTGATATCTCAATGGTGGACTATCTGAATTTAAATGTTGTACTTTCTGAATCTGCATGTCCGCAGAGGCACACATTGCATGAAACGAATTTGAACATAAGTCGAAGGTTCATGTATACTAAGTAGCCACCTTAAGCTGACCATTACTTCTTAGTTGAGGTAATAGAAATAGATTACTGAAGCTTTGCATGCGCGGGTTTTATCCGAAACAATGGAGGAAGAAAAACTGCAAAGGAGATTACTAGTCCAAGTTGGAAGCAGAAATCGTACATTTTCACATCTAGCAAAATAAGAATTTTTCTTTCAAAATAAAATAAGATAAACATTTTTCATTTCACAAAACGTGAGAACGATAAGTGTTAAAAAACAATGCTGAAAGTTTATGAATAAAACACAATTGTTAAATACTTGGCAAATTCTACATATATAAAAAATATTTCTTAAAAACGTTACTGTTTTAATTATGTTTTTAAGTTAAAAAAATAGATAATTGATTTTTTAATAACATTAAAAAAAAAAAAAAAAAAAATCCCAGTATATAAAAAAAAAAAAAAAAAAAAAAAAAAACACTTTTTGCTAATATTCGGCTAAAATACTTTCTTCAAACTATGAATTAAAAATTAATGATGAAACCAAACGGTAGAAAAAGAAATTTTAATGGAATTTGATTACTTTTTTTTCTTCCAGTTAGTACTTTTTTCTGATTGAAAACCATTTTAAAAGCTATTAAAATATTTCCTTTTATTCTAGATAGGTATTTTAAAACATTATTTATTTATTTATTTATTTTTCTAATGCGGATGTAAATATTAAACAACAGCACTTTAACTGATTTAATCGAAAACTATTTCCCAGTTTTTTAATTAAGTCAGTATTAATGTACTTTATACTAAGGCACTTAATTTTTTTTATTATTATTACTATCAAGAAATCATTGATTAAAAAAAAAAAAAAAAAAAAAAAAAATGTTATTTGTAAAATATAAAAGCATCACTTCATGAATTTAGTGATAAATAATTAAAACAGTTTATTTATATATGTATTTATAAATAATAATAAGTAATAATAATAAGTAATAATAATAAAAAATTCTTAAAATTTCTTTGGTATAGCTTTAGAATTGAAGCGTCTTGTCGGCTTTTAAAATTTTGTTTTATTTTGACAATGACTTAAAATGGTTACTTCAAATGCGTAAGTAAACATCTTAGCAAGAAATGTCCGAGCTACTCGGGGGGAAATTTAAAATTTTGTTACTGTATTCTACACTGAAGTTGTTAAATTTCTTTTGCACGTTCTCCCCCCCCCCCCAACATAAAAAGAAATATTTGTTTAAAACGTTTCTTTAAACAAATAACTTATTTATTTATTTATTTTATTTATTTATTTTTTTTATTTATGACTTTTTTTTTTTTTCTTGTGATATGAATTTTAAAATGGAGGTTTTAATTAATACCTTTTGAACCAATTATTCATTTGAACTAAAAAATAACATGTTGGCTAGATTTTGTCCTAATCCATAAATATGCCAATTTCTGATAAAATCTAATAATTCAGACTAAAAATGCGGACAGATACGACAAATTCAGCTTTATATGTTTAGATAAAAACAGAAATATTTCCACGTTCATTCAAGATCGTGAATAAAAGCTCGTTATAACGCCGACTGAAAGATATAGTACTACTTGTCGTACTAACAAGCAGAACGCTAAGCCAAATTATGTAAAACATATAAAGCAAAATGATCAATTAAATGATTAATTTTATAAATCACATAATTTACTAATTCAAATGTATATTCGAAAAGAAAGAACTAGTCTAAATAAGCATAGTTTCGAAATTTTCTATTTAACTACGATGCAATTTTAATTAAAAATTATATGTATATATATATATATATACACACATATTTATTTATTTTACTTATATTCATCCAACCCTAGTTTTAAAATCTGCTTACTTAAAAAGTAATTTGCTGTAAAAGAAAAAAAAGAGTCATATGTTCTTATGAACATGATAAAGGAACACTTTCTCATTAAAGGAATGCTATTGCGCAATTATCTCTTCATGAGGATCACACAAACACACACACACAAAAAAAAGAACAAACTTTTCAAGTTGAATGAACCGAAAATGTAAGATATTTGTACACTTGCTAAGAAAAATCTCCTGTCCCATACAGATTTAGAAACGTCACTGAAGTCATGATATCAAAAACAATGACTATAATTTTAACTGGTATAATCACCAAAAAAAAAAAAAAAGCCCCCCCCCACCTAATTTCCCCGTAATTTATCGTAGAAACATGCGGCTGGTACCTATCGATCTGTAACAACGTCTTGTTTTTAATGGTGCAGTTAGATTTTACTTAAGGGGTCATCTAAATATTAAAACAGGCATAAACTTCATTTTTTTTTTTTTAATTACGACCCCTATTTTTCACCTCAAATATTCAGATTTTTTAGATCAAAGCAGTTCGGAAAACATACCTATTTATATACAATAAATCAATTCTAAACAGAGTTACACGTGAAAATGTGTTAGGGGACCGTTTATACATTTAGAAAAAATAATCCTGATCTACCACGAAATATACATTATTTATTAAATTTCACATCGGAAAAAAAGTTTAGAAATGTTAATTATAAAATAAAAAATGAATCTAATTTGCAAAACTTTCTATGTTAGTTTATAAATTAAAAGATTTTTATTGGTTTCTATTTATTAAACATTGAATAGTAAAATGCATCACTTCATATCAGACTTGTAGTAATTTTAATCGCGTAATCGTAATCGATTGTAATCGATTACAAAAGTAACGTAATCACTGATTAATCGTAATCAAAATAAAATATTTAAATTATAATCGTAATCTAATCGTAATCAAAAAAAAATATTTAAATTATTATCGTAATCTAATCGTAATCTCATTATATTTTGATAGAGGATAATCTGTATCACGAAGCAATGTAAACGTAATCTATCTCTAAAATAAGATTGCACTATATTTTTCTTTTCTTTGCTGCCATTTTTACTCTATTTATATTTTCTGTTATCTCTTTTTTCAAAATTTTCTAGCTTCACAAGCTAATTTTTGAACTAACCTACTCACAATGGAAAATTTCAGAGGTCATGTTTTAGTTTTACTATGAACTACGACATGACACACGAGGACACCCCCACACTCAAACCTGAAGGGACTAGGTCAGATTCAGCCAGTTAGTAGTATTTTCTGACCGCTGTATCCCAGTCGATAGAGCACCAGGGTCGTAATTTGAAGATTGCGGGTTCGGTACTCGAGCCGCTCAAAGACCGTCGTGTACGCTAATGGTGGCTGGTACACGTAAAATCTCTCGTGACTACAATATCCTCCATATTACCATCAGTGTAATACCTCTGGGGGTCACTGAAGCGGGAGATCCATCCCTACGTGGAGGATCAAAATTGCGATGACATGTCTCCGCCTATCCGAGAGTTCCGGACCGTTGTCACTTGCCCATTGCGCAGCACTAGTGCGAGTTAAAACCCAACTAACCAACCAGTAGTATTTTCGTTACATTTACATCTTTAAGGAAAAAGGGTTGCTGAATTGGACTACATTGTATGGTGTTCTATGGAAATGGGAAGGAAGGAGATAATTTGGTCAATTTTGGGAATTTTGTGAATATTCTTTTTCTTATTATTACTTCTAATTCTACACCTGAAGAAAATCCTGGACGGAACAAATTCCTCCCCCCCACCCACCCACCTCCCCCCCACCCAAAAAAAAAAAAAAAAAAAAAAACCTGCACAACCCAGTTAGCTACAGTTAATAATTACACAGCCCAATTGCACAGCCCAGTGTATCTCACACTGCATTTGCCTTCTCTTGCTGTTCGTGTAATATTTGAAATTTAACTTATGATATGTCAACGTCAACGGTATTTACAAAAAAAATTGAAAGCTATTTTGATGACCCAAAGATTGATTATAATAAAAATGGTGTAAAAACTCTGAAGTATAGTTGCAGATTATGTTCATCTGATGTCAGTGTCTCAACAAAGACTAAGTCGAATTTGAATACCCATACGAAGGTGAGTAAAATTACCTTTCTTAATTAAATGTAATTCATTACAAATGCATTAATGAGGATTTTTCTAATATTGTGTGCTTAAAATTTCTCTATCATTTTAAACATTTCCCAACAAAGTTGAAAAAGGCTTAAGACTTCGGTTCGTCTCTCCGCGCTCTAATTCCCATAAATATTCATGGAATTTTTTTAAACTGATGTATGTTATGTTCTTCAAGTTCACTATGGAATTGTTCCCTTTTAAAAATAGGGTAAGTATTACCACTGGTTTGTCTACAGGGAAATTTGAAAGAATTTCAAAGCATTGCGACCTATCAAAGGTATTTCTGTAGATCATATTTTAACTTTTATTTCGCACAAACTATAATGCAGTCGACATTAACAATACATATGCGCAAGAAAATGCTTCATGCAGAATATAATGTCATTAGCAATAAGATTTAGAGAGCAACACAAAAATTTTCACTTTCAATAACGGTTATAATTGAAAATTGCTAGAATTGAATTTTCGTTTGCCTTTATCATTTTTAATACTTCCTAGCAACGTTATAGAGTGATTATTGTTTAGAATGATTGTTTCATTTTCTATATCTACGAAATATATATGAAGTTATTGGTGTATTTTTTTTTTTATAAACCATTTAAAGGGGTTTTATTTATAAAAAATATTTAGTAGAATGCTTTATTGAAATTAAAAAATAAATAAATAAAAGTTAACAAACAAATCGAAAATATTTTTATGAGAATAAGGGGTTTTGCTTAATCACAAAGTTAAACATGTTAACAATCCACTTAATAAGATGCTTTGCCATTAAAAAGTAAAAGAAATCTCTGAATTATGATTGTTACTAACCCGTCTTAAAACTTCAGTTGTCCACTAGAAAGCAACTATAAGGTTTAGATATGCTTTAATGATCTCATAATTTTTTGAACTTACGAAATTTTAATTTAATTTCTTGAAATATTTTAAATTTAATTTTTGATTGTCTTTTCCTTTTCTGTCTCTCCGTTCATTTATCTATTTGCGTATGCTCTAGTAAATTCAAGTAAAACATTCTGATTGCCGAAATATTGCGAAATAGGTGTATTTCTCTTTTCAAACATATTTCTGTAATAATTGCTGTTATTTATGGGGCCTAATAAAATAGTTTTAATAAATGTGTGTTCATTGTAATTTATTGTTGTAAAACAATTTTAAAATCTATAAGAAAAATTTCTCATCCAAGCTTTGAAATTTTCCTTAGAAAAATGGATGAAAAAATATGTAGAAAGTACACCATTTATTATATCAACAATTTTGGATCCACGATTTAAGAATAGTTGCCTGGATTTGGTGAATGAGAAAGTGTGTGAAATAATAATTAAAGAAATGAAGAATCACATTCTTGTCGAAGAAATAACAGAACCAGAACAAAAAGCCGCAACTGATCCTAAAAAAAAGGACCAAACTGTTTGCATTTTTGGACGGGAAAAGATCAAGTAAACTTGCCCAGAATTATATAGCAAAATCGGAAATAACGGACTATTTAAAAGAGACATTGGAAGGAGAAGATATTTGCCCTCTAAATTTTTGGAAGGAAAATGACAAAAGATATCCAAAAATTGCAAAAATTAGTTCAAAATATTCTCTATCAGCACCCGTAAAGAGGTTATTCAGTGTCGCTGGAAAATTCTATACGAGTTCCCGCACGCTACCAAAAGCGGAAAAGTTTAAAAATTTAATTTTGATTAAATTAAATAAAAATATTTAAAAGAATTTTAAATCTCTCCTGCAATCTATTTGTATATGTGTAAAGTTCAATATTCAGAAGTAAGAAAAAATAAAAATTAATGGATTATTAATTGATTTAATTTATTTATTTATTGGGGGGGGGGGGGGGGAGGTAGTAGTGCTAAATTTTACAGACGAGAAATATTTATTTATGAATATCCATTTGAGAAACATAAATATATTATCTAGACCATTTAATAAAATCATTTAATTAATACAGGCGTCATCATAATCTATGAAGGTATAAAGGTAACTAAACTCATTATTTATTATAGGCAACAGAATTGTACATCTAATTTGCAATTTTAAAATTTATATCATTTCAATGAGTGTACATACTTACATATGATATAATTTAAGGGGTTCTCCAAATTTACATAGCTTTTACTTCTTTCCTTTTTGTGTTTTACTAAATAATATATATATATTTTTTTAATCTTTCTTTTCTACTGAAAATGCAAAAATAATATAAAACTAATTTCATGCTTCGGAACTAGTGGTCGATTTGAAAATAAATTTTGGTCTACTAAATTATTATAAAGAAGTGAAGTTTGGGACAGATATTTGAGATAGTATTTTAATTACTGTCTCATACTTAAAACTTCTTTCAATATTTTAATGATTACATTTCTTTGATGACAAAATATAGAGTTTTGTATAAATATAAAATTTCTCTCGTTTTAGATGATAAATTACTTGATAATTTTAATCTGCTTACTGTGATATTAAAAGCTTAATCTGAGAGCAAACAAAATAAAGATTATCTATAGAATATAAGGAGAGGATATATACAAGATATATTTAAGGATATATATGAAGAAATATCTAAGAAAGATTATATACAAGCAATATTCATCACATCGAGATTGAGAAATCTCTATTATCGAAGTTTAATCGTAATCGATTTTTCATGTAATCGTAATTTGACAGTAAAAAAAAAATCGTAACCTAAATGTAATCGTATTCTAGAGTCTAATCAAAACGTAATCAAAACTGTAATCGTAATCTGAATGTAATCGTATTCTAGAGTCTAATCAAAACGTAATCAAAACTGTAATCGTAATCTAAACATATTCATAATCGGCATTTGAAGATTGAAAATAACCGTAATTGTAATCGATTAAGGACTTCTGCAGGCCTCGCAGCGTTCCTAAAATTATACTCCCATTTAATTATATTGACGCCACTATCGTAACTAAAAATATTTTCTTGAATGTTTTAATGCTAAAACATGTCTAAACACTAAGGAAAAAAGTATTATTTTACCATAGTGGTGCGAATATAATTAAATGAGTGTAAAATTTTAGGAACGCTGCGAGGCCTGCTTCTGTAATCAAATACAAGTCTGCTTCATACGAAGAAAATTAAATAGCTTGAATCATATGAACCTTACAATACAATGTTGAATTACAAAAATCTAGGTACCAAGTTAAAAGAATAATAGTAATAATATTAATAACATTAATAGCGGTTAAAAAAAAAAAAAAAAAAAAAAAAAAAGTGCTTAATATTTAAGAAAAAGAATTATCTACCTCTTGTTGAGTATATTTTTATTTTATACAGTAAGCCCCGCATAAAAGTGTTACTATAAAGTTTTACATTTAATTTTAGGCGTACAAAGCAACAATAGATAATATACAAAAATATAGATAACAAGATTTAAACTAAAATCTGAGAAAGGATATTTAACATTTTCGCGACTGCTGATGTAGTTTCACGTCATTTGGAAATCTGTAACTCCTCCAGTGAAACTCCACCAACTCTTTCACAATTTGTGTGTTACGATATTTCTTAAGAATATTCCTTATATTCATATTTATGTAAACAAAATAGTATGTATACAAATACTTTCACTAGAAAGAGTATCATTATTGTGTATATTCATATGAAAATAAATATGGATATAGAAAAATCGGTTTCCTATTGCCTAGAACGAATATTCCCCGTTCTGCAGTCGTCTACTGTACTTGAATTCTTAATTTTAAATGTGTAAAATCTATATATTTAAAGGTAATAAGACATATTACTTTGTTTAAAAAAAAAATTCTGAGATAAATGTGACGCCAGTTTTACGCCGTGATTAGAATAATGGAAAATAAGTAATATTGCGCTTTGCTTCAATATTAGATTTTTAAAACTTAAAAAAAAAAAAAAGTCTACTATATTATTTAGTATTAAAGAAACATTTAATAAAAATTTAATATTTTATTACGTTACGTCAAGCGATAAAATTTAAATAGCATTAGCTTAAAAACGTACAGTAAAATAATGCTAAAATGTCACAACAAGATTAAAACAGATAATTTGTTTTAAAAAATCTGATAAAAATTAATGAAAATTCACTATATTAATTTAAAAGAAGGAAAAAACAAAAGTATTGTTCACTGCGTATTGCTCTTTCAAATAATAATCCTCGTCCTACCGCGTTTTCTAAATCATGATATTTAACTTGAGGTGCACGAATCCTAGAATATTCAAGTTAAAAACAAAAGACAAAAGGGATAAAATAGAATTTTAACAGTGAGAAACTAGGAAAAGTTATGTAATATTTAAGAGCAAAGACTTAACATTTCAGAATCGAGTATACACCTCTTTGCAACGGAAGCCACGCCTTTACACAATTTTTCTAAAACTTTACATTATAAAACAAAATTATTTTACATACTTCCAATTAAATCATTTAAATTTTGTCTTCAGCATTCAATGTAGTAAATGCCATTGACATTTATGCATACCATCGTCACATATAGAGTTATATACGAGTATGCAAACTAGTTTTTTTAATACTGTTTCCGCAATATAGAGGCGGGGCTACATTTCTTTTGGAATTCTTTCCCAATCTCTTGCCTGCATTGCGATAATTTTATAAAAAAATAAGCCAATTTGTATAATAAACATCGAAATGTTGCTTAGAAAACAATTATAATAACATAAAGGTAAATTAAAATAGTTTTTCGTCAAAATGTATAGAAATATTGACTCACAGAGGATACAAATTAAAACAAGTGACGCCCCCCTAACAGCAGTAAAAAATGAAATATCACTGTAACTCAAAAAATAATGTTAGGAACGAGCTGTAAATTTGGTGATGATGCCCGTTCTATTCGGGCAAAAATTAACATAGGTCATAATTCATAATTTTTTCAAATATGAATTTATTAATAATTTTCATAATTCAAAAAATGTTTTTTTAGCAAAAAATTATATGGAATATGCTTGGGTCACTTCATTCTAACGAATAAAAAAAAAAAAAAAAAAAAAAAAACCATAATTCTTTCGGAAGATATGATTTAATGTTTGTCACATTCATTTAACATTAGCATTCCCAAATTTTGACAGCTTATAACTCTATGAAAAATTAAGCGAAATATATAAACTATACCATTTTCCGTGATGATTTGATCCAAAGAATTCAAATAAATTATAAAAAAGGGGGGTTACCATTGAAAAAAATGAAGCTGATGTCAGTTTTAATATGTAGACGCCCCCCTGAGTAAGACGACGCCCTAATTTTTTTTTTTTTTTTTTTTTTTTTTTTGGTGACTGTACAAGCAAATTTAAGAAACCTTTTTATGGCGTCCAATTTCTTACTATCACTTTTAGTGTAGCACTTAAAATTGCGTAACTTGATGATAACAGAGCTGCCAAGTTTTTATTTTATTTGTAGTATTGTTAGTGCCCACATTCTTTTCTCACCACTTTATTAGACGAATAATTTCCTTTTTTCTTAACCATAATTACATAATGGAGAAAATTACCATACAACGAAAGTCGTATGAAAAAAAAAATGTGGGTATTAACACTGCTACGGAATAAATTAAAAAGTTGACAGCTTTGTCCTAATTAACATGATATATTTTTACAAATTGCTTTAACAAATTGGCTGAGAATACTAGAATTACAAATTCAATCTGACTCTACATTTAGTGACGATATCAAAAGATATGCATTAATTTATTGTTGCATATTTGTTGGTTAAAATATTTTACTAATCTACGATAATTATTTGTAAAATACACTTGTATTTCTTGAGCATTTGGTAATAATAATTATAAATATAATAATAATAAATGAAGAAAAATGCATAACCGCGTATTAGGCTTTTCGATCTTCTCATTGCCTGAGAAACATATTTCACCTCCCTACAAGACGTCTACGTAAGATTATCGACATCAGGTCTACGTAAGATTATCGACATCGTCATCAATCTGACTCTACATTTAGTGACGATATCGAAAGATATGCATTAATTTGTTGTTGCATATTTGTTGGTTAAAATATTTTACTAATCAACGATAATTATTTGTAAAATACACTTGTATTTCTTGAGCATTTGGTAATAATAATAATAAATATAATAATATTAAATGAAGAAAAATGCATAACTACACATTAGGCTTTTCGATCTTCTCATTGCCTGAAAAACATATTTCACCTCTCTACAAGACCTCTAAGTAAGATTATTGACATCAGGTTTTTGTAAAAGCATTCACAAAATTGTCTTCATTATGCATGGTTATTATGAAACAATTCTTGTGCGCTCCAATATTTGTCACGATATGGCGTTTTTTATTCTTAAAATCTAACTTTGCTCATAATGAAATGCGCGATCATTAAACACATTGTGAACATGAATTTGCTTAAACTTGTCGTAACATAACATTTTAGTATTTAAAAATTCCCCCGTGGTCAAAAACACCTTTTGCGAATGTAGTTTTAAACACTTTATTTAGGTTGTAGTTGACAATGAATCATATTCAAATGGCGTATTGGTGAATAGAGTTCTAACAGATGACGTCATGAGCAGACGATATTTGTTTGCTGAAGGACAGTCGACTCCACTGCCCCGTTGTTTATCATTGCGGAATAGCGTTACAAATTTATTGTAACACAGTGCTGTAAATGTACTTGTAAAGGCATAAAAAAATTCGACTACAACGCTTCAAAAGGCATAGAAAAATTAGCGTTGTCCTTCAGCAAAGTACGGTTGCTAAGAAGAAAATCACGTGGTTGTTAACTCCATATAAAGGAGCATATTTCATATTAGATTTCGATTCAAAAATTTTCAATACATTTAATTATTTTAAAATATCTGTTGAGATAATATCGAACAATATGCATTCATACTTGCCAACCATCTCATTATGAACCGTACAATTTTTAGTACCAGCCTTTTTTTCAAACCAATAATTTTTTAGAGTAATTTTGGTCTTATTTAATCGTAACAACATTTGGAGAGAATATCTCTAAAAATATAGTTGTGTGAGAAAAGGGGCGTTTTTTCAGGGGGCGTTAACAATTGCACGGTTAATACTGAGATGGTTGGTAAGTATGTGCATTATCAGGAGTCGTACTCTCCGCCCTTTTTTAAGGACACTTTCATGAAGAAAAAATTTAAAATTAATTGCTACCACTATTTTTTTTAAATTATCTCTACCCTGTATAATCATAGCCTCCTAAACAAGATGCCTGTCTCGTGGCTCGGAAACATTGCAACAGTTCAAACGGTAGACAGCGCCACCTGCTACAGATAGCCCCACTTTTTTATTCAACTACCACCAATAATTTTAAGAGGTTACGTACAATGGGCGTTTCTTCTATTCGCCTTTTATATATATCAAATCCCACTTTTTAAATTTTTTGGTGGCTGTTGAATACAAAAGGTCGTTCGATTTGTACCAGGTGGCGCTGTCTGCCGATTGCACTGTTGCCAAGCTTCTGAGCCACGCGACAGGCGTCTAGTTTAGGAGGCTATGGTATAATCATTGCCCATTACTATAAACATACCAGAAGTATTTATGCGTGAAATCAGTGGTGGCAAAAAAGGCGAAAATTTAATATCTCTGAGAGTGTCCTGAAAAAAAGGCGGAGAGCTCGACCCCTGCATTATACGTATGAGAAAACTCAGAAGCTGCTGAAAGGGATTCAGCTTCTCGATTTTATAATATCAGAGTTGCAAAGTTCTTTAATTTATTCGGAAATACTTTTAGGCAAGCTTTTATTTCACACCACCTAATTTGTAAAATATTTTTTTATATAAATTGTAACTGCAACAAAATAAGAAAAAAAAATTCTCATAAAAAAAATTGTAAGGAAAAAGGTAAGGCTAAAATTGCTCCCGAATATATTAAAGAACTTACAGAATTCAAAAGGTGTCACCTTCAAAAAGTATTGGAAAAAAAATATGTGATTCTACTCTTCATAAAACACCAGAAAATGAAAAAAGTATCGGCTAAAATTCTTTACAGCGACCACAAAAAATTATCAAAATAAGCATATTTGGCGATTTCACACTGCTAGGCGATTGAACAAGGAGAGGGACGCCGCTCATCACTCTTGGAGCGATTTTGAGCGCTTCTATGGCGATCTCTCCATTTATTGGAATAAAAAAAAAAAGAAAAAAGAAAAAAAAAAAAAAAAAAAAAAAGTTTACAAAAACGCCAGGACTTAGTCCCAAACCGACAAAGGGCGTTGATAGTATACACATTGGAGAAAAGTCCACAGGACAGGTTTTTCATCCGAATCAATGAAGTGCAGCATAGTGGGCAAGGAGCTCAAACACACATTTATACAAAAGGAAGGAAGGAGAGAGTGAAGAGAGAAAGAAAGAATATATAAATAAAACGTTACGATTAAACTTTACAATTAAAGTGAAATGATTTAGAAAGACTTTAAATTACATTTCAAGTGATTTTTAAAAACTGCTAGTTAGATATGACGTGAATTTAATCTGTTCTGTTGGAAATATCCATCAGAAATTGTAGATTCTTTTTAGTTTAATTGAGAGGGATGGACGAGAAATAATATTTTCGAGCCAGCCCTCTGGTTTTGGTACAGGATTTCTTAAGTGGTATGAACTTGTTATAGGGCAGTTGAAATAATAATGTTCTGGTGTACCCTCCTCTCCACAAGGGCATAGGGGGGTGCGTCGGCGATTGAATCTATACAAATATTGTGGAGAAGGTCCATGACCCGATAGGAAGGCTGCAGTCTCTGGTGTCAGCGACCAATCAATAACGGCCACATTTGGAATCATTGAAAAGGTGTATCTACCATTCTCGGAATCTTCCCACCAGGTCTGCCATTCCCGAAACAAAATTTGTTTGAGTGATCTTTTGATAAAAGAGGGAGGTGCTGGAAGGGAAATGTTAACACTAACATTCCCAGTTGCACTTTTGGCTAGAGAATCTGCCAATTCGTTTCCGACCACGCCCCTATGGGCAGAAACATGTGCCAGGGACGTTCGAAGATTTAGATCCTTCAAAATGTGTTTGATTTTAAGAACCTGAGGATGTCGGGACCTGTGGCGGACAATGGCCTGCAGACCCGATAGACTGTCGCTAAAAATATGAGTTTTATTATTGACGTTGGTTTGAGTGGTGACCCACTCCAGGGCCTTTTCAATGGCGAAAAGCTCCGCCTGAAAAACAGAGTTAAAGTCCTCGAGTCTGCATGACCATCGGTGGATACATTCATTGTTATTAAGGACACAGAAGGCTGCCGCCACTCCATGTTCTGTTTTTGAACCATCTGTAAAAACCGCCACAGGAGCTGACTGAGAAAAACTGTTTTTTGTACATAATGTTAGTAAAGAGGCAATGTCCTGTGCTGGGTGAATTTGCCAACTGGGAAGACAGTTTTGGACATTTACACCGGGGAATAATAAATTCTTTAGTTGAGTATTATTTAGCTGCAGGATGTTAGTTTTCCTGTAACAATATTTTAACTGAAGATGAACATGAGGGATCCCGGTGATGACTGTGAGGGCGTCTGTTGAGATAGTTTTATAGCCACGCGAAATTTGGAGTAAAAATATTCTTTGAACTGAATTTATTTTAGCTTTTGCTTCTTTTGTAAGAAACCCTCCCCAGATACCTGCCCCATAAGTTAAAATTTTGTCCACAATTGTGTTGTACCAGATTTTTAATAATTTAGTAGAAATACCCCATCTCTTACCGACCATTTTCGCGGAGTTATGGAAAATTTTTAATGTTTTGATTTTTAGTTCATTAATGTGTGCTAGCCAATTAAATTTTTTGTCAATTGTTATTCCTAAAATTTTGAGATTAGGTAGATGTTTAACACTGACGCCATCTATCCTCATCACCGGTGTCCTTTGTAGTGGTCTTGGTTCCGAAAAAGTCAGTGCTTGAGACTTAGAAGTGGATAAGTCGAGATTAAACTGAGAAAGAAGATCGCTGAAAAGGTTTAATGCCTCTCGGGCCTGACCCTCCAGGTCAATCCTCCTTCTACCAGAGACAACCAGGGAGAAGTCATCCGCGTATGCAAAAGTTTTCAAACCCTTTGAATTCATTTCAATCAAGATGTTGTTGGCTATAATATTCCACAGAAGTGGGCCCAAACAAGACCCCTGTGGACAGCCTTTTGATTGTTGAAGGTCTTTCGATTCTGGCCCCCTCTTGATCATTATTTTCCTATTTGATAGATACGAACGGATGACCCCTGCCAGGTTACTCGGGCAATTAAGTTTTTCAAGAGTGTTCAGTATATGAAACCATTCGATGTTATCAAAAGCCCCCTTTGATATCAAGTGAGATCAGAGTGGTGTATTCTTCAGACTGTATGTTAACGGCGCAGGAGCTGAGGTTTTTAAGTACTTGGCGAAAAAGCAAAACACAGTTCTGTTCGTACACGGCAATCTCGGTGCTAGCAAACGTATCGCCTAACAGCGCTAAATCGCCAAATATGTTTAATTTTGATAATATTTTGTGGTCGCTGTAATTAATTTCAGCAGATATATTTTTTTTATTTTCTGGTGTTTTATGAAGAGTAGAATCACATATACTTTTTTCAATATTTTTTGATGATGACACCTTTTTAATGTTTCCTTGTTAGTAATATGCATGAACTCTGTAATATACATGAGCATGATTTATTGTTTCCTTCTACCTTTCCCGTTGTGATCTTTTTTTTTTTTTTTTTCCTCAAAAACGGTGCTTTTCAGAATTATTGTCTCATGAACAAGAGAAATGGCTTCAAATTCAGTCTCTTTGTTCAGTCACATAGTTGCTGACGTTTAACGTTTTAGTTTATTCTGGAACATTTAAGGCCCCGCCCTTATTTCGCACCACTTTATTTATAGATTAATTTCTCCATTACATATGCGATAAAGTAAGAAAGTATTATTCTAAAAATAAAAGTGATATGAAACAAAGGCAGGCTAAAAATTTTCCAGAATAATTTGAAATGTTGGCATCTCTGTTCTAATCAAGAATAACTCTCAAGAATCTCCTTTTAGTAAAATCACATTCATTACCTGCATAATAAAAAGATGTTACAATGAAAGAGATAAAATAATATTATAGTTTTATAAAATTAAAGAACACGCTTTTATAGAAATGTGAACTAAAAAGCACAAAATATCTATCTTAGTATTAAAATGCAGGGTAAGAGAAAATCGTGTGAGTGACACACCATAATATCTGCATACATTTAAATCTTTAATTAAAATAATTTAGAATGAAACAAAAACCATTTAAAAAAATCTTTCCCGACTTGGCTCGAACGCTAGACCTTTTAGGTTCGTAGCGCGGATCTTTGCCTCACAGCCACAGCGTTCACGCAAGGAAAGTCTTTTTTTACAATATAGATTTTTTTGTTTGCTCCCAAAGCGGTTACAAACATACATTATACTTACAAACATACATACAGGTGAAGCTAATAAAAGCGTGTTAATAAGAAAGGATATGGTTAAGCTATTTAAAACGAGTATTAATTTCTGCACAATTTTTCTAGTGGAAACAGATAAGAAATTAAACATTTTATACATGCAAATAATTTTAAATGAATTTATATGTATTTGTAAACATTTATCCCGGCATGCTGTTAGTTACCGACTTTATTTATTTATTTATTTTAATTTATTTGATTGAAAAAAAAAAAAAAAATGTGCAAAATGTAGAATTGCCAACATTTGTAATTTATTCTATCGCATTTTTAGCCCCGCCTGTATTTCACATTATTTAATTTATGAAATAATTTTCTCCAATTTAAAACTACTACAAATTAAGAGAACAATTACACTTTTAAAAATGTGATGTTAAAAGAACAATGTTAAAAGATGTTAAAAGAACAATGTCTAACAAGGTTCCAGAATGCATTGTAATTATAATAAAATAAGAAATAAAAGGTTTTGGTAATGATGTGAGAAAAAAGCTGTACAAACTATACTCCGGAATAAATTATAAATATTATCAGGTATGATTTAGTAAAGAACTAAAACTGTATTAAATATAACATTACACCATTTAGTTAAATAATGTAAATATGCACTTTCATGCACATTTGTTTAATCTTTTCATTTGTTTCAAAATCATAAGTTATGTTTATTTTTAAAATCTTTACAAAGGGCAAAATATACTTTACCTGTCTCATCATTTTGAAATTCGTTTAGTTCATACAAATGTATAAATTTATTATATATTTCTATTCATCATTTGGGAATTTATAAAACAGTTCACTTAAAGTAGACTGAATTTTCAATCAATTCATTTAAAACTTCTCTTTAAACGTTAAACTAATTATTCTTAATCTTCTGCATTTGATTTTAAAAGATAACATACACTCTCTTGATTATTTGTTTCTAAATATTAAGTTTTTGAAAAAGAATTATGAATACGTATATAATCACTTTCTATTTTCAATCAAGAAAAACTGTAATAAACATAAATTTTTAAATAAAAATAATTTTCTCGATTCGAAGTTATTTAAATATCTATTAAAATAATTAGTTCGGAACTTATTCCATGATCTAAGAATTAAATTTGAGCTTTTAATGAAGCTTTCTCGTGTTAATCACGTTTCTGCCCTGTGGAAAGGAAATAGTTAAATTGAATGACATAATTTAACTGACTGAATTTAAAATCATTAGATAAATCAATTTATAGTTTAATTTAGCTCAATATATTAAACGCCGTTTCTGTTAAAGTTTGATCTTAAGATTAATTTAAATAAATGGTTTTTATATTTTATTTTAACTTTATCGCTGGAATTTATCCATCTATATTTTGTATGAGCGTGCTGGGAAGATACCCCAAGTATTCTCTTTACATAAAATCAAAATATTTTTAAATTGTAAATAAAATAATCATCATCTGATTAGTTTCGTCGTAAACTGTCGTACAAACATGAGTTCGGCACCAATCAATTTGTAATATCATCCAGTTTATGAAGAAATTATAAACTAATTAATGTATATCTAGTTTGTAATGAAATTATAAGCTAGATTTACATTAATTAGATTTATTATATTAATTAGATTTAGCTTAAGAATTCGTCTACATATAAAAACTTGCTCTAACTTCATTTTTCCAAATAACAACAGCCATTTTTGACAACTGTTTTGCATAATTTGGATCAAATCATCCATAAAAGGGATGATAAATTTATATAAATTCATATATTTCTCTAAAATTTTTATAGAGTTATAAGCTTTCAAAGTTTGAGGATACTAATGTTAAATGGATATGACAGACGTTATTTCATATCTCTCAAAAAACTTATTAAATTCATTTTTTAATGCTTTTGAAATAAGTTATCAAGAAATATTCCCTACATATGTTTTTAATAATGAAAATTATAAATAAATTTATATTCTAAAATGTTATAAACTTAAACTATGGTATAATAATTATTTTTTGCACGAATAGAAAAAGCTTCATCAAAACCTGCATTGGAAATTGTTGTAATTAAAATTACACATTTAGATATGTATATAAATAGATAAATGATTTTTCATTTAAGTATATAGCTATTTATGTATAAATATTTTCTGTGGTAGAATAATGGAAAGTAATTATTAATCTGTATGTAAATATTTAGATAAAAAAAAGTTTTTTGCTTCTAAATAAGAATAAGATAAATTTATAAGTGCTGCTTGTAAAATTGAAGAAGAAGGGAAAGAAATGAGATAGGGATCTCTTAGACTCACTGGCTGCCCAGTTGACATTATGGAACAAAAAAGGAAAGACGATAGTTTATAGGAGTCATAAAACTTGAATGGAGGATCCGAAGAAAATTTCCAGGCTAGGGGAACAATAAGCGACTCATACACTATCTCTCCAGCCCACAACTTTCGAAGAGCATTTTTTTAGAAGTGCGAGAACGGGTTCTTGGTCAACTACCTTTTCGGCGAGACAGTGGTGGAATCTCCTGGGTGGTTCTCCAGATATCCTGCTTCATCCCGCATAAACTGCCTTTGAATTTTTAATCTGAAAATATGAAAGATATGAGCAACCAGAAGAGCTGGCAAAACACCTATGATTCGTCTCTGGAAAGAATCTATCGAATGGAGCATCCAAGTGTTCTACCTATTCCAGGATCCCGAAGTGCCCTAGAATTGTGAAATATAAGTTCTCTATGATTTGCTTGAGAGTTATTATAAAGACGAAAGATGGAGAAATCTCACACTGCCGTTTACGATGGCATAACATCTATAATTCGTCTCTGGGTGAGTCAAAATTTTATAGTCTAAAAAAAAAAAGAGAAAATATTTTATTGTGTAACTACCCCACCATTTTCTCTATTATTCAATCATGTCTGAGTGCTACCTAAAGTGGTTTTGAATGAAATTAAACTTGAATTAAATAAAATATTAGTTTTGTATAAGAGACAAAAATATTTAATAAAATACATTAATAACGAAATTCTTTGTCTATATATTAATTAAGGAATTATTTATTTTGGAAAACTTTTTTAAATTTGAAATTATCTCCTTAATAAATAGATAAATTTTAAGACCCATTAAAAATAGTTAAAGAACTTGGGTGTAATTTCGATGTATAGAACGCAATGTACGATACACTTTGGAGAATGGCTTAAATTAACAATTTCTCTCCAACAAAAATGTATAGCTCATTCTTATTAATAATTTACAAGTCGTAGCGATTTTTCATTTCTTTCTGCCCTTAACGAGCCGCTACATGTTATCATTTGTAATGTGCATCATGTATCATATCTATAACAAAAACTCCAAAATCTACAGGAAAATTGATACAGTTTCTTTTCTAATTCTTAATCCTTTCACGGGTGACAGAAAACGACGTCAAATTCTTTTATTTTAATTTTCTTCGTGAATTCCGGTGTCAATGTAATTTAAATGATCCGAATTACCTTGCGTCGCAAAGAGTTAAACTTTGAATTTAAAATCTGCTTCGTAAATTGGTATAACAATGTTTTCTATTATACCGATTTGCGAAACAGATTTTGTATCTCACATAGCTCAAAAAAAAAAAAAAAAAAAAAAAAAATGGTCGTAGAATGTTTCAAATCGATATTTGTGACTATCATGACGTCTGGTATTACTCCTCCAGCTTGGGTTTTGACAATGTGACGGTGAATAGGATCGTAGAAATGACATGTTTCCTGTTCTCTTTTCTTCTGTCCATGCATTCTTTTTCATTCCATTGTAATTGTTTTTCTTTCAAATTTCCGACAAACTGCCTACAATACGCCAATGATATATACAGAAGGATGATTTGTATAGGAAGAAATTTTCGCGCATTTACTCATTTGAATCCTCAGCACGGTCAGATAAAAAAGCTAAAGATTTGGTTCAGCCTGTTTTATTGTTATTATTATTATTCATAAATATGCCCGATTCAGATCAATTTTAAAAAATATGCGATTATTATTTTTTATTATTTATTTATTTATTTATTTTTAATGTTTATATTATTAATTTACTTATATTACTAACATAACTTGTGTCTTAATAATGTAACTTATAATCAAAAAGTTTTTTTTCTAGTTTAATCTCTATCTGTAAAAAAAAAAAAAAGGAAAAAAGAAAAAATAGAAACAAGAGAAAGAACTTAAAAAAAGACAGAATTTGACAATCCCATGACTCTGTTCTCTATAAAAAGGAAGAAATATCTAACATTGAAACGTCTAAGAAAACAGAATACAGTACATTTTTATTACCACCAACACCTGAAATAGGACATTTTGTAAGAAAAATCGATTTTAATTTATTATTTTGACTAAAATATTTTGCTCCCTTAAACAAAAAGGGGGGGGGGGGGAAGAAGAGAGAAAAAAACGGTAAGAGCAATGTATAAACGGTTAAAACAGATGACCATAGCCTCCTAAACTAGATTCCCGTCGCGTGGCTCGGAAACAGCAGTAGACAGCGCCACAAGGTACAGATTGCGTGACTGTTTTATTCAAAAGCCACCAAAAATTTTTAAACGTGGGATTTGATATGCATAAAAGGCGAGTAGAATCGAACAAGGTTCTTCTGTTATAAGGTTGGGCCATTTGAAGAGTAGCTAATCAGAAGCAAACTACGATACAATATATACAGCTGTTAGCGCAGAGCTAGCTATTACTTACTAAAAAATATATCCTATAATCTGATATAAATATTACCCAAAAACGTAAATCAAGAACGGTATTACATGAATAAAAGTACATTCGTTAAAATATTTATTTTAAATACATATAAGTTCATAAAAAATTATAAAGCTTTCGCGTATTCGGCAACATTGCTATGCATTTGTTTACATTTGTAATACTTCAATAAAACGATGAATTTCAATTATATTAAAATGAAATGAAATAAAAATGCAGTTATTTAATTGTTTTACTCAAAAGAAAGCACACACATTTTTTTTAAAAGAATGTAAAATATATACATTTTACTGTACGATCGCGATATGTTTGTTTACATTTCAGATATTTCAGTAAAATTATGAATTTTAATTTTATGAGTAAAAATGAAATATAAGCACATTTTTTTTTAAATATTTGTTCAAAATAAAACACTTATATTTTTCAATTTAAAAAGAAATACACAATATATGAAGTTATCTGTAATATTATGATATGTTTGTTTACCTTTTAAATACTTCAACATTGTCATGAATTACTTCAATAAGACGATGAATTTCAATTATATTAAAATGAAATGAAAGAAAAATGCAGTTATTTAAAAGTTTTGATCAAAAGAAAGTGCACGTATTTGTTTAAAAAAATTATATTCATTGTTTAAATATGTAATGACAGAAATAGTTTCAAAACATTTTGCTCATGGTGGCTTGTTGGTATTTTTAAAACTATTTTCATTGGAAAACATGTGCACTTTTAACATGTTATTACAAAAGTTACATTGAAATGTGTTACTACATAAAAACATTTTCATAAAATTTTCAATTATCCAGATACGTTCAACAGAGGAAAGAAAAAAAAAAAAAAATTAAAAAAAGTACCTATTTTTTTTTTTTTTTTTTTTTTTTACACAAAAGTTTATTTTATTTTAATTGTATTAACTGCAAATTTAATTTTGAACTGCAGAAATATTTTTGTGTGTACTGTGTATTTATTTTTATCCATTACATAAATTAAAAATTTTGTTTATTATGAGATCACAATTTGTTTCATGTTTCATAAAGGCAATAAATTTTAACAAAATCTTAATTATGTCCCTATTTGAATTAAAAAAATATATATCACTTTTGACAGCAGACAACAGGCATTGGCTACTGTCAGCTTTCAAAAGAGTATACTTGAAAATCGAAGGGAAGTAGCATAAACATTTAAGAAACATATTTATTACATGATTATTGCTAATTTAATATCCCTTTGATTTATTACTTCTGATCTTGAAAATGTATGATATAATATACACGATGATATATTACTTACATGATTTAGATTTTATAAGCAATCTATCTATTGCTATTATACATCCCAGTTTTTCATCAATGTTCTATCATTTTCAACAATCTATTCTTTAAAAAAATTATGTGCTCTAATACGGAGCACATCAAAGGAGCAACAAAAGACGTAGATTAAGAATATCACACGGTACATTTAAACAAATTCGATTAAAAGAAAAGAAAAAAATTTAAATAAAAACGCAATTTAAATACACTTATTTCAAATGTAAACAAGATTTGATTCATTCGCCTTATGACGTAGTGCGTGAGAAATCTCAAATAGCTAAAAATTCGCGCATTTATGAAATGGCACCCCCCTGGAATCGAAGAAACGTCGATTTTATATATCATGTATCACTTCTTAAAATTATTGGTGTCAGTTGAATAAAAAAGTCGCCTAATCTGTATTATGTTGCGCTGTCTACCGCTTCAACTGTTGCAAAATTTTTGAGCCACGCGAAGACATCTAGTTTAGGAGGCTATGAGATAACGAACTAGTATAATCATGGTTTACATAATAAAATACCATTCAAGATTTAATTCGTCGTCACAAATTACTTTTTAAGATATTCCAAGGTATCAGGAACAAAGAAGAAGATGATAATAAGGCTGTTATTCAATCAAATCTTCAAAATTGGGCTTTTATGATACACAGATAACATCTATTTTTGGGAATGCTATTTGACTCACGAAAATATATTACATGTATGTAAAGCAAAGGACTATATAGAGCGTATTCATTGGCAAACATTAAAAATAATGGAACCACCTGTCGTAACTTACTTAAGCAAAGGAGAATTAGAGTTGATCATTGAATCAGGAACTAAAAACAGAGAGGAATTGAAAATTACTTCACGCACACAAGAAGTGGAAAAGAAAGAGTTGTAAATAAAGTTAAAGAAGCTTCTAAGAACGTTTATTTTTCAACTGTTGCTGTAGGAAAAAGTCACTACAAAGTTTAAATGAATTTCCACTTGAAATCTGTAAGTTCAAGAATTCGTGAAATAAGATTTTATTTTCTCCAATAACAAAATATATGACACCTTTTACAGAATAATGAAATTAATTATTTTTAATATATTCATAGGTGGAAATTCTGCGGATTATTTCACATCACTATTTGGAAGTTATCATTTTATTGAATCACAGAATTTTCAATAACCAACAAAAAGATTATTTCACCTGAAATAATCGATAAGAATTAACCCGTTAGTAGTCGTTAGTTGATCGATTTTCCGCCCATCGTTTACTCTTGCCAGATTTTTTTCTTCAATAGCCACCAAAAATTTTTAAAAGTGACATTTCATATACATAAAACACGAATAAAATCGAAGAAACGTCGGTCGCATCACTTCTTAAAATTATTGGTGGCACTTAAATAAAAAGTACGCAATCTGTAATAGGTGGCGCTGTCTATAGCGACTACTAACGGGTTAATCTGGAGGGTTGGCCATCTCTGTACAATGTAAAAAAATAACAGTTATCTGCTGCAAGGAACGAGTAATTTACGAAAAAATTACGTTGTTTGAACTTATTTTCTACGATTACAGAGAGTTTCTTGCAGCAGATAACTGTTATTTTTTTACATTGTATATTGTAAATTAGTTGCTACAAATCGTCCTTTACAACCAGCCTAAAAAAAAAAAAAAAATGTTGCAGTTTGAGAAATTTGCTTATAACTGTGATGCTCATGCATGTAAAAAAGACCTATTCCTAACTTACAAAGTTACTTTGTAGCTTTCATTAATCATAAAAACAAGAGATAAATGTAACCAAAATTCAAAGTGAATTTTATTTTCAAAGTTAACGTTTAATACTCATAAATATTTTTAACATATTATATTTTTTAATATAAATTTTCTTTAGTTTTTTCTTACTTCAAAAACAGGTTTAATTTCATAAAAGAGGAGGGGTGGAAGTGTTAAGCACATTTTAATTTAAATATCATTTGCATGCTTTCAATAAAAATTAAATGTAAACGCAGACTGTGAGTAAATGAACCATCACTAGTATACCTTATTTTTGGCAAAAATTGATAAATATAGGGGAGAGTGGGGATGAATGGAACGCAGGATGAATGGTATAATAGCAAAATTTTTATGTTTTGCAAGCCCTAGAAACTTGACAATTTTTATGATATATGGCAGTACTGAGGTCATTCATTAAGTGTAGTTTCAGAATTGTGCTTTCCATAGAAGAGCAGAAAAAAATTAAAGTGTCTTTTTCGGGTGCCAAAGTAAGTTTTTACTGATTCAATTAGGTAGTAATTAAGGCATTAACTATTTACTTAAGGTTAATATAACTCTTATATGGTGAAAAGGCACAATCTTTTATTGTGTTTATGATATTCAAGAAGAATGTTGACAATTGTTCATTAAACCTACTTCCTATTTTATATGATCATGTGGTGGTGGGGATGAATGGAACCAACTATGTGCTAATTTAAAATTGTACACAAGAATTATATTAAAACAAATTTTAAATAGATTTTCAATATTTTTATAACCCGCAGTTCAGTAGTTATAACATGGAATTGTAAAAGTAGCATGGATTTAGAGAAAAATAGATTGAAATTAATTGTTCTAATTTTTGTTTATAATAACTATGAATAAAAAAATTACAAGTTAGAATATTCAATACAACTTAAATAAATAACTTAAAAAAATAAATAAACTAATAATAATCTGATTAAAATCACAATTTCAACCAAGCTAATTAAATAAATCTTGGTGATTATTAATGTAATACAGAATAGAATACTGACTTTTCCCAATCAGTCGGAAACAAAAATTTATCTGGATAATTTGTACTCTGTTATAATGATTTATCTCTTTCTAGTGTCTTATTTATTTATTTATTTTTAGATTAGATCTTATTAGATTAAATTAGCAAAGCCTAGAGCACTAGGAACTGTGCGAACCAAAGGACTTTTGCCTTTTGATGTTAACTTGAGTCAATACATCAGTTTATGTTAATTTCACTAAATTCATAGTGTGTTATAAAATCACATAAGCCAATTTAACTTTAAAAATTTATTTACTTTCCATTTTGTTTTATTTTCTTTGTTAACTCCAGCCCTGTCCCATTCATCCCCATAAATGGGGATGAATAGGACAATGCACATGCATGTAAAAAGAAATTATTATTAATTAAAAATGATAACTTTTTATTAAAGTTAGTATGTTTATATGTAACTGATTACTGAAGTGTACTTATGAGCAATGTTACAAAATTCTAAATTACATATGGTGAACGTCATCAGTAAAAACATGAAAAATGTACCATTCATCCCCACTCTCCCCTATTTCTAATACGGGAGACCCAAATGTTACTTTAAACATATAATATATGTTTTACTGTTATATACTTTGCGGTAACATTCTAAACTTTACATTTTTATACTTAAAAATAAAAATTTGCTTTATATACTTTTTTTTTTTTTTTAAATCTACGTTTTTAAATAAAAATTTCGAACTTTAAGCCCATTCAGGGAGACCTAATTATTTAATTATTTTTCAATTTGTCTACTTTTTTTTTTTTTTTTTTTTTTTTTTTTGTTAATTATGTGATCATAGTGACAACTTTTTATCAACTTGAAATTTTAAATTTCAGAAAACAGATTTTTTTTTTTCAATACACCTTATTATATAATCATGGGATGAGCTACGAGCTCTTAAATCTTTTCTGATGGTACTATTTTTCAGATAGTTGTGCTCGTTTTAATTTTCCTTGTGGTTTTGTTGTGCGTTTTTACTTTAATGTTGAATGAAGTTTTACGTACAAAACCTCAAACAATGATAGCGTAAGTTACTATACAGAGAATGTATTTGTATAAAACATATTTATTTTGGGCAAGTAAAATTTTGTTTTTTAAGAAAAGTCCAAAGATTTACAAATGTCAAAAGCTTTACCTCGAGTACCCTGTATGTTTTTTTTTTTTTTTTTTTTTTTTTTTTTTTTTTTAATTATGACGTTTGTCTAAATAATCACTTAAGTTTTTGGTGTCATCTTACCGAGGGAATTCAGGATTATTGAGAATTATATAGTTAGCATATATTAATTTTTTTTAGAAAACTATGCAGCAGAGGTTTCATTTTCATTCATTTCAATTCTCCTTAGAATATATCACCTCATAAATCTTTGAATGTGTTCTTGGTGATCTTTTAGGTGATAGATGTATTTTTGCTTGCCATGTAAATGGCGGCGTTGTTCACACAAAGAGCAAGATTTGTGCGAGTGTGTCTGGAAATGTCATTAAAGTAAATATTCAATGCTGTTGGAGTAGTAACTCATACTCGTAGAATGCCTGCAGTGGGATGTTTAAGCACAAGCAGTGAAAGAGTGTTGTGTGGCCTGCCCACAACAACTCGATTGGTAAGGTAGCTGTGTGATAAAAGTATAAGATGGGTGAGGATATTAGTCTAATTAATATATAGATAAGTCCTTCATACCATACCTTGTCAAGGGCCTTGCTGATTTTATGAAAAATGGCCGATGCTGGAATCTTTGCGTTAAGATTTTCGATAATAAATTTCATGACATGGAACAACAGTTGTTACATAGAGCGTTTGTTACAGAGAGACCATGACTATCACATGCTCTGTGCACGAAATTTTTAAAGGGCGCAAAATTTTATCGATAGGTAGTTTAAAACTCCCATTTCTTTCCTCTAACTCAGCTGCGTTGCACAAAATAAATTTTAATAAATAGATTTTAATATTAATATTAAGATTAAATATAATTAAACAAATTTTAATGAATAAAATTTTAATAAAATAGATCCTTCGGAGTATTTATTTATCTTAAAGCGCAGGAAAAAAATTCCTCTTTCGATGAAATACTTATTTCAGCCGACAGGTTTTCTTATTAACCGTTTGCTCTCGAACGTCGCTTTTCAGGCGACATCCTATACATTATTTCAACTTGAACGTCGCTTGAGAGGCGCCATGACTAATTAAATTGCTATATATCTTAAATCCACCAGTAATGTTCTACAACTGAAATAAAGTGTTGTAATAGGCGTAATTTTTCATTAAGACTCCACCTACCTTTATTATTAAATGTCTTTGGGCGTTACCTGCAATGGACCGATGGCCAAGGCTAGGATACTGCAATGATCAATAAATTTAATACGAATGAATTTTTATACATTATTTATGTTTATAACCAATCAGAATAACGGTTACCATTTATTTCTATGGAATTATGCAATATTTGAAACTAATAGCTTTTCCACCACTAGTGATTCTATTTTGTTCATTGGTTGGATTTCACTGGAAGTGTCCCACCTACGTTTCTAGGAAGCCATCCCACAAGTGTAATAATAGAAATCTCATAGCGGAAATAGGCAACTCATTTATGGATCAAACAACATGATTGTGTATGCTCTTTCGATTATTTCTTGTTTTGGATTTCATTCATTATTTCAGTAAGGCGTGGTTTTATCAATTCAGGCGTGGTCGTATCGATTATTGGCAAACTTTCAAAATTTATAACTCGAAAACGAGCTGACAAGGGCAATTATTTTATGCGTCAAAAAACATGCTTAAATATGCTGGCCGTCGTTCTACATTTGCAATTACCGATTTAATAGACACCATTCAACAGGAAATTAAGTGAACTTTTTGAAAATGATGTCAAATTTTTTAGGGATTATCTACATATTGAAATGAGCGCCAACATTGATTTTTTTTTCAATAGTAACACCCAATTTTTACTTCATATTCGAATTTCTGAGAGTCTGGTAGCGCGGAAAAGTATACTGTTTCTATACTTTATCTTTAGTATTTATAGAGTTATAATGGAAAATGTGTTAACGGGTTATCTGTAAATGTAGAAAAATAAAATTAAGATCGTACAAGAAATATAAAAAAAAAATTAATGTAATTACACCGGAAATCTTTCAGGAAAAAAAGATTTATAAAAATTACAGAAACATTGACCTTCCTTAAGTTCTTTAATTATCCCAAATTCAGTTTCTTAGGTTTGTACAGTCAGCCAAAGAAAAAACGTCACCCCCTCCCCCCCCCCCACCACCGAATTTCGCCGTAGATTATCGTAGAAGCATCAACGTCTAGTTTTTAATGGTGTAGTTCCACTTTACTTAAGGGGTCATCTACATATTAAAACAGGTATAAACTTCATTTTTTTTCAATGACGACCCCTATTTTTGACCTCATATTCCGATTTTTGAGATCAAGGCAGTTCGGAAAATCTGCCTATTTATATACTTTAAATCAATTCTAAACAGAGTTACACGTGAAAATGTGTTAGGGGACCGTCTATACATTTAGAAAAAATAAATTTTTATCTACCACGCAATATACATTATTTATTAAATTTCACACCGAAAACAAAGTTCAGAAATGTTTATTATAAAATAAAAAACGATTCTAATTCGTAAAACTTTCTGTGTTAGTTTATGAAATAAAAGATTTTTATTGGTTTCTATTTATTAAACATTAAATAGTAAATTACATAATTTCATACAAAGAAAATTAAATAGCTCGAATCATATGAACCCTACAATACAATGCTGAATTACAAAAATCTAGGTACCAAGGTAAAATAATAATAGTAATAATGATAATAACATTAATAGCGGTTAAAAGAAAAAAAAAATGTTTAATATTTAAGAAAAAGAATTATCTACTTCTTGTTGGGTATATTTTTATTTTATACAGTAAACCCCGCATGAAAGTGTTACTATAAAGTTTTACATTTAATGTTAGGCGTACAAACCAACAATAGATAATATACAAGAATATAGATAACAAGATTTAAACTAAAATCTGAGAAAGGATATTTAATATTTTCGCGACTGCTGATGTAGTTTCACGTCGTTTGGAAATCTGTAACTCCTCCAGTGGGCGTTTTATTCACAATTTGTGTGTTACGATATTTCTTAAGAATATTCCATATATTCATGTTTATATAAACAAATTAGTATGAAACAAATACTTTCACTAGAAAGAGTATAATTATTGTGTATACTCATATGAAAATATATATGGATATAGAAAAAACGGTTTCCTATTGCCTAGAACGAATATTCCCCGTTCTGCAGTCGTTTACTGTACTTGAATTCTTAATTTTAAATGCGTAAAATCTATATCTTTAAAAGTTATAAGACATATTACTTAGTTTTAAATTCTTTTTCCGTGATAAATGTGTCGCCAGTTTTACGCCGTGATTAGAATAATCGAAAATAAATAATATTGCGCTTTGTTTCAATAATAGATTTTAAAAACTTAAAAAAAAATTCTTCTATATTATTCGGTATTAAAAAAAAACATTTAATAAAAAGTTTATATTTTATTATGTTACGTCATGCGATAAAATTTAAATAGCATAAACGGTAGAGTAAACGAATGCGAAAATGTCACAACAAGATTAAAACAGAAAATATGTTTTAAAAAATCTGATAAAAATTAATTATATTAATTTAAAAGAAAGAAAAAACAAAAGTATTTTTCACTGCATATTGCTCTTTCAAATAATAATCCTCGTCCTACCGCATTTTCTAAATCATGATATATAACTTGAGATGCACGAATCCTAGAATATTCAAGTTAAAAACAAAAGACAAAAGGGATAAAATAGAATTTTAGCAGTGAGAAACTAGAAAAAGTTATGTAATATTTAAGAACAAAGACTTAACATTTCAGAATAGAGTAAACTCCTTTTTGCAACGCAAGCCACGCCTTTACACAATTTTTCTAAAACTTTACATTATAAAACAAAATTATTTTACATACTTCCAATTAAATCATTTAAATTTTGTCTTCAGCATTCAATGTAGTAAATGCCATTGACATTTATGCATACCATCGTCACATATAGAGTTATATACGAGTATGCAAACTAGTTTTTTTAATACTGTTTCCGCAATATAGAGGCGGGGCTACATTTCTTTTGGAATTCTTTCCCAATCTCTTGCCTGCATTGCGATAATTTTATAAAAAATAAGCCAATTTGTATAATAAACATCGAAATGTTCCTTAGAAAACAATTATAATAACATAAAGGTAAATTAAAATAGTTTTTCGTCAAAATGTATAGAAATATTGACTCACAGAGGATACAAATTATAACAAGTGACGCCCCCCTAACAGCAGTAAAAAATGAAATATCACTGTAACTCAAAAAATAGTGTTAGGAACGAGCTGTAAATTTGGTGATGATGCCCGTTCTATTCGGGCAAAAATTAACATAGGTCATAATTCATAATTTTTTCAAATATGAATTTATTAATAATTTTCATAATTCAAAAAATGTTTTTTTAGCAAAAATTTGCATGGAATATGTTTGGGTCACTTCATTCTAACGAATAAAAAAACGGAATTTAAATATCATAATTATTTCGGAAGATATGATTTAATGTTTGTCACATTCATTTAACATTAGCATCCCCAAACATTGACAGCTTATAACTCTATAAAAAATTGAGCGAAATATATAAAGTATACCATTTTCCGTGATGATTCGATCCAAAGAATTCAAATAAATTATAAAAGAGGGGGTTACCATTGAAAAAAATTAAGTTGATGTCAATTTTAATATGTAGACGACCCCCTAAGTAAAATCTAACTATAACATTATAAACTATACGTTATTACAAACTGATCGGTACCAGCCGCATGTTTCTACGATAATTTACGGCGAAATTAGGTGGGGGGGGGGGGGGGGGGTGGCGTTTTTTTTTGGCTGACTGTACATACTTCAGTGCTCTTTTTAGATAATTTTAGGTCTATTTAAATACATTACACTTGCAATTTGTCCAGACTATACTCTTTGAAAAAAGTGCAATATTTTTCAAGTAAAAGTGTATATTATGGCTGTACTGATCACCAATAAAGCTTAAATTTTCTTTCGTAGTTGTAACATAATATACGAAATGAAATAATACATATATGTATATATATATATATATATATATTTATTTATATTTATATATATATATGTGTATATATATATGTGTGTGTGTGTGTGTGCATATAAATATATACAACAACGCATAAACTAAATATTTCCGGATAAATTATTGTAAGGGTTCATGAAGTAAATATTAAACAATTTTAATCGCACTTACCAGTTTTGGGTCAGTTGAACTATTTGGAACTGTACGATTTGTTTTGTAATTTCCAAGAAAATGTAATTTCTTTATTAACCCTTTCGCGACTGCTGATGTAGATTCACGTCATTTGAAAATCTGTAACTCTCTTAGTGGGCGGTTTTTTTTTTTTTTTTTTTTTTTTTTGTAATTTGTGTGTTACTTATTTCTTAAGTGTGTACCCCGTGTTTATATTTTTGCAATAAAATATACTATGGATAGAAATATATTGACTAGAAAGAATATAATTATAATGTATATCCATTTGTCATATAATTGTGAGTACAGAAAATTTGTTCTGAAATACTTTATTTTGATAGAATAACGCCCGTAGGCTGATTTTACTGTCAAAAAGACAAAATCCTGCTGTCGCAAAATGTGTTAAAATATATTTATAAAAGTAAAAGTATATTTTAAAAAATATATAAAATTAAACTATATTAATAAAATTTTAAACACTAAAGTATCCTTAAAATAATAATCCTCCCCCCTACAAAATAAATAAATAAATAAATAAAAATAAAGCAATATATGAGGCAATTCATTAAGCCGTTAACTGTAACGGTAGTTAAGAAACGATTTCACAAGTCTGTCTTGCATTCCAATTCCATTGGTGTTTTTTTTTTTTTTTTTTTTTTTTTTTATGACAATTTTTACATTTAACCTATTTTTCTATTTAAAACAGTAAACCACGCCTATTTAGTTTTTTTTTTTTTTTTTTCCTTCTAGTGTTCGTGCAAAAGATTCAAAATTTATCACCAGTAATCTATGAAATAAATACCACTTGTGCATAATTCTGTCAACATAAAATAAGGGGTTTAACACGAATACTCAATGTCGCATTTACTTTTCTTTTCTGTATTGTTTTATTTTAAAGAACGTTGAAGGCGGGGCTTGTCTTCTTTAGAAAACAAGAAATATTTATGCTAACACTATTGTCTAAAAATCAGCGATTTTGTTTCATTTCTTTGCATTTGACGCTGTTGTTATATAATCTGACCCGTAAATAAAAAATAAACATATTTTGTTTAATTTTCTTTGTTATATTTTAAGATTTGATCCGTTATCTCATACAAAACTTTATAAGAGACGGCCCTAAACCACTCCAAAAGAAAGATTTATTTATATCTCGAAAACTTATTACTGGAATGAGCTGTAAATTTGCACACCCATATTTTTCAGCATTAGGATTCATTTTATGTAAAAATTAATATTGGTCATAATTCATAATTTTTTATGAATATGAATTTATTAATATTTTTCAAAATTAAAAATATTTTTTAGAATCAAAAGTAATGATGGATTCTGTTTGGGTTTCTTTACTGTATCTCGTAAAATATATATATCGATCAAGTTATTTTTTGTGAAGATATTAATAAAAGTTTGAAATATAAATTTAACATTAGCACCTTCAGACTTTGAACGCTTATAACTCTGTGAAAAAAAAAAAGTAAAATATACAACCAATATACTTTTTCGCTTTGTCGCGATCCCTGGAATTCAAATATAAAATAAAAATGGAGCCTTACCATTGAAAAAATTAAAGTTGGTGCGCGTTTTAATATGTAGACGACCCCCAATTCAAAATTTCATTTCATTTTCTGAAACTACTCACAATTCCCCGTCGAATGATACCTATTACATTTTTCTACATCTATTAGCAACAAAGTTACGTCGAGTGCTGCGTTTTTTTTTTTTTTTTTTTTTTTTCCCGACTGTACATCAAATATAGAAATAAAATATTTTTATTTAACCCATTTTATCCCATTGTCCTATTTAAAGGACAGCTGAAAAAATAGCATATAGAAATCAGAATTTGCAGGGTGCGAATATTTTGTCAGCTGGAATATATAATGGTATGTATAAGTTTCTGCTGGCGTGTTATGTGTCTCACCTCCTCCTCCTCATCATCCATCTGGAATCTTTGTTTAATCATTACATTAGGGGGCGTGGTTTATCGTCTCTTTGCGGTTGAAAATTCTTTCTGGAGAACTATCATGTAAATAAGAAAGTATTATACAGATAAAGCAAAACTTTATACTCGGAAAACACATTTCACTGTTCAAGAAAACGCCAAAACTTATAAGTGCAAATTTCATCCTCTTTATTTCAATGTCCTACGTATAAGATGGATAAGATTTCTTATACAGAATATAATTATTTTTGTTGTTGTTGTTGTTGTTATATTTAGTTTATTTAGGTTTAATTAACCTTAAAAAAAAATAGTTTTTCTCAAATTTGAGCAAAATAAATAAATTGGGATAAAATGGGTTAAAATTCTTATGTTTTATACTTTAAATTTTTTTACTGCCCGGACCTGGCTACAACTTCGAGGGGGGGGGGGCGTGCTGAGTACCCGGGGTCCAATGATGACCCCACACCTCAACGAACCAGAAATAGGTATCAGAGTTGGATCAAGTTCGTGATGGCTTACAAAATAAAATTAAATAAATGGGAGACAGAGGCCGGCATAGAACAACAAGAAAAATAATTCTGAGCTCAAAGCGAAAGATGAACGAAAGAAAATGGAAAGGACAATTAATACTACATAAACATTAAATAAAACCAAATAAAAATAGTGATGGGAAAATTAAAAGAAAGTTTGAGTATAGCATTACAAAACAAACTAGAATAAAAGTAAGTTTAAGTAAGTTTAAGTATAGCATTACGAACAAATGAACAAATGTTTATGTTAGATTCATTTATTTTTATTCATTTATTTATTTTTTTTTTTTAAGGAGAGAACAAGAAAACAACGAAAAACTAAAGAAGAGAAGAAATAATAATTCCAACATTTGGATGACGCCTATTAGCAGGATCAGTGTGGTCATACACATGGTGTGTGTTTAAAGCTTGGTTCTCAATAGATTCTAATTGTTCATGGAATTTAATATTAAGGTGGTGTATAAAATTTTCAAGTCGCGGGAATTTAATTGCAATTTAATTTCACGATACATTTGATGGCTGTGAATATAAGGTGGAAGGTTATAAATTTGCCTGGTGGTTGCATTTTGCTTTGAAGAAGCAATTTGATATTAGATTTAGATGCAAATGAACACACAGGGGATCCGTAAGTAAGAAGAGGACGAAGATGGGAAGAATAAAGGAACATTTTGTTACTAATCGACAAATCACTGTTCCGAGCAATTAGGGGGTATAGTTGGCTTCTAGCACATCGGAACTTATTTCGCGAATTTCTAATGTGTTGTTGGAATGTAAGTCTCTGATCAAGAATAATACCTAAATATTTACAGTGGTTAGACCATGGAATTGAGTGGTTATTGAATTGAATTTAATATTTATCTCTATAATTGAGGCTCATAGCCGAAAAAAGAGTGGTCTCCGTTTTATCGTAATTAATGGCTATTCTCCATTTTTGGAAAAATTTGGTTAAAATTTTAAGATGCCTGGAGATAGCAGTAATAGCATATTTCCTATTCCTGTGTGCCGAAAAAATGCAGGCACCATCTGCATAGATAGCCAATTGGGTATGGGGGTAATGGGGCATGTCATTAATAAAAAGATTAAAAAGTTTTGGAGAAATTTTGGAACCCTGAGGGTGACCATAGGGGGCAAAGTAGTTATTAGAAAGCTTATCTTTAACCCTAACATGATAATTACGATCTTGTAAATAAAAGAAAATAAGTTTAATAAGAGGGGGTGGAAAATTATAATTAATTAATTTAAAAATAAGACCGGCAATCCAGACCTTGTCAAAAGCTTTTTCAATATCGAGGAAGACGGCAGCTGTAAATTTCTTCTGAATTTTGTTGGTGGTGATGTACTCGACAAGACGATAGACTTGATGGGTGGCCGAAAGATTGTTCCTGAAACCGAATTGTTCTGGTTTCATGATGTTATTATCTTCCACGAATTGGTCAATTTGTCGAGCAATGAAGACCTCGGTAAGTTTACTAAGCGAATTTAGAAGGGAAATGGGTCTGTAGCTGAAGGCCTTCACGGGGGGTTTGCCAGCTTTATGGATAGGGGCAATAATAGCCGTCTTCAAGGCATGAGGAAAATAACAAAAATTAAAGATATTATTAATTAAATGGGTGATTTTCTGGAATAAAGGAACGTGGAAGATTCTTGAGTGCTTTTTAGTGATAGTGCTGATGCCAGGGAATTTTTTATTTTTAAGTTTTAGAATTTCTTTGATAAACCTGGCTACAAAAAACCAAGTTGTTCATTTAGCTTAAATATATAGCTTTATTTTATGGTGAAAATTGTTATTTAAAATTAGTGTTATTAAAAATAAGGGAGCACGAGAACCTTGCTTTACAGGGTTTTTCCTTATTATATAAACAAATTCAAAGAAGTATTAGAGTAACTGATATAAAGCATAAATCAACCTAGCAAATCTTTCCTATTTCTGACCATTTTCAAGTTACTTCAAATAAAATCAAAAACTTTGAATTTTGAAAACCTCCTTCATTTCTATATGTACTACGATTCGTATGTAACAACGATTAAATAAGAAGAATATTACGCTTAAAAATAAATAAATAAATAAAAAGAAAGAAAGAAGAAGGTGGTACTAACAGTACACTTGAATGAATTACAGAGTTGCCAAGTTCTTTAATTTATTCTGGAGTATTTTTAGCCCCGCATTTTTTTCCTACGACTTTTTTTTCTTCTTTTATAAAAGTGTTTTTTTTTTTTTTTTTTTTTTTATCACAATGCTATAATACACAAAAATACCTTATAAATTATGTGGCGTGCAATTAAGGTGAAGTTAAAGGTGCTCCGGAATAAATTAAGAACTTGACAACTCTGTGATGCAGATATTTTTGTAATGAAAAATGGGAGAAGCTTAACCTTAAAATCATGTAAAATACATATGCTGCTGATATTCATTTGCTAAAGTGGGAAATTAATTTTACAGAGTGAGTAGGTCTGTAAGTTTCCGTAAGTATAGGAATGAAATACATCAATTTTTTCTCTGTTTATATATATATATATATATATATATATAATATTTGTTTCTTTGCGTTGTTTTACAAACAAATCATGTTTATTTTGGGGGGAAAGGGGGGGGGGGGGTTAAGCGTGACTCAGGCCTCGCTGCATTCCTAAAACATTTTGCTTCTTTTATTATATTTTCACCATTATTTAGAATCAATACTTTTTCACATAATATTTTAGCAAAATGTGTACTTTTTCTTGATATGTGTGTTGACAGAACAGAGTTGTGTAGTTTCCAATTTTTACGATTTTTTAACCTCTTAACTGCTCCGGGCGTATATATACGTCTTGCCGATGTACAATCCTTTGTGGTACGCAACTACCATTGAAACCAGTCTTACGATTTTGGAATTCAATTAAATGACCATGACAGTGTTTCCGAAGGATTTAGTTATTTCAGAGATGAGGAGAGGGAGGAATCGGAAAGGGAATGTTTCTGGAATACTAAACGCATAACTACATGCGCCTGTGTAAAAAATCGTGGCAATGAGAAGCTAACCTTGTAATTTTTCGTCGACGGGTTAAGGGTTAATACCGCTTTTGTCTTAAAAATAATTTTGCTTTCTTTAAAACAAAGCTGCCCCAATCTCTAATTTATTTTCTAGTATTGTTAATGTTAATATCCACCTATTTCTTACACAATCTTTTTAGAATAGTAAATTTCTCCAATATGTAAATAAGAACATATAAGAAGAAAATTACTCCGCTAGAAAAGTATTGTGAACAAAAGATGGGCACTAACAATGCTACGTTATAAATTAGAACCGTTGGCAGTTCTGTTTGAGGACAAAACTCTACAATTAAATAAGACAAAGTACACTATTTTAGAACAATTATATTGGAAATGCTTAAAACTTGGTAACTATGGTTCATTTATGCTCCACCTATGTTCACTTATTCAGCATATGAGCTCGTCAATAATCAGGTTTAATTTTTTCACACAATAAGAAAACGTCGTGTATGTATGAAAAAATAAATAAATAAAATTAAGAATCTCGCTTTTAAACATGAGATACAAGATAATTATTTTAAAATTATCTCTTTATCTGTTCCTTAATATCAGAGAATTACTTTGTTTATCACATTACACTTTTGCCAAAAACATTTTGAGTTTTACAGTTGGAGAAAATAAAAATCAAAAATATTATGATAATAGGGTTTCATTTATTTATTTTTTATTAAACACATTTTTTTTTTTTTTTTTTTTATCAGCCTGCATATTTTATTAAAATACTAATACCTATACAAAAATTTAATAATAAACATAAAGTAAAATTTTGTCCTAAACAGTATTTAATTTCAGACGAGAGGCACTCTTTTTAATCTAGTCTTCCATATAAAGACATGTGGTTTATATATACTCTCGTGTAAATTCCTCTTCAGATATTTTATTGAGATAATATTGCATCGATTTTTGTACTGTCTCTCTTTATATAGGGTTTTATATTATTTGATAAGTGAAGATCCCCGACTGATAACACTTTGATTCCCGTCCATCTTCTGAAATAAAATCTGTATTGAAATACCCGACTAACATTGTTTTGTATTTTTCGTCATCGACTAAGGTTCTTGCACAATAATATTTGCAATTTATTGCAGATGATGACACATATACTGTATATGTCAGGGCTACTGTATAATTATATATATACAGATCCATTAAAGCGTATTGCGGTAGAATTTTTTTTTTTTTTTTTTTTAATGGCACAGATAAAAAAAAAAAATAATAAAAAAAAAAAAACCGTTTTTTATTTGGTTTATTTTGTCTGAAAGAAATAGGTCTCCGTCTAAGAAATGTGGGTATCTGTTTTTTAATCTTCACTAAAATATGCCTCCAGAGCTGCCAACCTAATCCGGCAAATTGTTAGTACCGCCCCTTTTTCTACACCACTTAATTGTTAAAGTAATTTTCTTCAAATATATTTGCGATGAATTAAGAAGAAAAAAACTCTAAGAAATAACTGGTGTAGAAAAAGGGGCGGTATTAACATTTTGCCGGATTAGGTTGGCAGCTCTGTGCCTCTTTTACTCTCCAAATCATTTTACAGTTATTAACATATAGATGATGTTTAACTTGATTTATGTTATAGATTTTTATTTTTATTTTATTTTTATTTTTTATTTAGAAATTTTCAATATATTTTAGTTTTAAATCCCGTTTTATCACTTAAAAGATTTTACAAAAATTTAAAAACCTCAAACAGAAAATAAAATATTGTATCTCACTCAGAAAGTGTATAAGGTCCTGATAAACAAACTTAAGGGAAAAAAAAAAAAAATACAGCAATAAACAAAAAGTCGATATTTTACAGTTATTTAGTAAAGGGGAAAAAATACATTGTGAAAGTTTTACTACATCAATCATCGTGATATGTCACTAAATTTCACATAATCATTCCAAATCACGGAGCATATCAAACATAAATAAATAAAAGTGAAATATTCTTTGGTATCCATCGCATACTTCAACATATATATCGTATTTCGAAAGTGAAAAAAGTCTAATAGCTGGTCATCTATCATTATTTCTTTAATGTTTGAGAAGAAAAATAGAATAATGCATCTTAATCAGAATGTCACGCTGTCTTTTCTCTTTCTATTGAAGAAAAGTTCAGAGAATATGGATATAAAACTTTTCTTCTAACTTTTCTTGCAACTTTATTATCTAGCACATATGTCGCATGACACACAGAAACATGCAAATGACACTAGGGAATGGTGGAAGGATGAGAGATTTTTCAGTTATGTAAATTTAAATATATTTTATAAAACGGAAAAGCAGCTATTTTTGAAAAACGAAACACATATTCTTAGCAATAAAAAATAAGTTGCGAATAAAAGCTATGCATCATTATGATATAATCAATTAGAATCTGTTTTTCGATTAACATTGGGATATAAAAATAAATACACATTATATAATAATCTAAATAAATTAATGTATTACAGTATAAATCACTTTAAAATATTTAAAGAAACGTACTTAAATAATTGTACTTTCCAAAAAATAGAAAAAAATATTAATAATAAATATTATTTTGTGTCTCTCTTTCTCTCTCTCTCTCTCTTTTTAACATTCTTTTAGTTACAATTTCTAAAGATTGCGTGTGTATATAAAGAATAAAATATAGCTGACAGCTTGCATTTTTTTTTGTGTGTGTGTGTGTTTTGTATTCCGAAAAATTTTAATAATTTTTTAATAACTTTTCTGAGATTAAAAAAGATGAATTATTTTATTCAGAAATAGTTGTTCTAAAAATCCGTACAATTTGACATCTGTGATAAAGATTAATTTAAATTGTGTATAATAATGAGTTAGGTATGTGTGGGATGCCCTCATTTCCTGAAGTCCATATGTAGGCTAATTTTGGAAAAAATCACGGAAAACTCTGAATAGCTAGGTCAACGGGGGCGACCTGCCTTTGAATCCATCTCCTCCCATATATCAGTTTCGAGAGTACAACCTCTCAAAGACTGGTGTGTTCTATCGCCCATACAAGATAGAATATAGGTAAAATATTGGGCATTTTCGAGAATTTAACAAAAATATAGCTAGTTATTAAAAAAATGTTAATGCCTATAATTTTGTGGAGATTCTTTAGGAATATTCCTTTATGTCACACTAATGGTATAATTTTTTGTTTATTTTTAAAATACTTGTCTCTTTTTATGCAAAAAAAAAAAACATTTTAAGATTGAACATCTCACCAGGAAACCATCCCGTACTGTAATCATGAAAAAAGACCAAACAAACATTAATCGAAAGAGCATATATAAATATGCTTTTTGACCCTTAACCCTTTGCGACGCAAGATAATTGGGTTTATTTAAATTATAATGCCACCGGAGCTCACGAACAAAATTCAAAACTAAATAAATTGACGACATTTTACTGCTACATAAAAGTAAAATTTTGCTAAACAATTTCTCGGATGAGTTTTTGCTGTTGAAAATTAAAATTAGGTGATGCTGTGCTGTAGTGGCATCTCCGCCCCTGATAGGGTTAAAACTATAGTCCTCGGCATCTCCTTTTCGAATTATAAATTCTAAAAGTTCGCTAATACTCGGTGCAACCACGCCTAAATAGATAACACCACGCCTTACTGAAATAATAAATGAAGTCCAAAATAAGCAGAAATCGAAAGAGCATAGACAAACGTGTTCTTTGTTGCAATAATCAGTTACCCTTTTCAGCTTTGAGATTATTCAATCGATATATAATGTCTAAAAATTCGCTAAAATAGAATCTAAAAATTGATAAAAGTCATGGTTCTGGCAGGTTTTCGCGGGACTCTTCCCACTCCTTTCTCGTTACTACATTTTTACTCAAACTTAAATATAGATTTCTCGAGAACGGGCTTGCGAGGGCTAACAGTTTATGCGTCAAAAATCACGTTAGGTTATGCCCTATCGATTGTACATAATTTAATTGATTTCTATTATTAAACTATTGGGATGGTTTCCTGGTCAGAATCATAAAATAAATATTAAGTAGACTAATTGCCTTCAACTTAGTATTGAGTAAAATAGGCATATTTGAAAAAAAAAAAAAAAAAGTAAATTTTTATTTATTATGAAAATTTGAAAAAGTAAACCGTTTCAAAAGCGTCCTAAAATTACAACAATTTTAAGAGGAGATAGGGCAATTTATATGGATTTCATATGGCATAGAAAACCATGACTGCAAAAGGCATATTAACTTTTAAAGGAGCGGAACCATTCTGGTGTTTTTTTTTTTTTTTTTTTCCTGCCATCTATAAGAATTATGGACTGCGCATGAGGGCCGCCGCAAAGAAGAAAATAAAAGTTTCTAACTTAAGCAACTTTCTTCCCCGGCTCATGTGTTCCTTGGTTATTTGCAATTTCACCTATCTTGTAAATTTTTAAATCGTATACGATCACTCATTTCACAAAATCATGCATAATATTTGCATTAATGTAATTCGTTCTTTAAATATATTGATTAGAAGCAGCGTCATTACTATATATATATATATATATATATATATATATATTTATTCAACCATTTGCACGGGAAAAAAAAAATGTTTGTCGAAAACCCTAAATGTAAAGGCTACGCCTACATCTATTAAAAAATGCCTCAAAACGCTCGGTTAAGATGACATTAGCGGATTTCATTTCCAATGCAATTCTGAATCCTCATGACGTACTGTATCTCTTCTTAAATGTTGTCGTTGTAATTTTGGAACATCCTGTATTTATATAGTATATATAATTAAGGAACTTGGCAACACTGTATGTATATATAATATATGTATATATATATATACAGAGTTTAACAGTGACGAGACCCTCTAAATCCATTATTTATGGCCTGGAGGGACCAATCAGGACATAGGCCAAATGTCCAATCCGTATCTTCACGTAGTGAAGCTGTTAGAAATGCCTTGCATTACGAACTAACACAGATGGGCTCACACCAAGACGCATTGGTAGGACTTGGCCAATTCCTCCTCCATATTTCAAAATACCTGTTTGATATTTACAATGACCCTCAGTCCCCGGCGGTCTGAATGTCCCTGCTCTGGGCAGCAAGCATGAAAACAAGAAGACAGAGGGTGCGAAGAAAAATAGTTTAATTTGTATAGTAAACATCAAAACCTTACTTAGAAAACAATTAAAAAACACATTAATAATAATAATAAAAATAAATAACATAATTTTTTTCAATATTGGACTGAACTTGCATAAATTGATCTGATAATGTATATTCTATATAACTCGATTTCCTATTGTGCACAACGGATCTCCCGCGTTATACAGGAGTCTATTGCCCTTGAATTCTTAACATTTTCACATTTTTCAATATTGGACTGAATTTGCATAAATTGGTCGGATAATACATATCCTATATAACTCGATTTCCTATTGTGCAAAACGGATCTCCCGCGTTATAACACTTTCGCGACTGCTGACGTAGTTTCACGTCATTTAGAAATCTGTAACTACGCCAGAGGGCGTTTCTTTTACAATTTGTATGTTACTATATTTCTTAAGAATATTTCCAATATTCATATTTGTACAATCAAACTACTACGGATAAAAATACTTTAATTAGAAAGAGTATAATTATAATGAATATTTCTTTGTAACATAAATATGGTTACAGAAAATCTTGTTCTGAAATAATGTAGCTTAAAAGGATAACGCCCTCTGGCGGAGTTTACTATCAGAGAGACAAAAACATGCAATCGCGAAAATGTTAATTATGAAAAGTGTAATAACAGTATCTATATCTTTATAAGTGATAAGACATATTACTTTGTTTTAAATTATTTTTCAATAATAAATGCAAATTTTACGCCGTGATTAGAATTAATCTATAATAATAAAAGAAGATGTTTGTCTGTCTGTCTGTCTGTCTGTCTGTCTGTCTGTGCATCTATACGTTCAGCCCCTACTGAACGCAGAAGTATAAAATTTGACATACGGGTGCGCAGAAGCCTTCCCGAGTTGATAGTCAAAACAGAATTTAAAAATTTTAATTAGTTGCGGAGATATTAATTAAAATGTAGACCTATGTCTTAATCAAGAAGCGATCTCAATGCCTCAGAATCCCCCCGATTGCATAAAAGTAGATATTTTAACGGAGTTAAAAGCAGAAAAAATGGAAAATAAATTAGAAATATTAGTCCGATCATTAAGAATTTGGCACCAAATGAAAGGGGAATTTTTTCCGAATCTAAGAGTGCAAGCGGCTTATCGATACATCAATTAGATTTTTTAAAATTAACTAAACTATAAAATTTAGTTGGCAACAGGCAGACGATTTTCTAAGCGTTCTCGATCGGAAACAAAACACATACGAGACAACTGTCTGATGAAAACGGAAATGGTTCTAATCAATTAAGATATCATGTGTTTTATACTGGGGGGAAAAATTGCAATTTTCAATTTTTTTCAAATTTTCATTCACGTTACATTTGAATTAATATTCGGCCTAGACAGCATATTATAAAGCTACTGTTCAATTTTCATGAAAATATATGAATAATTAAAAAAATGACATATTTATTGGAAAAAGATTGTCTTCTTTTATTTTTTTGCAGTATTTGCAGTAGTCGAAATTTCGTAGTATGTAGTTTTAATGCCCGATAATTCGATTGTGAATATTTTTGAAAGAGTTCGATTATTAGGGAGGGCTTGAGGAACAGGGAAAAAATGCAAAAAAAAAAATTGCAGCGTTTGAAATTGGTTGGCATATTAAGATTTTAAGGCAAGGTATTTGGTTTTCTTTTTTATCCCAGCTTCTAATTAAAATAATTTCATAAGTAATACATCATTTGAAAGCTTTGTTGATTTGGAATTGAACAGTAGATTACAGAAATTTCTACCGCCAGATGGCGCTGAAATATTTTAAAATTTCAATATTTCAAATTCTAATTATGATTATATAATTTTTAATACATCATTCGAAAGATATTTTAAAGTTCTTTTATATTATTGAAAGTATTATTCGAGATTTTACCCGATTTACACGTTTTAAGGTTTCATTTTTAGGTTTTCTTTTGTATCTCAGCTACTAATTAAAATATTTTCATAAGTAATACATCATTTGAAAGCTTTGTTGATTTGGAATTGAACAATATATTACAGAAATTTCTACCACCAGATGGCGCTGCTATATTTTAAAATTTCAATATTTCAAATTCCAATGAGCGAGAAAGGTGTTGTAAGTTCTAAAACGGGGATAAGGCGCCGCAGGCGCCACCGAGCGGGACTTAGCTTAAGTTAGAAATTTGAAATATCAGCGCCGAAGGCGCTACCGCACGGGAGTTTACTGCGATTTAGATAAGCTATTTTCACGATATATCAATAAGCTGTTATTAGACCTGATACGGGAAAAAGGCGCCGCAGGCGCCGCCGAGCGGGAATTTCGTAAAGTCGGATTTTTCAGGGATCGCGAACCAGCTGGTCGCCGAAGGCGGCTAGTTGAAAATAAATGAAACTGCGCTTAATCTACAAAAAAAAAAAAAAAAAAAAAAAAAAAAAATCACATTTAACTTGATGTGTACAAACCCTACAATATTCAAATACAAAAAAAAAAAAAAGAACAATAGGGTTAAAACAAAAATTTAGCTTCGAAAAACCAGGACAAAATGTGCAATATTTAAAAAGAAAGACTCCACGTATCAAGATCGAATAGGTTCCTATCTTGTAAAGTAAGCCACGCCTTTATACATTTTTCTAAAACTTTACATAAAAAACTAACTGACTTTATATATTCTCGATTAAAACATTTAAATTTTGTCTTCAGCAATCGATTTAGTAAATTAAATTGACGTTTATGCATACCGCCATCACATATAGAGTTAAATACGAATATGCAAAATAGCTTTATTTTAATATTGTTTCAGCAATACAAAAGGCGAACCTTGTTTTCTTTTGAATTTCTTTCACAATTTCTCGCCTGCATTACAATAATTTTGCAAACATAAGTTAATTTGCATTTTCAACATCAAAATGTTGCTTAGGAAACAATAAGAATAACGTAAAAGTAAATTAAAATATTGAAATTTTTATTTTTCCGACTGAGTGAAAATAATACCTGGACCGGGAGTCAAACACCAGATCTTTGATTTACAAGGTCAAGGCTCTACCAATTGAGCTATCCACGCCGACAATCGGTGGACATTACTCACTCAGACAACCTTTAGGCAGAAACATCTGGTCTATCATGTAGGTAGCTCGACAGAAATAAGCCGCAGGTAAAGGAAAACACCATTAAACAATGGGATACAATATATTAAAATCACACAATCAACTGATTGGGAAGAAAATCATTTATTGAAATTTTTATTTTTACGACTGAGTGAAAATAATGCCTGGACCGGGAGTCGAACCCCTGATCTTTGACTTACAAGGCTCTCATGTAAGAGCCTTGAACTTGTAAGTCAAAGATCTGGGGTTCGACTCCCGGTCCAGGCATTATTTTCAATAAATGATTTTCTTCCCAATCAGTTGATTGTGCGATTTTAATATATTGTATTTCTTTCTCCCATTGTTTAATGGTGTTTTCCTTTACTTGCGGCTTATTTCTGTCGAGCTATCTACATGATAGACCAGATGTTTCTGCCTAAAGGTTGTCTGAGTGAATAATGTCCACCGGTTGTCGGCATGGATAGCTCAATTGGTAGAGCCTTGACCTTGTAAATCAAAGATCTGGGGTTCGACTCCCGGTCCAGGCATTATTTTCACTCAGTCGGAAAAATAAAAAATTCAATAAATGATTTTCTTCCCAATCAGTTGATTGTGTGATTTTAATATATTAAAATAGTTTTCTGTGAGATTTTACGCAGATATTTACTTATAGACAATACAAAGAATAACAAGTGGTGGTCCCCTAACAGCAGTAAAAAATGAAATATCACTGTAACTCGAAAATTAATGTTAGGAATGAGCAGCAAATTCGAAAACCACATTTTTGATGATGCTTATTCTATTTGTGCAAAAATTAGTATAGATCATTATTCATACTTTTTTCGGATATGAATTTATCAATATTTTTTATAATTCAAAAAGTGTTTTTTAATGAAAGATATGCATAGAATATGTTTGAGTCACTCCATTTGAATGCATGAGAAAAGAAAATTTGAATATAATAATTTTTCGTGAAGATATGAATTTAATGTTTGTCACATTCATTTAACATTAGCATCCCAATACGTTGACAGCTTATAACTCTGAAAAAAATAAAAATGAAGTTGATATCAGTGTTAATATATAGACCAGGCCTGTCTAACCCAAAACACTTGGTGGGCCGCATTGGAAATCTACTTTATTCATTCGGGCCGCCCCGTATGTACAGTCATAAAAAAGCCTCCCCCCCCTCTCCTTTCCCGAGCAATTTAGTGAAGAAACATGCGGCTGGTGTCGATCGATTAGCAATAAGGCCTAGTTTAGAATGGTTTAGTTAGATTTTGCTTAAGGGGTGTCTACATATTAAAACTCGCATCAACAATATTTTCAAAGACAACCCCCAATTTCAACAATATTTTTGGATTATTTGGTTCAAATCAGCCCAAAAAATTGTATAGTTCATATGTTTCTCTCAATTTTTTACAGAGTTATAATTTGTAAAAATATGAAGATGCTAATGTTAAATGAATGTAATAAACATTAATTTATGTCTTCCCAACAAATTAATATGTTAAAATTTCATTTTTTTTTTTTTTTTTTTTTTTTTTTAACGTTAGAATGAAGTAACCCAAATATATATTACATGCATATTTTTGATTAAAAAACATTTTTTGAATTATGAAAATTATTAATAAACTAGCAGGCTACGCCCGCTTCGCTGGTCACTATTTTTAAATGAATCACTATAATTAATGAATTCGCAAAACTGCATTAATTTCTATCATGTAAAAAAAAAAATGAAAAAAAAAAAGAAAAAAGAAAAAGAAAGAAAGAAAAAAAAAAATTCTTATCGGGAAAAATGTCGCACCGGGTCCCAACTGCATTCGGCAACGTAGCCCCGCGAGAGCGCTGCGCGCGTGTATTCCTTCACCACCCATATGATTTCTCAAAATTCCATGACATTATTCCTAAACTTTTATTCTTAAGAAAATGAATTTAAAACAAAATTATTTCTGATCGGGTAAAAACTCAAACCGGGTCCCCTCTGCCTTCGGCAGCGTAGACCCGTGCACGCGCAGCGCGCGTAATCCTTCACCACCCTTCCTGCCTCGCCTAATAATTTTACACTTTCGAAAATACCTTCATTCGATTTGTAATCCCCATAAACCTATATACACCAAAAATTTAATCGCAGTAAATTTCCGCCCGGTAGCTACTGCGGCTCACTTTTCCCGTTTCAGTATCTGAGACAGCTTGTTCTCTTACCGTGTTACGATCTTTCAAAATTCTGACTTTAGGAAAGTCCAGCTCGGTGGAGCCTACGGCGCCTTATTCCGGTTTTAGAGCTTAAAACAGCTTCCTCGCTCATACAGCAAATAGCTTTGAAAATTTTAACTGTAGCAAATTTCCACTCTGTGGCGATTAAGGCTCCGCTTTACATTTCATGATTTGAAATAGCATGTTCGCTCACCATGTAAAGGATCTTTGAAAATTCTTATCGTGGCAAATCTGCAACCCGGTGGGGCGTACGGTCTCCCAATATTCTCCCTATAAGTAATTTACTCATAATCAGAATTGGAGATATTAAATTACGAAAATGTCAAAGCGCCTGAGCGTCAGAGCCTCTGGCGACAGAGATTTGCAATATGTACTCTTCAATTTCAGTCCCTCAAATTCTATATACACCAATTTTGAACGGTCTAACTCAATTTCTAAATTTGACTGTACATCCTATGGCTCTTTGGATTTGTGTCAAGACTTTTGAGACCCCCGTTATTCTGCTATGTTAAGAAATTCGTAAATGTCCAATAACTTACGAAGTTTTCAAAGTAGAATATCATAGCTTATGATGCTTACGCCAGTATCCTCGACGATATTTTGAAAGTGGTCTGAAATATTTATTTTAAATATATTCCAGAAAAAGTTCATTAATGCGAAATTTTGTCCTGTTCCACCATGTTAAGAAAATTGTAAATTTTTTATAACTTATGAAATTTTTAAAGTAGAATGTGCATAGTTAATAATACTTATCCGAGCATTATGACTGATACTTAAAAACTTGTCTGTCACCTGTTACAATAAAAATATTTCTTCTAACCCTTTTCTGGTTCTAACGCTCCAAAGCGTTCTAAACAGCGCTACATACCAACATCTTTACTAATATTCCGTAGTGCTGTTTGTCTCGCTTTTTTTTCATACCAGTAAATTTTTAGAATAATGTTATCTAATTGCAATTACGATTAAATAAGAAGAAAAATACTCTAAACAGTACTGGTGTGAAATAAAGGCGGTGCTGACAATACTACGGAATATTAACTGGGTGTTGACAGGTATGACACAGTGTTGCCAAATTTAGGAAATCTTTTATTCAATTTATCACCAATAATATCGAAGAGTGAAGTATTTGATATAGGTAATAGGCGAATAACCTTTGACGTCATTAGACAACTATTACGGTTAAAACTGAGTAGTAGATATTGAATAAAAAAGTACCTAAATTTGGCAACGCTGGCTGTTATCAAATATTTTTTGTCGAAAATACAAAAAAAATATCGGAAATTTCTGATACCTTTTGAGTCTTATAATAATAACAGTTCTTTTAATTAAATATCACAATTGCTTTTTTTTTTTTAAAGAGATTAATTGCTTGGATTCACTTTTGATATTATATTTTACCTAATGAAAGGAGTTTGTTTTCGGGCATTTCATTAATACTAAGTTAATATTATATATATATATATATATGTGTGTGTGTGTTTAGATAATAATTTTGTAAATTCTGTATTAATATTATTACTAAATACTGTTCACTGTATATAGTATTTAAATACAATATTCGTTTATAAACATTATCATATATTTAATGGTATCTTCGCCAAATTGTGTCACTATTAACTACAACTATAAAGTTAAAATCTAACATTCGATCGATAATATAGAATATTTTAACCCGTTAGTAGTCGCGTATCGGTCTTTTCCCCGCCCATCCCTTATTAATTCATCCTACGAATCACCCCTTAAAGTTGAAAAACTTTGTGTACCGATCTTGGGTGGGTGTCCTCTAACATAGTATGTTTTCAAGTCATTCCTGCTATTTTTTGAGCAGTTAATAACATTTTACTTCTAAAATCGGTCTATTTGACCGCGATGCAACAAGTAACGGGGATTCACCCCCCCCCCCCCACTTCCGGTTTTCAGAGAAGTCAGTGTTTTGTGGGGAAAATTTCGCGTAAAATAGATGCACTTTACTTTCTCTACTGGCTTTCTTTCGGGTTTCCCCCAACACTACGAGCGGCGGAGAATAGACCGATACGCGACCACTAGCGTTACAAAAAATGACGCGACGACTCTTGGGTTAATTCATATTATTCATATTAAATTATATTTTAAATAGTTTGAATTTTTTAAATCATTATCATTGTTCTTTAAATGATAGAAATACTCAAATATTTCAAAATGTTCCTTAAAATTATCAGTCATTTTAAATTATTAAATCCTATGATAACTTAATAAAAGTGTATTATGTGTTTTAAGAACTGTTTTTCTAGATTTATTATTCTAAATTATTCTCCAAAAAATTAGTTAAAAATTAACTATCTTAAATTTATCTTTTTTTTTTTTTTTTTTTTAACTTTACAATTTATATTCTACAAAAATTAATAGACATGACTAAAGCTTTACATTTTTATTCAACTCGATTCTTAAACTCTATGATGTGTACATGTGTTATTCTTGTGCAAATACATGTCGTTTGGTATTTTCATCTTGAAATTATTATTTTTCTCATATTCAAGGTTTAATGTTTCATCTCTTACTTGTATTTAAATTAATTATTGTTCATTATATGAGTTGTCAAGCAAAGATATTATTTTTTTATAATCTCATATATCACTATTTCAGCAACAATTCTCGTTATTTTATACTACAGTTACTGATCTCTCTAAAAAGTATATAGCGGTTTTTTTTTTTTTTTTTGGTTAGTTTCAATGTTATTTCTTCACCATTTCTTATTTTTCTCCATTTCTTTATTTGATTATACTTTATTATTATTATTATTATTACATTTAATATTTTGAAAATATATTGCATGTTAATCGAAAATTTAAATGCGTCGAAAAAATATTGATCTTCCTGGTTTTTGATTGTTATAATAATTAAATATATATACACACATATAAATATAGATACATAGAGAGAGAGATATCGTGATTTGTATCCTGGTTTGTACACATTGTCGCGGTGAAATAAGATTTATCTATAGTAAATTTTAAAATGTTAGGAAAAAAAAAAAAAAAAAAAGGTTACCTTATAACTTATTTTATTCATATATTCTACAGAAAAGAATATAGAAAAATTTATTTCTTCTTGTACTTGGGTCACCATTAATATTCTAGTTAACGTAGTAGAATTTAGAACAAATTCCTAAATTCTTTGAAATTTACTTGAGTATTTTACTTTTACCAGCTAAATTTTAATAATTGTGTTCCTATTCCTTTAGCTGTAAATTATTATAACTTTTATTGGAACTTCTGAATGCAATAACAGTTCACCTATGTTTTCATCTTAAGTAACAATATTTTTCTTTTTTTCATAATCAATGAAGGCAACATAATTTTACCAGAGAAAAATTATCATTTTCTTTCATCTAATCATGAAAAACGGCAGTTTTTCTAGTGACGCAAGCGCAAAAACAAACGAACGCCACGACACTCAGCGGAAACGGAAAAACGAACGAAAACTGCGACACTTATATATACAGGAATTTTAAGATCAAAGTAACCGCTGAAAGCCGACACTTAATATCTCAGGAAATATGGGAGGTTATGTTCTGATATTTTCAAAATAGACTTTCACCTTCTGTCTGATCCTACCCTGAAATCGCTACATTTCTGCGTGCAATATATTTCGAGATATGAATTGGCTCATTTAAGTTGTAAATGGGCGGCGTATGTAAGGAACAAATTTTTCTCGAATATGGCTCGAGCGAATTTAGTTTAATTTATATATGATATTAATCGCTTTTATCTGATGTGCCTGACATCTCCCTTTTCCCTAGGAAAACTCTTGTTTTTTTTTTTTTTTAACTCAGTTTAAAAATCGAACTATTTTTTACTCCGAAAATACCGTGATGCGGCAGTTTCGCGGACGAATTTCTTCTCTTCCATCAGAAATACTGAATATCAAATAATCGTTTTGGCTCCATCTATCGGAAAGCGTCAAAAATAAACACACACAAAAAAAAAAAATATATATATATATATATATATATATATTTCTTTTTTGATATATATATATTAAATGAGTTATTTATTTAGGTACTTGTATTTTATATGACATTTGTTTATCAAAAATATTCTTTGTATTTACATTGTTTTCATGCTGATACGTTGTTAACTTTCAAAATTGGTTCTATTTTAAAAGGTGATTGCAACAACAAAAAATTTTTCTTTATTTTCATAAAAATGACAAATAATATGATAATCATATGCAAATATTTGTAATTTTTTCAAAATTAGGTGATAAATCACTTAAACTACGGACTGAAAAAATTCTTAAAACAGAATTTGAAAATAATTAATTTGCTCATTAAGTTTCTAGTATATATATAATATATAAATTACAAAATGTTAAGCTATAATAAAATTTTGAATAGATTAAGATTTTTTTTTAATTAAATTCATAACAAACTATACTACTTAAATATTTACCAGTATAAAACTTTCACTTTTTAAAGATTTTTCTATTATTATTTATTTTTCTCTTTTAAATCAAATCTATACCTAAAAAATTATAAGAAATAAATATAAATAAGAAATTTTTGTCATTTTAAAAATGTACTATATTATGCCTTTGTAATGTTGCATGTGTCCATCTTTTTTATCACTTTTTATAAAATTTTGAAATTTTATTTAGTTTGTTATTTTGTTCGAGTATGACCTATAAAACAACACTTTTAATACAGTGTTATAACTCATTACCATGCTCATTCAGTTTTGCGTTTTGATCACTAACCCCTAAAAAGTAATGATATCAATACAAAAAACCCTTAACGGGTTAAAAGTTTGTGACGCAGCACTGTACTTTATGGCTATAAGAATTAGAAATACGGGTCTTAAAAATAATGATATCAAATTTTCAGTGACGCTTTGATATTAATTAAATTATACATATATTTTTTATTTGAATTTGCTTTTTCCTTTTATTTATATTTACAGTGTAAACGTTATTTTCAACATAAAATAATATATAGCATTTACTCATTGATACCTTTCAATTCACATCTCTTATACTATGAAAGCATGTGTTTTAAAAGAAATTATATGAAATTCCAGTAACGCAGTGGTGTTACATTAAGTGATTTGTTTTTAAATTTCTCTGCAATTATTTTGTTTTGCATATTAAAGTATATGTGCACATTGAAATATTGCTTTTAATTTTCAAATACGCTGTCAAATATATCACTTTTATTAAGCTTATATTATGTACTGAAATATATTTATTTCAATGAATTATTCTATCTTTTGCGTCACGCCATCCAAAACTGTAAGTAAAATATATGGAAATGTTTACTTTGTGTCATTTCATCCAAATAAATTGAAAATGCATGCAAATAGATATCGTGATGCAAAGAAAAAAACTGTGAATTTTTTTTCAGTTTTGGATGGCGTGACGCAAAAGGTAGAATAATTCAATGAAATAAATATATTTCAGTACATAATACAAGCTTAATAAAAGTGATATATTTGACAGCGTATTTGAAAATTAAAAGCAATATTTCAATGTGCACATATACTTTAATATGCAAAACAAAATAATTGCAGAGAAATTTAAAAACAAATCACTTAATGTAACACCACTGCGTTACTGGAATTCCATATAATTTCTTTTAAAACACATGCTTTCATAGTATAAGAGATGTGAATGGAAAGGTATCAATGAGTAAATGCTATATATTATTTTATGTTGAAAATAACGTTTACACTGTAAATATAAATAAAAGGAAAAAGCAAATTCAAATAAAAAATCTATGTATAATTTAATTAATATCAAAGCGTCACTGAAAATTTGATATCATTATTTTTAAGACCCGTATTTCTAATTCTTATAGCCATAAAGTACAGTGCTGCGTCACAAACTTTTAACCCGTTAAGGGTTTTTTGTATTGATAAATATTTACACAAATCCAGTTGAATCATTGAATTTAGATTGATTATAACCGGAAGTATATGTTGCCTTGATTGGAGAGTGACGTCAATGGATTGACCAGATTGACCGCTTCCGATTGATTAAGCGGGAGCGCCATCCGCTCGAGGTAATTTTGGATTTCCTTTTCATAGGGTGGTTTACATTTTGACTTTTTCACTACTTTTGAGTAAAAACATTTATCACTCAATTAAATAAATAATAATAATAATAATAATAATAATAAATAATAATAATATATTTTTTTCCCCCTCATAAGTGGATTAAAAATGGTTAATCATAAAAACCGAATGCATAATTTGCGAAACAAATTTAATTATTAATTAATTATAATAATTTTAATGATTAACTCCACAGGCAGTATCTGTGGAATCTGTGTCACGTCTTTAAAGTTGATATAAAAATAAAAAATAAAATGTAAATTCTGAAGCCTAAACTGAATTGTAACTTGACATAAACTGACTGAATGCGAAATTGAATTTATCATAATTTCCAACTTTTACACATTTTTTATATCAGTATTTCCAAAGAAAAAAGCATATTTCATTTTATAAGTAAAATTCTTCAGTTAAATAAGACAAAGAAAATTACTTTAAAATAGTGATATTAAAAATGCTTAAAAGATAGCTCTAATGATATATATACACGCACGTAGGTTCAATTTCAAATTTAACTTACGTGTTATCCCAAAAGAATAAAGTGAAAATTCAAGCTTCAATTGATATTCAAAGTTTAATTTCAGCTGTGCATTAAATAAATACGAGTTTATTTAAATGTTCTAGCATTAAATTTGAAAAAAATAATAAAATATATTTAGGCTTAAAAATTTTATTCTAAGCAGCAATGTCCGTCCTTTTCTTATTGTAAGCAATTAAGTATGTTTTATTAATAAAAAAAAAAAAAAAAAATACGTAAATAAATAAAATAAAAATGTTGAGTTATATAAACCGTTTGTGTGTTATATTAATGATAGAAATTAATTATATAAACCTATTCTTTAAAAAAGCAAATTAAAAATATATATATATATATTATGTGTCATTTCATGTTACACCTGGTAACGTATTTGACAAATAACTGATTTGATTTTCAAATCAAATCATTAAGGAAAAGGGGGGTTATAAATTCACATTTAGTTACCAATACAAATTTGTCCTACTTATGTCTATTAAGTAATATTTAAATAAAAAAAATAAATAAAAGTATCACTTTGATACTAAAAATTATGGTAACAGACTTGATACAAAGTGACAGACAAAATATTGCAAGCAAAATTTGAAAATAACCCATATTTTTGTTAGAATATTGGAATTTTAGATTGAATTTCATAATAAGGTCTATTTACGTAGCAACTCGTTTACTTCTTGCAACTTAATTTCAATTGAAAAACAAATAATTTATTTCAGTGATTCAAAAGTCAAATTTCTAACTCAACAGAATTTAAATATTTTATATGTTTGTGAATGCAAGAACTGACAATTTATTGCCAAGGGGGATTACACTGCACTAACTGATTCTATTTAAGCAAAGTGATTTGGGCACAATGACATACGAGCATGAGAGGCAAAGATAATCACAAGTTTTTTTTTATGCGATACACGCTAGGCTAGGGTACTTATTTAATTCCAAACAGTAATTAAAATAGTAATATTAATAATAATATATAATTTAATTTTCTGATGTGTTATTTGGAATGACTAGTCACGTGATGACATATATTGATCATGTGCCATAACCCTATCATTCCAAATATTCTAGGCTATAGGTTACTTATTTCTTTCTAGCCAATATTTTTTTTTATTCATTTTAATACGTAATTTTTGTTTTGTATTGTGTCATTTTATAGCTAGTGACATGATGACATACAATGAGCATTCACCATAATCATTGTCACCACTGTTATCATTCCAGACACTCTAGGCAAAGCTCAATATTCCACTATCCAGTCATTTCTTTATTTATAAGACTATAGGATTTTTATTTATTCTATTAATTTTCCTTATGAGCTGATAATATTCATAAACTAACTAAAAATTTTGCACCTAAAAATGTTATTAAAATATTGAAGAACAATTTTATCGTTAGCAAAGTTAGGTAGTTTTGGGAGTCTTTGCATTTGTGCGTTTCATTAAACTGGGGCCTACGGTTTAAAATTTGATACCACTACTACGCACATCCATGCCTGTACCGGGATTTGAAACCGGCTTCTTGCAAACTATTTGGATTCAAGATGGGCTAAGAAGACGGATACAATGACAAATGAAATAGCGTACTTAAAAAGACGATTGACAAACGTAAGGTGGATCAGGTAGAGGTAGGTTCAAACGCATTAATTACTATTGACATACATTATGTCTGTAAGTATTTCGAAAGAACAGAAAATCCCAGATTATGGAGGAGGTTTAAGGTGCGAAAAAAGTTCGATTTTCAATCCTTCCGGATTACGTGCTATTCTTTAATCTGGAATGTTTGCAAATTAATTGATTTATTAATATCTGAACGATATTTTCATTTACCATTTGTATAAGAAATCACTAGAGATGGTCAAAAAGATAGTTTGAGAAAGTTATTCAGCGATGACCATAGCTGGCAAATTTATACTTTATAGCTACCTGTAATTTTTAATATAAACCTTTTGTAAATTACTGTACAGTTTTCGCTAATTTAATAAAAGGTTCTATTTAACTTCTAACCAGGAAATCACCCCTTACTGTAATCATAAAAAAAAGTACAAATAAACACCAATTAACACGTTAACTGCCGTGTCACCCGTATTCGGGTGACAGCAAAAGTTCTCATCAGGCCACGTCACCCGTATTCGGGTGACAGCAAGAGTTCTCATCAGGCCACGTCGGGTGACTCCTTCCAAAGGATTTCCGAACATATTTAGATAAATATATGACAGGAGATAATAATACTGTTGAATTTTTTATTATGAAACTAGAATGTATTTGGCAGATTCTGAAAGTGATTGCGATCACTAGACTCTTTTGGTTGCTTTGGAATCGGATTTTGAAAAAAATTCAGTGAAACTCAAAAAAGGTTTGGGGGCGGAGTAACAGCAGGCGAAGGTCTTCACGAAAAAGGCCCCTGGCCAAATGGTTCAACGTGCAAATTTCCCGATTGTTTTATTATGAAACTAGAATGTATTTGGCAGATTCAGAAAGTGATTGCGATCACTAGACTCTTTTGGTTGCTTTGGAATCGGATTTTGAAAAAAATTCAGTGAAACTCAAAAAAGGTTTGGGGGCGGAGTAACAGCAGGCGAAGGTCTTCACGAAAAAGGCCCCTGGCCAAATGGTTCAACGTGCAAATTTCCCGATTGTTTTATTATGAAACTAGAATGTATTTGGCAGATTCAGAAAGTGATTGCGATCACTAGACTCTTTTGGTTGCTTTGGAATCGGATTTTGAATAAAATTCAGTGAAACTCAAAAAAGGTTTGGGGGCGGAGTAACAGCAGGCGAAGGTGGCCTGACGGGGATTTTGTTGTAAACACGCGTGGCAGTCAACGTGTTAAAAGAGCATATATAAACATGTTTTTTGACATTTAAAACAACTGTCCTTGTCAGATCGTTTTTAAGTTATAATTCTGAAAGTTCGCTAATAATCGGTGCAACCACACATTACTGAAATAATGAATAAAATCCAAAACAAGCAATAATCGAAAGAGCATAGACTAACGTAATGTTTGATGCATAAATAAGTTGCCCATTTCAGCTTTGAGGTGTATTCTATCGAGGTATAATGTCTGAAAAGTCGATCATGTAGAACGTAAAAATTGATAAAAGTCATTGTTCTGACAGGTTTCATCTGGGTTACTCCCACTTTTTTTCGTTACTCATACTTGCCAACCATCTCATTAATAACCGTACAATTTTTAACGCCCCCTGAAAAAACGCCCCTTTTCTCACACCACTATATTTTTAAAGTTATTCTCTCTAAATGTTGTTACGATTAAATAAGACTAAAAGTATTCTAAAAAATTATTGGTGTGGAAAAAAAGGCGGGTACTAAAAATTGTAGGGTTCGTAATGAGATGGTTGGAAGGTATGGTTACTGATTTTTACAGAAACTTAAAAAATACGGATTTCTCGAGTACGGGATCAGAAAGGCTAACAGCTGACGCGTCGAAAATCCTGTTAAATGATGCCCTCTCGAACCAACACCATTTATTTGATTTTTATTATTACACTATTGCATACTTGTCAACCATCTCATTCTGAACCGTACAACTTTTATTACCCGCCTTTTTTTACACACCAACAATTTTTTTAGAGTAATTTTAGTCTTATTTAATCGTAACAATATTTGGAGAGAATAACTCTAAAAATATAGTGGTGTGAGAAAAGGGGCGTTTTTTCAGGGGGCGTTAACAATTGTACGGTTATTAATGAGGTGGTTGGCAAGCATGCTATTGGGATGCTTTCCTGGTAAGTGCTATTAAAGAGCATAAAAAATAATAAACTGTACATTACAGTTCATTTAAAAACAATTCTGATAATCCGCGGAGAATTTCTGCGATCCTTTGATATATAAGGAAAACTGTTTGAAATTTCTTTAGGAATTTGATTTAAGTATTCCATACTTTCAGAATCCATATTCAGAGCTGCCAACCTAATCCGGAAAATTGTTAGTACCGCCCCTTTTTCTACACCACTTAATTTTTAAAGTATTTGTTTTCTTCATACATCGTAAATATATTTGAAGAGAATTGCACTAAAAATTAAGTGGTGTAGGAAAAGGGGCGTTACTAACAATTTGCCGGATTTGGTTGGCAGCTCTGCATATTTGTTTTTACAACGTGAGAGAGATGAGAGAGATAGGAAGTTATAAATATCTTGAGAGGGTGAAAAATTGTCTCAGAATTCATACTACAATAAGTGAAACAAAATTTTCTTTTTATTAACACTTCCGTGACAGCATGATTTTGTCTTTTTGACAGTAAGGTCCACCTGTGGGCGTTATTCTCCCAATTTACTATATTTCAGAACAAAATATTCTGTATTGACACTTATATTACAAATGGATATACATTATAATTATATTCCTTCTAACTAAAATATTTGTATCTATAGTACATTTCATTATAAAAATATGAATATTGGGTATATACTTAAGAAATAAATAAGATACAAATAGAGAAAGAAACGCCCACTGGAGGAGTTACATATTTTCAAATGACGTGAATTTACGTCAGCGGTCGCAAAATTGTATATAAACTAACGATATTATAGGTAAAGAAATATTTTAAACAAACACTGGTATGAGTTTTGCGACAATTTTCTACCCTCGTTATTTACTCGAATTATTGGAATTTTATTTAAATAATGAGCCTCGAAAGAAAGAAAATCTACTTAGAAATGAGATACCATAACTGAAAATTTTACTTAACACGAAATAAATTCCTATTCAAGGTATCAAAATATCTTTCACTTATTTGAGGAGGAAAAAAATCTTCTTTGTGGCTGCATATATCAAGCCTTTCGACTACAAGGGGATATTAGGCTTGGTCTTCCTAAGAAATCTTATCCTGTATTTACGCGAACATTAGAGAAAGTCACGGAAACCTTGAGTGGCTAAACCAAAGAGAGCTACTTGAAATCGAAACCGGCACCTCAGCCCGTCTTTCACTTTTGAAGCATAATCTATCAGCTGTTGTTTAGTTCTTAATTTTAAAATTTAAAAACCTTTCTGTGGATGTGTCTTCCACATATAAAATTTTTTATTTTGGCTAGCAATTTCAGTTGCCTCACTTATATATATGTATATATACAGTCGGTAACAAAAGTGTCCGAACACTAGCAAAAATTCCTATGCCAAAAAAGTACACTTCATACGGTTTTGTTAAATAAATCCTTATCGAATCATGTTCTTACACTGACTGAGAATAAGATTCGACAAGGATTTATTTAATAAAACAGTACGAAGTGTACTTTTTTTACATAGGAATTTTTGCTAGTGTTCGGACACTTTTGTTACCGACTGTATATATATATATATATACCGAGTGATTCAAAATAGATGTTACAGCGATTATCTCGTAAACTAAGAAAGATAGAAACAAACTTCCAATTACAAAATTGATGCAAATTAAGAGTAGATTTCAGATATGGCATTCTTTTGTACAAGGGGCTGTATACATATTAAATACGAAATTTAATTTTTATACGGCCCCTCCTATCATATGACTTATATTTAGAAAAATATTCTCCTCGCTCTAACAATCAAAATAAAAAAAAATCATCTCTCTAAGTCAAAATCTCGCTGAGTTATTGCAATTTGAAAATTCTAGCATTTTTCGCCAAGTCTTAAGGGGTTGTATCAAAAGTGAACTACTATTGCTTTTGTAATAAGGTACACGTTGATCAGCGTCTGGGGGGGGGGGGGGGGGAAGAAAAAGAAATCATTCAGGGAAAGACGGCTGTTTTAACCTGTTATGTCTCCTTTTCCCTAGTGAATACACAAGAGAATACTCATTGATAATTTAACAAATAAATCATGTTTTTAGTGGTTGGTCTCTCTCTCTTTCTGTGTGTGTGTGTGTGTGTGTGTCTGTGTGTTATTAGAATATCTCAAGAACAAATAGTAGCAGAAAATCCAATTCGACATTCTAAATCCGTATCATATTGCGGTGCTACACTAAAGTATTCGTTATGATCAGACAATTGTTTGTTTACAGGGTCATCCAAAAGAATTCAAATACATTACGTCTGTGAGCGAAATTTCTCATATGTACAGTGTGACATGTACAGACTGCCTTAAACAAAATGAAAAGAACAAATTTTTTATACGCATAAAAGAATGTTTTATGTAGATTGTGGTATAGCAACCATTCATCATTCATTTACAGGGTTACCCAGAGTATTTCGATATATTGGAGCTATACTTGGGAATTGCTGGAAGTGTATTTCATTTTGTGCTACTTGTTTTACATATAACACTAAATTTACGTACACAAAGTCATGTGTATATAGTTTATAGACAATATACAGGGCTACCCAAAATTAAGGTAAACATTTTTTTTATTATTATTAAATGTAATTGGTGTAAGTGTTTGCTGCATTTTTTTTTTTTTTTCGAAGAACACTGCTGACACAGAACGCAAAATTAATTTCTCATACCCATACTGTAAACAAAGTAGCTTTTGGACAGCGATTTTTTTTCTGTAAAATAAGACATTTTGAGGCCTCCTGAATACGGAAGGTAAATTTTTATTCGTTGATCTGTATATATATGAATTATCAGCATAATTTAACAACAAATAATCTGGTGTGCCACTCACACGACTTTCTATTACCCTGAAATTTAATACCATAAATACAGGTTGGAAATTAAGAGGTAACATAAAGAGTACTGTTATGTAAACCTACGTTAAAATAATTCAAATTAGGCTTCGGAAGAGTTTTAATGATAATTAGTTCTGTGTGAGGGGGATCTCCGGAAATTATTCGTTTCCTGAAATTATTCGACGCAGGCAAAAATTAAACATTAAAAAATATGGCTTTGGTAATAAGGAAGCCTTAAAACGTGTAAATACACAAAACACAAGCGATGCATATTTAGCTTAAATACATACATTATTTATCATATGTTTATGAGGAATTCATTTCCATTCCTGAGCAGCTTTCCTGGACATGGTAAAATATTATAGTAAAGCACTTTCACTAACAATAAAAAAGAATATTATAGCTTAAATATTTGCAACCCTGTATATCTTTTGAAGAATTTGTACAAACCACAAAGTGCACCTAAATATAAACCTATAGTAATAATATACGGCACAACCTAAAATGCACTTCCATCAATTTTCAGCTATTGTCGCATTATAATCTAGTTATTTTGTGTAGCCCTGTAAATGAACAGTGAATGATTTCCCTGCCATATTCTACATGAGGCATGTTTTTATGCATATAAAAAATATATATTCATTTCATTTGGTTTAGTGCAGTCTATAGGTGTTAAACTCTACTTACCTGCAATTTTCCCCATAGACGTAATGTATTTGAATATCCTTGAGTGTCTCTGTGCACGAACTATTTGCTTCATCTCAATGTAAAGCTTAGTGTAGCATCCCTATATGATACATATTTAAAATACCAAGTTTGGAATGTCTGCTGCTATTTGTTCTTGAGATAAACTGATAACAGACAGACACACACACAGACCAACCGCTATAAACACGATTTTCATATTCAGGACACCTCAAAACGTCTAAATATAACAAAAACTTACTTTCGAAAATTTGGCCCAAAAACAATACTTTCTCTACCTTATGGGTGTGAGAAAGTAATAAGTACAGGAAATGCGAATTTGGTACTTTGGATTCCATATCTAGTTGCCACTTGAAAAGTTGATGAAGGTTTGCAAGTTTCAAGGAAATTGATAACAGACTTGATTTTTGTTTTGATAAGTATAGGCACTATAATTAAACGGGGGTTGAGAAGGGCGGTAACCCCCTGGCATAGGATTATACATCTATACCATATCATATTCTATACAAATCATTATTTTAGAATATTAATAATAAATATGAATTTCCTTATGATTTTTACAGTATAAAGTTATTTAAATGTAATTCATAAGAATATCTGTCCCAAAACGCAATACATTGGCATCTTTTGTGCGTTCCTGTACATAAACCATTTGTAAAGAATTAATTAATGCCATTTTAAATAGGGAATATCATATAGTAAACCTGTATAACATATATCATTTCTGAAAATTTCTGAAAATATTTACAGACGCTGGGGGCAGGCAGACGGACAGATGAACAGTCAGACAAAAAAAAAAAAAAAAAAAAAAAAATGCAAATTGAAATCTTATTCACAGTTAAAAATTGTTAGAAAATGTTTAATGTAAGCGAAAATACAATTTCAGCAAATGTCCAATAATAACCCTTAACGTAACTGAATATTTTTGCGTGCCCTGTAAATCTAATGTTAGTCGTACTGTACAGTATAGAAAGCATTCTTTTGTGCATATGAATAACATATTTCAATTTCATTAAGATTTATGCAAAGTAATTAAATTTTGGTTTATAGAAATATCTTCACATAGAACGCAATGCTTTGGAATACTTTCGGGTGTCCCTGTATACAAACCAGTGATGGTGTTTACTCCATTTTCTATAGAAAATATCCGATAGAAAACTATAATAACGTATTTCAATTTTATTAATATATGCATAAATTAAAGGTATTAAAATATGGTTTATAAAAATACCTCTCATAGAACACAATGCTTTGGAATACTTTTCGGTGTCCCTGTGCACAAGCTAGCAGATGTATTCACTCCATTTTTAATAAGGAACATCCGATAGTGACCTCAAATAACATTTATCAGTTTCAGGAAATTCTATGAATATTCACGGGAGTTAGAGTGCAGACACACAGAAAGACGGATGGACAGACACACAAATCGAAGTCATTAACACTTTTCAATCTTGCTGGAATTGTAAAAGAGCCGAAGTCATTAAATTTATCAACCATGATGGAAAGTGGTAAAAATAAAGCGCGAAAATTTCACACGGTCTTGCTAGTCTTTTAGTTTTTTCCCTCTCTTAACGTGTTTTAATTTGCAGGTGACCCCCTCAGAAATTTAACTATTAAATTTTTTAACAATACGAAATAATGTAAATTTGCATTAAATTCTTAAAATTGTTCATTTCACGCGTTTGAACGATTTTAGTTGCTATTTTAAATAAAGGATCTTTTTTTAATTTTTCTCAACTCATAGATAACCCCCTAAAGTTAGCCCGTTGGCGTCGAAAAATAGATGCCAAAATTGAAAAAAAAGTGGTGTAAGTCATCATTTTCAAATTGCAATAACTCAGCGAGATTTTGACTTAGAGAAATGAGTTTTTTTTTTTTTTATTTTGCTTGTTAGAGCGAGGAGAATATTTTTCTAAATATAAGTCACATGATAGAAGGGACCGTATAAAAATTAAATTTCGTATTTAATGTGTATACAGCCCCTTTGACAAAAAAATGCCATATCTGAAATCTACTCTTAATTTGCTCTAATATTGTAATTGGAAGTATGTTTCTATCTTTCTTAGTTTACGATATAATTGCTGTAACATCTATTTTGAATCACCCGGTATATATATATATATATATATATATATATATATATATATATATATATATACGTATAATTAAAATATAATTTATTAATAGACTGATCTGAGGGATTTGAAAAATCTTTGCGACCAAAGTAAAAAAAAAGAAAAAATATCAACTTGTTTTTGCCTTTTTGCAGTTTAAAAACGTATCTTCAGAAATAAAGAGCTATGAAAAAAAAAAAAAAAAAAAGATTTCTGTAGATTATGCAAATTATATCAGAAAATATAGTGGTTCCTTAATTGAATCCACTTTTTCATGTAGCAGCCTTCGTATTTTTTAGTCGAAGAAAAGCACTATAAAAGATCATTGAAGTTTACTACTCAAGCACACACAGAGCCTGATTAAGGGGGAAGCACACATTATTTATACTTACATCGTTATTTTTTAACAAATACTTTCCTCCTATAATAAACAGAAAATTCTCATTAAAAATTATTTTAAAAGAAATCTGGTGTCTAATAACGGTGAGTAAATTGGATTGTTTTACACCGTTCATTTTTTATAAAAAATATTTCCTCGTCAAAGCATGGAATTTCTATGACATGCAGTAAAAAATAATTGTAAAAATATTCCGGTGAGAGCGGAGATAATGTGTGCTGCCCCCTTAATCAGGCTCTGAGCACACATATATAATGTTAAGCCGTTGTATATCCTTCCAATCCTTATATGTATTTTAGACATTTCTTCTCTAAATTCGATTTGGTACGTTTTAACATCTAATGTGTTTATTCTAAATGTTTCGTGATATAAAGGGTTAAAAACAAAAATATGTAAAATACATTTGTTTAAAAAAAAAAAAAAAAAAAAAAAAAAGATTTAGAAAAACCTAAAAGGCCGGAGACTTGCAGTTAAAATAAAACATGATTCGTACTCCCCATCCTCTTTTCACTTTACTTTAAGCATAGCTGCTCATTTTAATCTCAATTCCGGAGTATTTTTAACCCCGCCTTTGTTCATAACACTTATTTTTTAAAAGTAATTTTTCTTATTTTATCGAAGTTACATATTAGAGATTTATATATATATATATATATATATATATAATAGTGCGATATAAAAGCAGATCAAAAAATATTCTGAAATAAATTATAATGTTGGCAGCTGTACTTTAACGGGTGAGACTGTTTCTTTTTTGCTACCATTATTTTTATGCAATAATCTTTATGCTATTGAAACATGTCTCATTGCTATATTAATACTAAAAAGATTCCTGCATAAACTTAGCAGTGGCACAAAAGGGGAAAATATTTTATTCTTTAACGTGACCTGGAAATTAAGCGCAGAATACAACCGTTAACTCCTTCACTGCTTATCTCGATTCTCGGGCAACAAGAGTTTCCATCAGAAAACGTAACACCAACACCAGCAATCTTAATCAATAATTTCCATAACATATGTGCAGTAATTTATAGTGACAGAAATTATTGATAAAGAATACTGGTGTGATTGCTCCTTTTTGAGACGGAAACTCTTGCACCCCTGTGAATAAATTGAGCCGGCAAGGAGTTAAAAACAATACCCTAATAACAGTATTATATATGCCAGCATTTATAATTTATTTCAAAGCGTTGTGAGTACCTGACTTACTAGGAGTCTCTAAAAAAAAAAAAAAAAAAAAAAAAAAGACATTTGGCTTTCTTTTTTTTTTTTTTTTTTTTAATAATTACATATTGGAGAAAATTGTTCTACAAGCAAAGTGGAGTAAAAAATAGTCGGGTATAGACAAAAACATTGCTCCAGAATAAATTAGAAATGTTTGCTGCGTGTTACCCTTTGCAGACGAGTATCGTTAAAATATCTCTCCGTCCATTGTAAACAATTCCATTACTTACCTTCGGAGATGTTAAACCTACCTTATATCTTTGCAATAATCATTAGATATTTTATTTTATTTGATAAAATTGTATACACATTTAAAAAAAAAAAAATAAATAAAGTAATCATCCATAGCTTCAATTTCAAGAAGAAACTTACAAGGTGTTTTGATAAACATTTTATTATATTTTAATATATAATACTTTTACAAATGCTTATCTTTAGACATTATGAACAAGATTATAAAAATCTTATTTATCAATCATCAGTGCTTGAGAAATTTGTTTCTTTTATGCAATGGAAAATAAAGCATATTTATTTATATATTTAATTTTAAACAAATAAAAACTTTCTTTTACACATTATTTATGAAATAATACAGCAAGTATTATTTTATTATTTTTATATGTTTATTTATTTATTTATAATGTTTATCTTCCAAAAGTATTTCGTTTGTTTCAAAGTATTTTTTTCCAGACAGTACAATTTAACGTTGAATAAATTCTTAGTCTGTAGCTACTTAATATCCTAAAAAAAAAAAAAAAAAAAAAAAAACATACAGAAAAGAAAATAGAAACGTCTTTCAATGGAAAATGAATGCGTGTTATACTTACTGAAAAAATAGAGTTACCAACTTTTATATTTTATTCGGAGCATTGTTAGCCTCGCCTTTTTTCTTTTCTTTTTTTTTCAGACCAGCATATTTTAAAAATGATTTTCTTCTTAATTAATCGTTGTCACAAATTAGAAATAAATAGTCTACAAAAATTCTGGTGCTGCAAAGAAGAAGGCGGTGCTAAAGATGCTACGGAATAAATTATAAAAGTTGGCAACTTTGAAAGAGCATGTATTTTATAATAATTGCAGAGTCACCGAAATTGTAATTTATTGTGGAACATTGCAGTGCCTGCCCTTTTTTTTTCATCTTTTTTTGAAGAGTGTCTTTCTACATATTTAATCCTAATTACATAAGTTGCACTGCAAATAAAGTTGTATACACACTCATATATATAAAGGCGGATTTTAACAGTGTTTCGGAGTAGGGAGTAGATTAAAACGTTGGCATGTCTGTATTTTCTTCAAATCAGAATCCAACTTAGAATTTTTTTTTTCTTTTTTTAGTTTTGCTGTGTGGTGTACATTTATTTATAATTTGTTTTTCCTTACTTTTTATTTATTTATTTATATTTTAACAGTCTGATATTAAGCTTTTACTTTTTTTTTTTATTATAGGCTACTGGATAACATTATTTATTTTACATTTTTAAAAAGGTTGATGTTCAATGATAAGAAAGTGGGCGGTTCGAATGTAGAGATTTTAATTCAATAATTCAGTTTCTGTATACATTTGAATTTGGTGTGTTCTATTAACTTTTATTAAGGTTTTTACTTTCTCCGTCATTTTGTATTTCTTATCTCCGATATTTTACAGCGGCAGTGTACATATATTTTTAAAATATTTGTTCATGTGTTATTTTACACATACCGGTAATATTTATTTCGGAGTACTGTTAATATAACGCCTTTATTTTCACACCAGGTTGTTTGTAGAGAATTTTTTTAATACGATATATAATTACGAGGAAATAAAGCGAAAAATACTCTTTAAAGTTAGTGGTGGGAAAAAAGTGCTGCAACTAACAATACTCCGAAATCAATTATAACCGTTACCAAGTCTGATTTTATACAGATAAAGTATTTATTTAATTTATTTTCTTTTTGTTTTGATCAAATTTAATCCATTTATAAATTAACCTAAATCATACTGTATGAGTAAATCGTAAATATAACTAAAACGTACTAAATTTTTAAATTTTATCAGTGAACCATCCCAATAGTGTAGTAATAGAAATATATTAAATTATGTTTATTCGAAAGGGCATAATTTAACATGATTTTTGACACATAAACATACTTTTCAGCATCGTAATTACATACTTGCCAACCATCCCATTATGAACCGTACAATTTTTAGTACCCGCCTTTTTTTTCACACCAATCATTTTTTAGAGTAATTTTAATCTTATTTAATCCTAACAACATTTGGAAAGAATAACGCTAAAAATATAGTGGTGTGAGAAAAAGAGCGTTTTTTTAGGGGGCGTTAACAATTTATTGTTATTAATGGTTGGCAAGTATGTAATTAATATTCCGTAGTGTTGTTAGTCCCGCCCTTTTATACATACCAGTAAATTTTTAGAGTAATGTTCTACAAATACAATTACGATTAAAGAAGAAAAACACTCTAAAAAGATACTGGTGTGAAAAAGAAGGCGGGGCTAACAATACTAAGGAATTTTAACACATTCGCGACCGCATGTTTTTGTCTTTTTAACTGTAGGGCCCGCCTGTGGGCGTTATTCTCCCAAGTTACAATTTTTCTGAACAAAATTTTCTGCATTCACATTTATATTACAAATGGATACACATTATAATCATACTGTCTTTAATAAAAGTATTGGTATTCATAGTATATTGATTGTACAAATATGAATATTGTTTATATTTTTAAGAAACACATAACTTGCAAATTGCAAAAGAAACACCCACTAGTGGAGTTACAGATTTTCAAATGACGTGAATCTACGTCAGCGGTCTTGAAAGTGTTAATTAGTATGTTGGCAAGTATGCATAAACTGTTAACCCTCGTAGCCCATTCTCGAGAAATCTATATTTAAATTTGAGTAAAAATGTATTAACGAGGAAGGAGTAGGAGCAGTCCCTTTAAAATAATGACATTTATCAATTTTTAGATTTTATTTTAGCGAATTTTTAGAAATTATATCTTGATTAAATATATCTCAAAGCTCAAATGGGCAACTAATTATTGTATCAAAGAACACGTTTGTCTATGCTCTTTCGATTTCTGCTTGTTTTGCACTTCATTCATTATTCCAGTAAGGCGTGGTGCTATCGATTTAGACGTGGTTGCACCGATTATTAGAGAATTTCCAGAATTTATTATTCAAAAGTAAGCTGACGAGGGCTATTGTTTTATGCGTCAAAAATATATTTGTGTATTCTCTTTCGATTAATACTTGTTTGGATTTTATTATTATTATTATTATTATTATTATATATATTTTTTTAATGATTACAGTATGGGATGGTTTCCTGGTTAGTAACACATATTTGTCAAGTTACTAGGAACGAAATATAAGTTTCACACCATTATTCAGACTGTAATAATATCCTATTTAAGATTGTAAAAAGTAAATTACATTAGTTATTTTTAAAAGATAAAATTCCAAAAAAAAAGTAGCTAAGAAAAATTGTATGATTTTTTATCTGAGTTAATAAAATGAATTTTATACAGTTTCCACCATTTGAAGTTCTACAAATGTCTGAAGTTAATGTCAGCGTTGCTTCTACCTGTAGATTTATTTTCAACACCACGATTTTTGCTTAAGCTTCCTTCCTTTATCCAATCGTATAAAAATACTACAAAAGGATGACACCTAAAAATAGTGGTGGCGAAATTACAAGGCAACGGCAATCCAGGTTAATTTGGTAAATATTAGTCTATTAGGTGGTGTATATATATATATATATATGTGTGTGTGTGTACTTTTGAAAAGCTTTAAGCTTACCAAAATGGTTCCAAGTTACAGTTTCTTAACAATGACAGTGTAGTTGTTTATTTTTGTTCATTGTTAAAGCAATTATTTATAAGGCTATTACTCTATATAATTTTTAATCATTTTTAGTTGATATTTTCACATATTGTGTAACTGTAACTGTATAAACAGTGTGAAATTTTAACAATTGTAGAAAAACTTTTTCCTAGTTATACCTGTATTAATTTCTAAATTTATTTCTTGGGAATGTCTCGATATGGTAGCTTTTAGTGTACAAAACATAACTGAAGTTTTGAAAATCATTCAACATACCTGTTTGAAACTAGTTTTTGTTGTAATTCTGTTGTTGTAATTCTTTGTTGTAAGCATTTTCTGCAAATTGTTATTTAAAAAATCTATTGTTAATGCCTGTCATCATTCAAGAGCTTTCAATTAATATGTATATAACACTCATTATAAACTAAAATGATCGTTGAGAAAGAAACCGAAATGAAAAATTAAAACAATTTTATAAAAATGACGGTAGTTTCAAGTATTTTTTCTCTGAGAGCGTAAGAATTTGTTAGAGCATGTTTTTTTTTTTTTTTTTCTTTTTTTTTTTTTTTTTTCTCCACTTAGGAAAAAAAAAAAAAAAAAAAAAAAAAAATCAATTTGTGTTGTGTGGTGTTTTGTAATTATCTTAAAATAAATTGCATGTGCCGTATCAATAATATTTTCATAAATTTCGTATAATCATTTCGTATAATCAATAATATTTTCATTTGATTAAAGACTTTTTATTTTATTTTTAGTAAATTTGTTGTATTTTCTTCACATGTAAACGTAAAACATTTTTTTTTTCGATTATTTATATAAATATAATGCATGTGGTTAATCGAAGTGTAACATAAAAATGGGTGGGAAAATCTAGTTGTTAAAAAAGCATTGACTGACATATGAGAAAAATCTACCTTAAGTTTTACAGAATAAATTTGAAACCTTGAAATACTGTAGAATTAAAAGAAACAAACTTATTAAAGCAATATAACAAATAATCAATATTACAGATATATTAATAAAATATTAATAATTCATTATATCATTTAACTATTATTTTTTTAAGCATTTATTCATTTATTTAGTTAATTTAGTTTATTCGACTTAAGACTTTAATTTTACTGGCCAAATGAGGAAACAAATTTAACTATTTATTTATTTATTTGTAATGATATTCAAATTGGCTGCTTTTGGTGCATTGCATGATTCTTCTTATTTGTCTTTCAATAAGAATTTTAGTAACTTTACTATTAGCTTTTTTCTTAAAATGTACGCATAAGAAACACTATTTTATTATTATTATTATTATTATTATTATTTATTTATTTATTTATTTATTTTTTATTTATTTATTTTTTGTCCATATTGTATTGAAAAAATGTGTAGATTTAGTTTAAACGTAACATAAAAATATCTAGAAAATCTACCTCTAAAATTGTCTTGTTATGTCAAAAAGCTGTATAGAATTTATCTAAAATCCTAAAGTACTATATAACGGAAACAATTTAAAAGAAACAAATTTATCAAATCAAAACAACAGATGAATATCAAGGGTGTATTTCCAAAAAATTCTATTACAGGATTCAGCTTTTATAACTTCAAATTTTATGTTTCTTCTTTTTTAATATATGTTCGATTTCAAGATATTAATAAAATTGTAGATGTCTAAAAGCAAATCTGTAGAAAATTAGGCAGGTAACATCATGTGCTATAAATATTTATTCTAACCGTGCCTGTCAACTAAAAGACTGATCTGAGAGAAATTATTTTTTTATTGTTATACATTAAAAACAAAAAACTTCATTACATTGTAGAAAAGTGAACGTATCATATTAATACTTTAAAAAGAGAAAATCTAAAGTTATTTTCAGTCATTAAAATCATTCTCATTGATAAAATCATGTGCACTTCGTTCAAGGACTTGCTGTTATTTCAGTATTTTTTATCATTTAATCTTATGTTATGATATTGTTTACATTTTTTTTTTAACATTGAAATTATCTTCAACAAGTTTCAATGGAGTTTTGTGTGTCTTTTATACAGAGCTTGCAACATTATTAAAATTTTACTAGCATTTTATTATATTGTCAGCACTATCTTCAAAAAGAAACAATCCTTGAATATTTTAATGCTGTATATTATGCTGAAAAAGATCGTTCTAAATTAGTGCTAGCAATATAATAATAGGAAATTAAAATTTTACGAACGCTACGAGCTCTGAATACGTAATAAAAACAGTACCAATTAACAAACAAACAAATTTACAACATTGAAATGGAATATAAATTACTTTCTACTGTTAAAAAAAAAAAAAAAAAAAAAAAACGTTCATTTGCTTGTCTATTAGTTTAAAAAAAAAAATCTTTTAATGAAAACTCTAAATAAATTACTTTATTAGATGAAGAATTGCTTTCTTTGAGTTATTCCATTTTCTTTGCATAATAAAGTATATATTTTAGATAATTTTATCATATTATTAAAACAAGTATGAGTATTTTTTTTTTTTTTAATGTACTGAACTTAATTTATTTTAACGAGTTTTTATTTTTCACTACACTACAATTCTGTCCAATAAGCACGTATGCAAAAAATTAGTAAAGGGAATTATGTTTCTTAAATATTTATAAATCAAAAGCACTTTATTTTACAAGATTTAATTATTTCATTATATTCGGCAATTTTCTTTTTTCATCACGAGAATTTCATTTCGGAAGTGCTGTTAATATTAACCCTTTGTCTGTCCTATGTTATTTCACCTCTGGTTCAAAAGGGCTGAATTTCTTTCAAACAATAAAATTCCGCTTTTTTTTTTTTTTTTTCTTTTAGCGAGTACGATATTTAGTATTTTCACCGGAATAAACTTTTCATTTAAGTACACTTACATTAACACATTACTTGTGGGCATACCTGCCAACATCCTAATTAATATTCCGTAGTGTTGTTAGTCCCGCAATTTTTTTCACACCAATAAATATTTAGAGTAATATTCTTCAAATGAAATTGCGATCAAATAAGAAGAAAAATACTCTAAAAAGATATTAATGTAAAAGAGAAGGCGGGGCTAACAATACTACGGAATATTAATTAGTATGTTGGCAAGTATGCTTGTGTGTGTAGTGTGTTTGCGCGATTTCAAGGTAAAGCTCCACCCATTTTAAATTACAATAATTTCTGTCTCGATATGTACATTGAAATTAAGATATAAATGAAAATATGAAACAGTATTATGATAAAAAATAAATATAAAATTACGATATATCTAATAAATAAGATTTGCATTTATGTATTTAATTAGAGCTTAGAAGGAATTACTATAGTGGGAAGAAGACGATAGGAAGAGTTCGACTCTTATCGAGGAAAAACACCGCAAAAAATACTTGTTTCGCATACAATTTGACATACGCAGATACAGTTCAGTAAAAGTACATTCAACACGAGCGTTTTAGTGCGTTAGGACTGGCAAAGGGTTAAATTGTTTAAGATACTTCGGTGTGTTAGAAGCATAAAAACTTGTGTAACTTTATTTAAAAATATTTTACTGTTTCCTTTCACTAGCTTTTAAATAAAACATTTCATATGAATATTTCTATTCTTGAATATAATTTAATGAATTTTAATGCCTGTGAATTGGTAACATTTTTACTGTTTGATAAAATAATCACTTTTATTTTCTATATTATTGTGTGCAAATACTTCATTAATACTATGCTGTAATAGGCCTATATCTTTTTAGTATATAAATAGAGTAAAATTATAGATTTTCAGTTAAAAAAAAAAAAAAAAAAAAAAAAAAAAAAAAGAATAATATTATCAACTTTTTGCAATAAAAGTGTGTAAATATAAGATTAGCTGCTTCTAATGTAAGAAAGATAACAGGTTAATGCCTGTTATCATAAGCGTAAAGTAGTCCTTCGGCAGGATTTTAAACAATCTGCTTAAAAAAAAAAAAGTTGCATAAATATTTTTATATATGCATTTTATGATATTATATTTTGAGATAAATTACCTAAATTTGAATAGTTATCATTTATATGATTTTGTAACGATTATATTTTTTAAGTATACATAATTTTTATGACGTACTTACTGAGAGTTTATTGTATTGAGAAATTTGTTGAAAAAATAAGCTTAATTTTTTTTTGTTTTTAAAATTTAAAAATCTTTCATCTTATATCATTCATTCTATAAAGGAAATTTGTACAGTTGTGGATTGAGCATATCAAGTCTCTTTACAAGACATATAATAAAATTTCTTATGTCATGGACATTAGTAACTTTTAAACTCTAAACTCACATAACATATAAATAATTTGCTCAAAATAATTTCACAAATAACCAACATAAAATAGAACCAAGCAATCCTATTTTTTTCTTTCGTATATTTTAAACGCGAATTCAATGATTTAGTGGCATAACATCTTTGTAAAAAATATAGTTTATATATTTCACATTTCCATTCATTAATCAAAAAGTTGCAAATTTACAGTTTCTTTTAACCCACAATAACATTCTGCACCGCATACTGTCCAATAACTTCCGCACGAATAGTAATCTCGGTGAAAATTTCGTAAAGAGATATATTTGTTTAATTTACGAAACTCCTTCTTGAAAGTGGATTTGCGCTGGCAGTTAGTTGTCTTACGGATTGTGTACACGAGGACATCACAATAGTTGTAGTTTTAAATTTTCTTTCAGTCTTATGTACAACCCTTATGAAAGGTATTCATTTCATATAATAAATAAGTGTTAAAAACAGAAAAGAAAACAGTCATCAGTCATGAATATCCATTTTTCACGTTGACAGATGGCAGCACCAAATAGAAAAACAAAAAACTCTTTTCTTGTCAGCAAGAGACGAAATTAATTCTCATCAGTGTCACTCAGCATAAGTGAATATAGATGTCGAAAGATATAAGTGAATATGGAAAATTTCTTCACTCCAGGACATTGGTATGTTTGAGAAGAAAATGTCGTTTCCGTTTTGTTATCCCAAATGTCTCAGAATTCTTCTGAGATGAATGTATTTTAAATCCATGCTGTGAATTCTCGTTCTCTTTAAAAATGTGAGAAACGATGTAAAATATTTGGCACCAAGAGAAGCAGATATATATCCACAGTCAAATGAATTGTATCTACAAAATAGAAAAAGAAGTATTATTTAATGCTCATGAATGAATCAAGTATATTTATTATTATTATAATTTTGCTATATTAGTATTACACTATTATTATTATACTATACTAATGGATTATTAAAATTACTCTTCTCCTTAAATTATTAATGTATTTTTTGTTCTTTTAATGAAAAAGAAAGTAACAATAAATAATAAATATCTATTATTGCAGTAAAATAAAATGCAACCAATATATATACAGAGCTTCAAGTAAACCCCCCTAACTTTAGAACAAAATAATTTGGAAACGCAGATTGATAAAAGCATGAAACCTGTGGAATGATCATAAAAATAAATAAATAAAAATAAAAAATGAAAAATAAGATTTTGATGCAGAAACCTCAAAATTTTAGTCACAAAATGCGCCGACAGATCGCGATGTATTGCGGTGTCCATTTTCATCAAGCACTAGACGATCGACTAGGCACGTGTAAGATGGGTCACCTACACCATACCTAAGACGATTTTGACTTTCTGGACAAATACTTCGATTGTAGAGTTTTTTAATGCACCCATAACTGCTAGTGATGATACAGAGTCAAAAGTTTTTTTTAGTCTACAAAAGCCACACAGAGAGGAAGTTCATATTCATTACTTCTTTCAATGATTTCTCTAATTATATGAATATGATCCATTCCATGGTAATAAAACCGCTTCGAAATACCACTTGTTCTTTAGGTTGTGCTTCATCTGTTGTTTCTGTAAGCGATTTATCCTAACTTTCATAAGAATTTTATACAGGATTTAGAGCAGGCTGATTGAAAAATAGTTTGATCGCAATTTCCAGTCATTTTGAACGTCGCATAATGTTATATTTTTTAAAAAGTGCAGTAAAAACTTCAATGGCTCAATTCCCAGTTTCTTTTAAAATATCCTCAGTTATTTTGTCTTCTCCTGAAGCTTTATCCCTTTTCATTTCTTTTATTGCTATAGCTACTTCTTCCTTCAATGTTGCTGTTATTGTGTCGTTTGTATTTGATGGAGTAGGTACACCACTGAGTTCTTGTGCTTAACTGTATCATTCTGAATAAAAAAATTGCCGCCTCTTTTAGAATTTGCTCTTGATTCCTACTGATATTTCCACTTTTTGTCTTCAAAGTTAGAATTCTTTTCCCACCAAGCATCAAATTTCTTTCTGAAGTCTTCAGAGTTTTTTTTTTTTTTTTTTTTTATCTTCAACCTAATACAGTCGAAACTCGTTAACGTGAACACTATTAACGTGAATTACTTTTTACATGAACCGTTTCCACAATCCCCGACAAAATGAAGATTAGTTTAGTTATATAATGATTAATTACTGATAGCATGAACTACTGATAACATGAGCAAATTTTTTGTCCCACTTGAGATTCACGTTAACAAGGTTCGACTGTATATAGATAGAGATAGCTAGATATTATCGTTTCCACGAGAAAGTAAAAGAAAATACCTATTACAGAAACCCAAAATCCAACCTATATATATATATATACGCATAGCTATTAGGAACATTTATAATTTTTAAATCATATTTCTCTACTCGTATTTTGAAAATGGAACCAGTCACAAATATTTTTGACAGATAGATAAAATTAAATAAACTGAACATATACATAAAACTTTCCAGTATAAAGTCTCCGTTAAAAATAGTGGACACTTGGCAACTTATTATATGTATAGAGTACGATTCTGAGGTCATGGGACAAACTTTGATGAGTATGTAGAGGACATCAGAAGGATTCAGAATTGTATAGAAATGCATGGCTGTAAATGTCATTTTAATCCTTTAAGAACCGGTTGTATTATTTAGTTATTTTTTAACAATAAAATCCAGATAACTCTGCCTATTGTGCACATTTTAAAATATTGTATTCTTCATTATTTCGAAAAAACTTACAAAACTTTCATATTAATTCATTCAGTGTCATAAAATACATTGATAAAAACTGAATTATTATTACGTATACATTTACTTATGCAAACATTAGCATATAAATCTTTTTAAAAAAAGGAGAGAGGGGGGGGCATTTTCGAGAGCCACGCCCATATCCACGCAAAAACATCCGGTTCTTAAAATGTTAAAATGGCGTTGGCGGCCATGGATTCCTATACAATTCTGAATCCTTATAAGGTACTCTACTTTCACTCCAAATTTGTCTCATGACCTCAGAATCACGCTGTATATCAAATATTAATTAACGTTTAACATATGACTTTTTATTAGCAATATAATAAGTGTTATTATTATTATTATTTTGCTATAATAAGACATGTTTTGTAATAACCTTAGAAGAACCTCAAAAGTAGTACATAATTTTTTCAGCTGATATTAATATATAATTATTAGTTACTTTTTTATTAGTACAGTTTTCTAATGACAGTGAATAAGGTTCTATAATTTGTCCAAATGTAAATATTTGGATTTACATGTATTTGATACAGAACTATTTCGCTTTGAAATCGAGCTGATTTCTTGGGATAGTATAGAAATCGAGAAATTGAACGTTGAAGTTAAATAGAAAATCAACAATTAAACAGATATATCTACTTGTATGAGATTTTAATTTTGATAGATACACTTTACTCTCTTTTTTGCTTTTGGTTATAGTTTAAATTTTTCATATGCTTTATTTTCTGAAAAGTGTACTTATCGTATTTTTAATTTTTTTTTTTTAAGAAAAGAAACAACATTACTATACTACGTACTCCTCCCACTTTTTTTTTTTTTTCCTTGTTTATTTGTCCCATTTTTTTCCCCCATTATTTGTTTATTTCATTCTGTAAAGTTCTCTTATTATTCTATTTGGAGCTTTTAAACAATATTCGATCTCGTATTATAAAACAGTAGTCAGTCAATCTACATCTTTCTAATTTTTCAAATTCCACAGTTAGTTTTCTACTACGAGCTTCTACTTGGTGGAGCACGATGATCGTTTACAATGTTACGGAAATGTCCACTTTATAATCATTTGCACCGAACTTTTATAAACGGTAAAACCTCTCTTTTGTAATCAATGTGGTTGATACCGACTTTGCAATGCATCCTGATTTCAATGTCAATATATGTATTTTTAAGCATCTGCAAAATTAGCAAATTTTAAAATTAAATAACTCACTCACTCTAAATCGTAGAAGTATGCTTTGATTTTAGTTTTCTATTTCGTTGCATTAAAATTTTCTTACTAAATATAACTAAAAGGGCCTGTAGAGCATATAAAAATTCTGACTTTGTAATTTTTTAAAAAAGGAATTTATGGATCTTTTCTTGAGGGAAAAATTTTCTTTTCAAAGTCAGTCACGCTCTTTTAAATTTCATTTACGTGTTTTTAAATTTGCTGAATGAAGGTAGAGATGAATGCATACTAGAATCGTAAATATTCAAATTAAGTTGATAATTATTAGGATTTCTGAACTTTTGTGCTTAATGAGTTATATAAGTTTTAAAATAACATATAAAAGAAAACAAATATTCCATATAAAAATATTTAGTTTGTGAATAATTTCTAATGAACTGCTAAAGTGGAAAATTTTACTAGTTAAGATGCTAAAAATGGCTCTGAAAGTTTGCATCTGAATTATCTTGATAATTTTATCAAAGATTTGTATAAATTGCTGTTTCGTTTTCAAATATGCTTCCAAAGTCCTTTGACATGAATTCTAAAGTCCTAAGTTGGTAGGTTGATTGATTAAATTAACATGGTTACCCAATCATCTACAGGTGACAGCCTGCAATTAAAAGCATAAGAATTCTTGGCCTATACATTCGATGGATTAGTAGAAGCACATAAATTATTGAATTACCTTTTCTTTTCATCTTAATACGTTCACGCCGACGTGGGCCACCGGTGGGTCACAGCTAATTCATGATACGGAAAAATCTGAAGACAGGGGTTCTAAATGGCTAGTTTACGTTGGGCGATTTTTTCATACTCGCCAAAAAAAATATTTAATGTTTGGATGAGAGGGTTTTATGTCGCACTAGTGCTACGTTATGGGCGATCGGCTGGTTGACCATATTAGAATACCTTTATAAATATATATTGTTAAAAACTATTATAATTACCCATTTAAGAAGATATTTCTTATTTTTAATTATTGTGAACCAAATCAGTAAAAATTATGATAAGTAATTTTCTTTAGTCCAATTTTTCAAAAATTTTAAAAACGATTTCAAAATAGAGGCTGTTTTGTAATTTTGAGGACATATGGTCACCCAAGCAATCGCCGACGATCTGGAACCCACCCCTAATGGTGGTCCGGGACATGAAATCCCAATTTTGATCATTCACGGTGAGGAGAGATGGCTGCCTTGCCTCAGTGACTCCCCAGATGTTTTATTTTGGACATGAACAAGGATGACATTACGGCCACGACGTATTACAGTAAGAACTGCGCTCACTGTTCAAAACAGGAAAATATGTTGAGGACAATGAATATTTTATGAGAAGAACAAAATAATAATAATAATAAAATTAAAAGTTTTACAAAGTGTTAAAAGTAAACATACTGGACAAGCTCTTCACAGTTGTACTTGATATTCTCTTAACTGTTGCGGGATCTGCAATTAAATGAAATTAGTTAAGAACTGGTAAGTAAAAATTTATCAACGATATGTTATTTTTATTATACCATACAGTCAGTAGCAAAAGTATCCGAGCACTAACCAATAATTCCTATGTCAAAAAAGTACACACAATACTGTTTTGTAAATAAATCCTTGTCGAATCATTGTCTTAGAATGACTAAGAACATGACTCGACAAGGATTTATTTAACAAGGCAGTATTAAGTGTACTTATTTTAGAACAGGGATTATTGCTAGTGCTCGGATACTTTAGCTACCGACTGTACCTACACATATTTCTTCTTTTGTTTTTAGTTTTCTTCAATTTCTTTTGAAATTAATAATTAAAACATTTCGATGATCTAACCAAAGCGTTAACAATACATTAAATCTTAATTTTCAAATATTGTGATGGATTTATTTGATTTGTCTTTATTATTCTTAATTGCTTCAATGCTATTCTTAAATACTAAACGATATTTAATAGCTTAAACCAAAGATACTAAACATTAGATATTTATTGTGACATCTGATTTTAGTATTTTATTAAGAATTTAAAACTAATTTCTCCGCTGATTAAATTTATCATATTAATACTTTCGCGACCGCTGACATGAATTCATGTCATTTGAAAATCTGTAACTCCGTCAGTGGGCATTAGGTTACATAGGTTACAGTATTTTTTAACAATATACCCGATATTCACATTTGTACAATCAATGCATTATGGATACAAATACTTTGATTAGGAAGAGTGTAATTGTAATGCATATTCATATATATTATAAATATGGATACAGAAAACATTGATTTAAATTAATGTAATATGCAATAATAACGTCTGAAGGCGAAGTTTACTGTCAAAGAGACAAAAACATGCGGTCACGAAAGTGTTAATATAAGTATTAATAATAATAATAAACGGGAATTTTTGCTCAGTTTAAGGTTCAGAATTATTTAATTAATTCAGTTTAAGGTTCAGTTATTTTCTAGATGGATTTTAAATTACTGATATAATATACATTATTTACAAAAATAAAGAAAGAAAAAGAAAATAATCTTTTGACAACTCCATAATAAATAGATTGTTCAGCATATAATTTGTTATTTATTTAAGTTTTTAAGATTTTAACTACTGCTTTTATAAAACTGACAATGTATACAACGAATAATCTACAATTACTTACTTTTTTTCCAGATTTGAATTAAGTAATAACTTATAGCAGTTGAAGAACAATGTTAACAATATATAATAAACCAAAAAAATGAATAAACTTTTAAAAATTGCATTTTTTAAGTTGCGATAACACAAACGATATGAGTAAACCAATATATAAATTTGGTTGTTAAAAAAAAAAAAATAAATAAATAAAAAAGATAATAATAATAATAATGATAATGATAATAAATAGGATATCTAAAAATATTGAATATAATCTGTCATTTTAGAATTCAGAACAAAATTTTGTTTTATGAGAGAGACAAAAAGAGATTTTTTTTTTTATTTTTTTTTTTTTTGAAAATCACTATTTTACAGGAATGTATTAGACTAAAAGCTTATTTTTCAAAATATTTTATAAAGGCGTTAAGAAATCATTTTATGAACTTTATATATATATAAAAAAAAAAAAGACTCTGGTGACAATTTTTTAAATATTGTCATTTAAAAATTAGATTAGTACTTAAACGTTTCTGCTAAATTATTAGCATATTTTTGTTATTAGCATGTTACCTGAAAGTCTGTTTAACTGTTTAATATTGATAAATTTACACATGTGCAGTATATAAAATAAATATCACGCATAAATGAAGGGTATTTTAAGGTAAAATTATTCTTTCGGAAAATAGCAAAAATTTTAGGACTCCTGACATCAAATTACACTCATCATAGTAATTATATGTTGAAATACATAATGAGAGAAGACTACCAAAATTGACTTGTAAAAGGAAAATGAAGGAGAAAGTTCACGAATGCCAATAAGAAAGTAGACGTTTGAAGGAGAAAAAAGACACTATGACCTTGTAAACATTGAAGTTATAAGGGACCTATGAATTTATAAGTTGAACAACCTAGTCATTACTTTGGTTGATAACCTATCGATGCTTCAGAGGGAATGGGTCACTATCTTCAACTCATGAATCGGATGATGACGAGAATGATGAACAAAAATGACGAACCTACTGTACTGTAAATAATAACACACTCCCTCCACGTGCCTCTTTTCTCTTCCTAACACATCTGATTTATCAAATCCCATTCAACATGGCAATTATATATTGTAATACATACTGAAGTAAACTACAAATATTGGCTTGTAAAACGAAACAAACAAACAAAAAAAAAAAAAAAAAAAAAAAAAAGGATGAAATTCATGAATGCCAACAACAAGTAAATGTCCGTAAGAGACAAAAAGCAAGATAGCCTTGCAGTCATTGAAGTCATTAAAAAGCCTGTGAGTTTACAGGTTGAGCAACCTAGTCATTACTTCATTGGCTAATAACTCATGGATGTTTCAGCGGGAATGGGTTATCCCCTTCAACTGATAAGTCTATGATGTCGCTAATGGAGAACAGAAATATCGATCTTACTGCACTGTAAATAATAAAGGAATACACTCCAGCCTATTGAATTCTGCTCTCCTCCCAAACTCTGACTTATCAAATTACATTCATCCCAGTAATTATATATTGAAATACATAATAAAGGAATACTACAAAGATTGGTCTGTAAAATGAAAATGAGGCAGAAAGTTCACGATTGCTAAAATCAAAGTAAATGTGCGAAACGGACAAAAGGTGTCATAACCTAGTAGTCATTGTAGTCATTAAAGGACCTGTGAATTTACATGTTGAACAACCTTCTCATTATTTTGGCTGATGGCTCATCGATGATTCAGGGAATGGGTCATCACTTACAACTGATGAGTGGGATGATGACGATATTGGAGAACAGAAAGGACGATCTCACATACTGTAAATAATAAGGGAAGACCACATGTGAGAGCGCTAAGAAAATAATAACATGTATGAGATTAGATACAGTTTCCTTACGTTTTACATCTATTTTGATTCTTAGCTAAGAATTTACTCACAGATTAAATTATGTCCTTTGAAAAAATGCGGATATCTATCTAAAATCATAAGTAATTTTAACATTGCAACTTATTTTCAACCTGTTTAGATGGAAAATGTAGTTAAGCTATCTGTTATCACTTAACTTCGGACCCGATTTTACCCAAATTCCCTCATTCAATAAAACTCAAATGCAATTTATAATACCCAGTTCAAACTCTAATTTCACCCTTCGCAGTGTGGTGCTTATCCTGTTGTAGTCTCCTTAGTGTTAACCCTGCCATGAGCAACTTAATTGCAATCATGGAAAGGTATAAAATATTTTTTTTTTTTCCAGTATTGTAAAATTCTGTTAAAAAATTCAGGAATGAATTCTTGCAGTTGGGAATTTAAATTAGGTAGGAATAATATATGCGTACGCGCTTGCAATGGTTAAATTTTATCTTGGAGAATAACATAGTTAGAATTTCATAATCTTAAAATCTTTCTTAAGTTACACATTAAAAATCTTAACGAATCAGAACAAATCATTGAAATTTCATGAAGATTTGTAATACGTCTTATTTAAATAGTTTGGTATTGTAACGAAAATAATAAACCTTAGTCCAGATTTCTAGATAGCATAACAATTTTAATGAAAGGTGTTATTTAATTATTTATTTTTGGATATATAATAAAATTTTTCTGATATTGCAAGTTATTTCAATAAACAACATCAGTATTAAATAAATAAATAAATGAATAAAATATTTTCCAAAATTATTTGTTGCGCCATTTTTTGCTAAAAAAAAAAAAAAAAAAAAAAACTTCTTTTGCTATATTATTTTGTTATAATAATAATAATAATAATAATAATAATAATAATAATAGACACAAGCAATGAAGCATAGTTATTATCTCGAATTGCAATATTAGATACGATTTTCTTTCTCTAAACCATACATGCAAAGACTGATTTCAATAATATAAAATATATTCATAAGAATTTCTACCTATGAACGGTTTGAAATGGTATTGAGCTTCAAATCCCGTGCCGTCAAATTTATCATTTGATTTGAATGTCACTCTGAAGAAGTCTCCATCAGATTCGAAGACTTTAGGTTTCTTGACTCCGCAGTGTCTCGGGATTTTGCGATCGATGGTTCGGAAATTAGAAAGTTCTACGTAGTCACTTGCTGTATCTGTAGTGCATCTGAAAAATATACATTTTTTTTTTATTTCATTTAGTATTGACAAATATAATAATCAAAATTTTATTTCCAACCACTTGGGAAAGAATGCACAGGTCTGTAACTAACAAAACTGCATAAGATGAGTTAATTGATTCTTTTTTATTTTTACCCACTTAACCCGAAAAATAGCCTTAAAAAGTTTCATTACGTCGATTTGATTATTAGCAAAACTCATATTTTTAGTTTAAATTTGTGTGAAAACATAAAAACTGCTATCTTATTGTAGATTATAAAAGCCACATTCAATAATAATTTCTTGCTTTAAAATTATGTATTTATATACAGCGTGAGGTAGAGAATATCACAAGAGTTCAGGATTGTATAGGAATCCATGTCCCCAAACGTCATTTTAACCCTTTAAGAACCGGGTGGTTTTGCATTGATATGGACGTGGATTTCCAATGTTGCATTTTTAGAAAAGAGTTTTTACATGGTAATGTTTACATAAATAAATAAATTCTGTTTTTATCGATATTTTATCGCAGTGAATGCAATAATACGGACATCGTGTATGATTTTGCGAAATAATGAAGCATGCAAGGTTTTAAAATTTACACAGTAGGCGGAGTTAGTAGTACATATCAGTCCAAAACATTTAGTTCTTAAAGGGTTAAAATGACATGTGGGTATGGGTTCTTGTACAATTCTGAATCCTTGTGATGCTCTCTACCTCCCCTCCAAGTTTGTTCCATGACTTCGAAATCACCCTGTATATATACAGGAATCAAAAAATATTTCAAAATGGAAAAATAAGAAGGATGGAGAGGGGTGTGTGTGGTAAGGGTGAAATCGAAAGTACATTCGGAGAGACATAAAAAAAAAACGGTTTACAGGAAAATTTTTGCGTTATCGAAAACATAAAGATAATTGAATAAAATTCATAAAGTTAATTTTTTTCCCGTGATATTAGAATTTTTCATTGTGTATTTCAAAACATAAAAATATTTCTAAAAATGAACTTTAATAAAAGCAAACAATTTTTGTAGTAAGAACATATACTCCATGATTATTTTCACACTAAAATAAATATTAAAAAAATCAAGAAGATTGATAGATTTATGATAATTTTTGTATCTAAAATATGTTTTTTACTATTTTATTTCATTATATATATATTTTCTCAGATCCACCATTCGATACTCTTGTTGCATCAACGATGTAAAATGTAGCATTTGGCGTTTATTGTGTCTGTTTTTAGAATATTAAGTAAGTGTTTGATTAGGGATCATTTATACAAGGTCGTAGCCTGGGTGTTGCGTGTTTAAACCTTTCCAAAACATTGGCATAATTATCGAAATTTTGGTGTTATACATCGTTTGTAACTATTAACACTTTCGCGACGGCATGATTTTGCTTTTTTGACAGTAAGGTCCGCTGTGTAAAATATTTCAGAACAAACTTTTATGTATTCACATTTATATTACAAATAAATATACATAATAATTATATTCTTTCTAATCAATATATTTGTATCCATAGTATATTTTATTCCAAAAATATGAATACTGGGTACATACTTAAGAAATATGTAACATACAAATTACAAAAGAAACGCCCACTGGCGGAGTTACAGATTTTCAAATGACATTAATCTACGTCAGCGGTCGCGAAAGTTTTAACATAATGCAATTAAGTTTGAAACTCATCTGAAAATATTTTCTAGCAACGGGCTTGCGCTTACATATTAAAAAAAAGTCATGAAATTTGACTTTTTAAATAGCGACACGCATCTTAAATATCGTAACTGGGTTGTTTGAATCGCTGTAGCGCAAACAATTATACATATTGCGTACTTTCTTTTTAAGTATTATAAAAATTTCAGTCCGCGAATGATAACTCTACTTGGCAAACTTAAATTTATATATTATAAACTAATGAATCAATATTTTTTATTTAACAAACAACTATGAAAAATCTGACACACGTCAGACATCCTTTTTGATTAAAAAGCATAATTTATTCATAAAAATTATTAATTAAGCATATACAAAAAATTTATCTATTATCTACCTTAATATTTGCTGAAATCTTAAAAAAAGAAAATCTGTGAATTTACGACTTATTTTTATCATTCGTTTTCGATGTATGAATGACAAATTTCAACAACCTAAGGACTTGTTTCTTAATACTATCTGCATCCGACAAGAATACCAAAAAGTATAACGAAACAACAAAAAAATATATATATACAAAAGTTTCTGCTATGTACTTTAGCTGAAATTACATACAGAGATTTTTTTTTTTTTTTCACCTGTTAATGCGACTTGACGGACAAAGTGATCTTGTTATTTTTCCTAGACAATCTTAATTTTATTTTTTCTGGATTTTGAAACTTTTTCTTTTATAACTAACCAAAAAAAAAAAAAAAAAAAAAAAAAAAAGAGCTGAACTGTATAATTTGTATACTCTTTCAAGCTGACGTGATCCAAGAAACTCAAATATGCTTCCAAAATTATACATTACTGTTTAAAAAATTAAATTCAGTCCAAATTTTTATAAGCAGATGAATCCTAATCTAAAAATTCATTTCATATTTTGAAAAAAAAAAAAAAAAAAAAAAATTCCTCATTGAATGGTACCTATTACACATTTATGCCGAAGCTGGTGATAATAATAATAATAATAATAGTTTACTATTGCATTTTTTCTCATTACTTCACGTAATTCATTGATCGGCTATAAACACCGATAAATGACGAAATAAATAAATAAATAAATAAATAGTAAAATAAAATAAAATAATAATAAATATGACATTTTAAAACTCTGAAATTATATGCAAATAATAATAATAATAATAATATATTTGCGCTTAACTTCGATTGAAAACGATAATTAAGAACTTCAGAATTCTTTATTGATTTAAATAATCCAGAGACTACGAGTATTAATTATGAAATGGAAATTACTCATAGAATCATAGATGGAGAAATTTGGAATAGCATTCTTTGCTGCAAATTTGCTAGTGCATTTAATAACAACGATAATAATAATAATATATTTATATATATATATCAAATATATCTTACGAACACTGTGTGATTATAGTTACACTGTTCAAAAAACGTCTAACAAATAGTTCAGGAGATGGATAATGACAAAGAAGCCTAACATTCGTAGAACAGCAAATAGAATACTATTTAAAAGTTTTCTTTTTTCGTATACGGCAAGTAATTTAATTTAATAAAAATATCTCTTGATGCAAATTTAAAATTCCAATATATATAATAATAATCGTAAAAAAAAACAAAAAAAACAATGAAAAGTATCATTGTTTAAAAAAAAAACGTCCAAGACATTCGCATGTAAAATAATTAAACTAACATTATTAAATATCAGTTCTAAATAAATTGATTAATACAAAGATAAATTCTGTACTGATAAGTATAAAGGATTTAAGTCCATATTCTTGATTTTTCAGGAGACGAAAAATAAAGTTAAACTAACTAAAAACTAATCAGAAGAATCGATTAGGAAAAAGGGATTAGGTTGATTTATACCCTTTATACCATTCAGTGATTGTCAATCTTCATTTAATAAAGGGAAAAAATTGAATTAAATATTTTATACTAAAGATTAATCCTAAATTTCTAACTTGAATCTTTTTTTACCAATGGATTTTCTCAAAGACTAAATGACTTGGATTTAAATCCTTTATACCAATCGGTAGAGAATTTTTTTCTGAGTCTGACTATGTACTTAACTCAAAATCGACATTTTTGGACTTAAATCCTTTATAATTATCAGTACAGAATTTATCTATCAAATGAGAAAATTGATTATAGAAAATTAGTATTATAATTTCTATGTAATATTTCTTTGAAGGAGAACTAATATTTTGGAAAAAAAAAAAAAAAAAAAAAAAAAAAAAAAATATATATATATATATATATTAAATCAAGTAATTAAATAAAAATCTATATAAATATAACATAAAATAAAATAAATAAAAGCAAAATAACATACATAAAATAATATTATTTTTACTATAAATTTAAAGTATGTAATTACAAATTTTGAAAACTCTGGAATTTTACGTTCACGAAGAATCCATTTGAAAAATAAATCTTCGCTAGAGTTCACTAAAAGCTGACATATATTGAAAAAAAAAAATAAATAATAATAATAAAAACGCCGGAAAGTAGCTAGATTAAAAAAAAAAAATATGATATTTAAACAAAGCGATTTTGTAGTACGAGTCAAACACATTTTAAATTGGTGCTTTCAATGCCCGTTGCCCTTTGGAACTGTTCTTCAAATTCTATATACGGCCATGGCATTGAAACCTTCTTAAAAATTCCTCTGCATACATCATTTTCCCCAATACGTCAACCCATTTCGCTAACAATAACAGTAGTACTATCAATTTTGGTATTTTTATTGGGTTTAATTATGTTAAAAGTACTGAACCTTTGATTGATTATTCTTCGGTTAATAACCCCATCAAAATCTATATTCAAATTCCCCCCCTCCTGACCCCCCCCCTAGAATTATGAATAGAATTAAATGGTCCAAGTATTCGGATATTCTTAAAAATCTCCCTCCCACCATCAATAGAACCAATGATATAGACATCCTGGTAGAGAATATTATCAATCAGATTAAAAGTGCTATTGTGGCTGCTTCAGTTCAAGAACCCAATAAGGATTTCTACCGCTCTCACCATCATGGCTGCATACTCACTAGAAATAAAAACAGGGCTAGAAAAATTTGGCAAAATGCACACAGGATGGCAGACAAAAGTGCTATGAATAGAGCTCAGCAAGAACTTAAAAATTATTTAAACCATAAAAGGCAAGAGAACTGGAAAAAGTTCCCGAAAAATTTGTCTCCTGAAGACAGATCAATCTGCAAAACTGCCAGGAGGTTTAAGAGCTCTGTAACCCTCTTCCCCTAATTTTGATCCAAAATTACAATCCTGTGTGTTTAGTAATGAGGATAAGGCAAATGTTACTGGCTGTCAATTTTGAACTACATTTCCAGGGTAATCCGATTGTTGATTATGACACTGACAGAAAGGTCAACGATAAAGGTAGAAGGTTCTTAAATTCGAATACTGACCCCACCCGCCTCCCTCCCCCACGATTTCCTGGTTACTGACATTGATGTCATTAACGAAATTCTTAGACTTAAAAATAAAAAATCCTCAGGCATCAGTGGTATTTTGAATGAGACACTTAAGAATCTTCCTATTAATTTTGTCCCAAAATTGCCCTTCTTATTAATAGTATTTTCAAATTCAGTTACTTTCCTTACGCGTAGAAAACTGCTATAATTGTTGCTATTTTTAAGAGTAAAAAAAACCCTGAACAAGCCTCTAGTTACCGACCCATATCCGTATTAAATTCTCTAAGTAAACACACTGAGGCTGTCATTGCTCGACAACTTGATGAGTTCCTTATTTCTAACAATATTTTAAAGCCAGAACAATTTGGTTCAGGAATCAACTTTTGTCCACTCATCAAGCTTATAGATTAGTCGAACATGTCACCACTAATAGGAACAAGAAAAAATTTACTGCTGCAGTTTTCCTGGATATTGAAAAGTCATGCGACAAGGTTTGGGTTTCCAGTCTAATTTATAAATTAATTATAACTTCCCCCGCAAACTGATTAAATTTATTAATTTTTATTTGTTAAATAGAAATTTTTCATGTTAGAGGGGAAGATCAACTATCGAATAACTTTTTCGCTCAATATGGTCTCCCTCACGGTTCGAAATTTTTTCCGAAGCATTTTAATATGTTTATTAATGATATTTCCCAGAATCCCCTCTTCGATTTGGCTATTTTCGCTGATGATACTTGCATCTTCGCTGATCATAATAATAGAAAATATGCCAATTTAGCAATAAGCCGGCACCTTATAATTCTCTCAGAGTGGTTCTCCAAGTAGAGAATTATGGTAAATATTCATAAAACGGAGGCCATACTTTTCTCGCATTTTAGACAGGGTAATAGGGATAAATATCGTATGAATTTCGACAATACAGAATTACCTTGGTCTAATCACTTCAAATATTTAGGGGTCATACTGGACAAAAAACTCACGTTCAACCAAGACATAATCACTGCGCGGAATAAGTTCCATACTGCAGGATCTAAATTATCCCCTCTTTTAACAGATAACATTAATAGATAAACGGAACAGCTGTTTATCTATTAATAATAAAATGCTTCTTTATAAAATGTGTCTTCGTCCAGTTCTTACGTATGCCAGTCCAGTTTGGTCCTTCTCTGCTAAAACTAACATTAACCGTTTGCACTCGGACGTCGGGCGACATCCGATTCATTACTTCAACTCGAAGGGCGCTCGAGAGGCACCATGAACAATTAAGTTACCATATATCTTATATCCACCAATAATGTTCTACAACTAAAAGTGCTATAACAGGTGCATACTTCGTTAAGAGAGACTTCACCCACACTTTTTATTAAGTGCCTTTGGGCGTTGCTTGCCTTGGTCATTGGTAAATGACCAAGAATGCTTTGCAAAATATTACTCAATAGAAAATTATAAATCACAATATTCATATATAATGCTTGTAATATGTAAATATACATCAAATATAGAAATAAAATGTTTATATTTAAAATTCTTATGTTTCATATTTTGCATTTTTTATTAAAACTATTGTCGGGTAGCTCATTACGCTTACTAAAAAAAGATTCGAATGCAAAAGGTTAATTTTCCATCTCACTTCAGGCCCGCACATTTGGAAAATATAAAGTGGTCGACATAAAAGAGGCCGCTGACAAAAAAGAAGGCGCAGCCTTCCTAAAATTTGCATTGCGCTAGCCTTTTATTACGCGGCCAGCATAACATGTCATAAGGACAGCCAGATCTTATAATAAGCTAGATTAGATTTAGCTAGACTAGCTAAAAAGCGGAAACTACGAACCCTGCTGAACTTCTATATTTTTGAATATATCTTACGCAATCTCTTACTCAATTCTAATTCTGTTCTCAAGCCACGCCCTTTTAAGAAGCATTTTCCAGTACGAAAAAATATTCCATGAGTACGGGGAAGATTATGAAGGTTTATATACGGATCACGAAATATTTGGAAAATTGCTTTAAGTTCCTGGTATACCCATGCGAAAAAGGCTTCGAGTGCAAACGGTTAATATTCTAATTCAGAGCCAAAAATCTATCATCCAGCACTTCCGTATTGTGTGCGGAATTTTTAAATTTACAGGGAAATTGATGTTCCAAATCTAAACGACTTCATTCAACATCTGAATATTAATTTTCATCTTGACCTATACTCTGTTCGCCGAGAACTGATAGCGAAAGTAAATAAAGCAACGGAATTCTTGGCGATAGTGTTGAATGACTGGCGTTGAATTAAAGACAAACGGTGTCTCTCTGACAAGTGAACGATTTCTTTTTTTTCGTTTGTTTATTTCGTAGCGTTTTTCTTTCTTCAGGTGTTTAATGAGAATTATGGAAAATGAAAGCGTGGAATAAATTCCTCGGAAGGAAAGATAAATGCAATGAAGCCATAAAATAATTTTATTCAGCTGTCACAAACTATACTCACTTACAAGGCAGGGAAAGCTAACCTTCGGTCAATATAAACAAAATCGTCCATTCAGAGAGAAAATATAAATGTGGCAAACTCTAGTGATAAAACAGCAACCCTTTATGTTTACTTTCGCTATCAGCTCTCCGCGAACAGAGTATAGTGTCTATTGAAGGTAGTGCCTTAAAAACAATTGATAAATATGATCCTCTGATTTATAGTAATCGTAAAAGGCCTCTTGCTGGGTTATTCCTTAATGCTTTTATTTAAATTAAAGTTAATGTAATTGTTTTCGGATTGACCGCTGGCTGGATTTTCCTTATTGCTTTTAATTATTTTGTTCTTTAATTTAAATAATTTAATTGTAATTTATAAATATTAAAAAAAAAAAAAAAAAAAAAAAAAAAAAAAAAAACTAGGATTTTTTAAACTGTATTTTGTTACCGCTAGATGGCAGTACCACAGGTTTTTTGAATTCCTTTGGCCAGCTCAGTATCAGTTTTAACTTAGATATTTCCCACCAGATGGCAGCATCAAAGCTCGGCTTATCTTTCTCGTTCACAAATTCCCTCTAATTCAGGATTTAACTCTACCCTAGGAGAAAAAAAATCGTTTTGTTCTGTTTTGTCCTATTTTGTAGTGTTTTACGTTCTGTGATGCTATATTTAAACTTTCTTTAAGGTTTGATTTTTCCTTTTTTATGTTTTGAGCTTAAGGTACGGTTTTTCATGTTTTCTTGTTAGGCCACCCTACTTCCCCCTGTTTTCTTTTCTGAACCGTCAGTGAATGTATTTCTTTAGTTTCTTGTAGATGCCAGGCGTGGGGTTGATACGGGCTCTGGAGGCCCAGGGGCACCCCAGCTTTTACTTTCTTCGATTCAATTCGATTTGTAGGTTACACATAGTTGACATAATTTTAAATTATTCTGAATAATGTTTAGCTCTGACTTTATTGCACACCAATTTATTTATAAAATAATTCTCTCCAATGAATAAGTACGATAAAACAAGAAAAAATTACTCTTAAAATAAAAGTAGTGTGAAATAAAGGCGGGGCAGAAAATGCTCCGGAATAAATTAAAATGTTTGCAATTCTAGTCATATGTTTATCCATACCTGCCAACATACTAATTAGTATTCTGTAGTATTGTTAGTACCACCCCTTTTTTCACAACAGTATTTTTTTAGAGTATTTTTCTTCTTATTTAATGGGAATTGCATTTAGAGAAAATTGCTCTAAAAATAAAGTGGTGGGGAAAATGGTGCGGTACTAATAATGCTGTAGAATATTAATTAATATATTGGCAAGTATGGTTCATCTGATTCCACTTTCTAGGTCACAGGTTAAAGTAGGCGCGAAAACAGACGTTCCAAATGTGGAATGCTGATACGTTATTAAGCACTGTAACACAAACAATTTTGAATGAAAGCTTTTAAATGTGCATGCATTCTGTCACACAGGTATTGTATGTTATTTTGTGGTATGCAGTTTCATGCCTATCGCACATGATCAATTAAATCAGCAGAAGTTAATATTTATTGAGGATGACGTTTGATTTATCCTCCAATCAAATTCCATACTAGCTTGTTGGGAGAAACATTGGGTAGTCTTGCAAACCAAGCTGACAGGTCTAAACATGGTAGAGCAGCACATTAGGTAATAGCAGCGACAAGAGGACGAGCGTTATATTGTTAAGATACACACCCTTAAATACTGTTCATTAATGTCAGCACAACTAGTTCTATGAAAAGTGCGGGGTAAAGATTTACAGTGAATTTGCTTGAGATAACGACGAGAATTCTCCTGATGTCACAGAAAATTACTCTCTCGACCACAATTATTCAAGAAGTTCAACTGTAGCTACGCCACACACAGTTTGGTTTCAAGCTGTCTGTCACCTGGCCTTCTAAATACCATACGGGACATCACTGGCAGTACGAGCGAAATGGCTGTGATCAAGGAATACAATAGGAGCGCCAGCAAGGCCCAGTGAGATGTAGCTTGACACCTCCTGAAGTCGTAGATAACAGTGATTCGGTATTAGTGGTATGAATGTTACAGTGCGTCTGGCTCGCAGCTGTCCCTCAAGCAGTAGTTTGATACAACCTTTGGGGAAATCAGACGTTCCAATTTCCACTGCAATGCAGTACGATACGCCACAGCTATTCGGAATATTTTGCAATCTTCTCTCTCAGTTGTAGCCAGTGGCCGGTATGACTACAGTCTTTTTTATTCAGTGCCAACCCATGACTACTGATGCTAACAAGAAAATGCAGTGGATACACACCTGCAAAGTGCTTCTGTTATTTCGCCAAAAGAAAATTCACTTTCTCGTAGTTCTATTACATGGCCTCGTTCAAGCACCTCAAGTTGTTGATACTGCCTTCATCGTCTCCTTAAAGACATCCTTGACTCAAAATTACTCACAATGTTCAATGTTGACGAAAAATAACGCTTAAGATGTTTATATTTTGAATAATAATAATAATAATAATAATAAAGGACATTTATATGTCCGTAATAGCGCTACTAGTACCACTCTTAACCATTTGTTACGAAAATTGAAAATGTATAATCTTTCCGATGCGCTATCATGACTTCAAAATTTCATTTATTTATCAAAAATTATTCTTGTTATTGAGATTTTGTTGCCCGCAAGTTTATTTTAAAGAAAAAAATGTTTAAATCATGACATTTCTCCCTTTTCTAAACATGCATCTTACAAAAATAAAGTATACATTTTTAAGCATATGTTATAAATTTTTTAGTTATCAGCAACTTATTAAAAGCACAGCTTTGAATAACATTCGATGTTTGACATATATACGCTTAGAATTTTTAAATTATGGAAAACCAATTGCATTTGTATAAGAATCTTCATTAAATTCAAAATTATTTACTGATAATTTTCCCTTCAACGCAGAAATAAAAATACTGTATTGTTATCATGCTAATCACATTATATGAAAATCATATTATATAAAATGAAAATAAGCTGCATTGAAACTGTTTTATTTTCTTGTTGTTAATAAGCAATACTATTTTTTTTTTTTTTAATGAAAATAAATATCTAAGCTTACGGTGGTATTCCATCCACATCAAACCTGTTGAATTTGATGTGCACTCGTTCTTTTGGTTTCCCTTGGAAAAAATAATGACATTCCGTATCCCTAGGATACAGCCCTGGAAAGTTCGGTGACGTGAAGGTACCATTCTCCTGGTCTTCACTGTGAAAAATGAAAGCACACACTGAAAAAAAACAAAGAAAGATATGTGTAACAGAATGTAATAATTTATGTAATTAAAAAATGAAAATTTTATGTAAAATCAAACTGAAACAATAATAATAACAGAGCTGTCAACCTAATTCGAAGGATTGTTGGAACTGTCCCTTTTTCAACACCATTTAATTTTTAGGGTAATTCTATTCAAATGTATTTACGATGAATTAAGAAGACAAATACTGGTGTAGATAAAAGGATGTTACTAACAAACTCCCGGATTAGGTTGACAGCTCTGTAATAAGCTGTTCCTGTTTTAAAGGACTATATTATTTTAAATTTGTTTAAACTCAATAATTATCTAAATTTATCTATCTGACTGATAAAACTCTAGTTGTGATTATATAATAAAAATGAAATAAATCAATGTGAATGAACATATATTCGGCCAATTAATTCCCAGAAATTTTTATAATAAAAAAGTAATGATTGTAAGATGAAGAGTTTATAAAAAAAAATAAAAATATACTAATCCTTTATGAATTTTTAAACTAGTTACGACGAATTTATGAGCTACTGTATATATTCTAGAGGAATGCATTGTTTATTACATTTGTCAAGATACTTGTAGTAATTCTTACCGTAATGCTTAAAACAGAGAAAGAGAGAGAGGAATTCCTAAACAAAATTTAATTTTGGATTAGAGGCGTATTTTTTTATTTTTTTTAAATTATTATTATTATTTTATTTTTTGGTTTTTTAACATTGTGTTGCGGGAATTACCCTTTATTCAATGGGGTATATCACAAATAGTGCTGACGCACTTTTGCTGTCTGAAAAAAATGACCCTCTCTTCCTAATTAATTTGGTTTGTATAGATTTTAATTTCGTCCTAAATTCCTCCTATATTCATTTGAAAAAATTCTGAGTTTCTTCAAATGCCAGACAAAATCTTAAAAGGTTATGTTGGAAAATCTCTTACTATGAAATTGAAATCCATCTAATGATTAAGATTCTCTAACATTGTATCATTACATGTAACTTACACTCATCTGATGTATTATTATTTATATTTTAAAATAATTAATTTAATATAATTAATTTAATTTAATTTAATTAATATTAATATTAATTTAAATTAATTTAATGTGATTTAGGATTCCATATAATTTAAAATAATAGTTATCTTTTAAATTAAATACACAAAAAGCGTAATAAATAAATAAATAAAAATACCTAAACAGAACCCCAGAAACCCGATTCTTTGCCTTAAAATATGAAGTTGAGTTTACTAACAGTGGTTTTTGAATTGACTTTATAAAATTCCTTCACACAGTTTCTCTCAGTTTATTTTTAATATCCGCTAACGTGATGAAAAAAGAAATATATATATATATATATATATCCGTTTTCATTTGGTCTATTATGTTTGAAAACAGTGTTGCAAAATTTAGGGATAGTTTTATTCAACAGTCACCAACAATTTTAAGAAGTGATATTTAATATATAAAATAGGTAACATAATTTATTGTGGAGTTAACCCCACCCTTTTTTCACACCAGTATGATTTTAGAGCAATTTCCTTGAATATCCAATTACGATGAAATAATAATTAACCCCTTAACGCGCGGTGTCCTCGCTGCGAGGACGGAAAATTTAACATCCAGCTGCAAAAATTCATCCCGGAAATTTTTTAGCAAAAATTCACATTTATAACATATCAGAAAAGGCCGGTTTTTTAAACCCTAAAATTTAAAATTTCTTTTTGTTTAATTTAGTTCATGAATTCCGGTGGCAGTATAATTTAAATCTTGTAAATTGTCTTGCGCCGCAAAGGGTTAAAAAAAGTTTAAAAACATACTGATATGATAAAAGGGTGGGACTAACAGTACTCCGAAATAAATTATAAACGTTATCCATGATAATAGACGATTAACGTTAGAAGTTATTAAGAAACGTTTACATCGCCTTTAAACAGGCACTGTGGAAAATAGGATAATTTAATAAATTTTAAGGGAATTTAAATGATGTTTACCTGATGCTGAATCCTGCCGCGTAGCTGTGATTCCAAAATCTAAATAAATAACAGAAATCATTATATTATAATTGTATAATAGTACAAAAAATTTAATGTAAATGAAATTAACTTCTTTTCAGATAAATAACTGAAATACATTAAGAATAAAACTATTTCGTAACTACATATTAATCATAAGAAAATCGAAATAAAAGATAGTAAAACATTTAAACAAGGAAATTCAGATAGCATGCAGACGTAATATTGAAAACATTATCAAAACTGAAGAAAATAATAACAATAAAAAAATGACCTATTTTAATATAATGTTTAAAAAAAAGTTACTCTGTATTTTATTTATTTATTTATTTTTTTTCTTCTTTAGAGTTGATGGACGGTTTAATTCTTGGATTAACCTCATTCTTCCTACGAGGGAAAATTTTATAAATTTATTATAAAAGCGACTTTTTACATTTGAAATAAAATAAAAAATAAATTCTGTCAGCAAATATATAATTTTTTAAAATGAATCTGTGTAAGCTGTTTTTTAAGTACTATATACATATCATTAGTCTTCGTTACTACTATAGACTATTTTTATGGATTAAGTATTGTTTTTAACATTAATGTTGTTTGAAACTAGTTTGAATAATTGTGATTTTTTAAAAATCTTTTTGCATTCAATTACCTATCATTTTTTTACCTTTAAAAATAAATAAATAAATAAATAAATAAACGATCACGTATGTTCATCTGTTAAACTCGAAATTTTAAGTTTACAGAAAGACAGAAA